>WEKY01010875.1:258011-270416 GCA_013390045.1 Picathartes gymnocephalus | reverse complement strand
GTCCTCTTCTCTTTGGCCTCTGCTGCCTTTCCTTATGCTGTTATTTTACATATTAACATGTGTCAGAAAGGTAATAAGTTGATGTGTTTGGATCTTGTGTTCAGGAACAGCAGGTAATAACCCAGGATTAACCTTTACCTTTGCTCTGGAGTGCTATTCCCAGTATCTTCTGGAACCCTGGAAACTGCAGCTCATGGTCACTCATTGCCTTTTAACGGTTGCCTTGCTTTATTTAATTATTCGATTACTTTTTAATTTTAATTTTTGTATTCTGAGCTGGTGGTGGAATTCTTTTTAAGCAGCAGGTTCTCCAAAAGAGCTTTCCTAAGTCTTCCTCCCCTTCATTTTCTTTCTTTTGCTTATTCTGCAGTTCTTAAGCTATAATCTCTTACTTTGCATTTCAAGAAAAAAACAAATCCCAGAAAGAATAGTCCCAAGAGTTTGATGGAAAGATTGTGTGATTTTACTTTTTTATTTTTTATTAATTTAGACTGAGCCTCACTGAGGTTGTTTGAATGACAGAAATGATTTTTTTTTAATTGTTGCTAAAGACAACATTGCCAAAGAAGAACAAATGTTATTCTCAATGAACTATTCCATCTTCCCCACCAAAGGAAAAGCCACCAGGCACAGTAAAAAGTTTGCTGTCCGAGAGGGAGATGATATCCATAATGAAAACACATGCTGTTCTCACAAAGTTTCACTCATTCCTGCTAAAATATCAGTACAATAATTTGGAATTGGGGTAATGTTAGAGCCTGGATTTATTTCTCCTAGAGATGCAGGAGGCCCAAACAGTCACGTCACTGGACAATCCTGTCAGCAGAGGGATATACATTGCAGTAGACAACCCGTGGGCAAGGCAGGACACAGTGTATGGATAAGAAATAAACAGACAAAATGATCAGCGTGAGGGGAGGAAGTTTGTGTGAGTTCCCTCAGTCAAAATTACCATACAATAAAACCACATATTCCCTATTTGCTCCTGGTCGTGCTGCTGGAGGGAGAGCCTGTTGGGTTAAGGTCTGTGTGAATTTCCCAAGCTGGTTTGGGACCCCAGAGCTGTGATGCTGTGTCCCTGTGCAGAGCTGGAGTCATTTAAATGAGGGGCAGGCCCTGGGACTGGATTCCCCCCGCCAAAACCCATTATTTCAGATGCCTCTTGGCACAGTTAATGCCCTCTAAGACCTGATGTTACAGGTGCCACTTCAGCATGAAAAGGGCAGAGGTGACACTGGCAGGCTCAGGAACTGCTCTCTCTCTTTCCTCCTCTTTACACTGCTTCCAGTGGGTTCTGAGCTTGGCTGTTGCCACCAGGACCACTTGGACTGAAAATAAGTACAGAGATGTGCCTATTTTCTTTATTAAATTTCTTTTCTTTGAAAAGCCAGGCTAACCTTTCGTTCTCAAAGCCAGGTAGCATTAACTGCCTAGGTGTCTGTTAATGAAAATCAAACATGTCAGGATTCAGCAAAGGTAACCCACCTTTATTATAATTATGCTAAGCCTTTAAAATTAAAAAGATCTTGCAGGTTTTAAACATACTTGATTTGAATAGAAGAATACAGACAAAACATCTTAAAATTGTTCAAACACCAGCCTTTCATTAACTCTACCAAGAGTAATTTCTGTTCCTCTGAGTTCCCTCTAAATTGCTACAGCTGTAAAATGCCAGTGAAAGTTGCTTCTGTGTGTCTTCCAACCTCAAGCAAAGACTATGGTCTGCATTTTTCCACAGCATTAAGGCAATTATTTACTATAATTGGTGTTAATTCACTTCTGGCTCACCCATTCCTCACATTCCAATCAAAACATTGAGCTTTGAAATGCACTGAGTTCTGCATTAATATTTAGGTTTCCGAAGACATGACATGTTTGCAGATGACTTGATTTTTTTTTGCCTGAAAGATCAAGTCACTGATGATCAGAAGACATTATGTATTCATGCCTGATTCAAGTTATACACATTAGTCATATAAATATTTCCCCAAGTCCCTTTCCTTTTCTTCATGAACTGTGGTCACCTAAAAAGAAGGGAGGCTTTAATCTCATCTCATCAGGTGATGGGCTCCAAACTTGTTTGAAATGGATGGAATCTCTGAAATGGTTTTTTGAAGTGTGAAATTATGAAGAAATTTCCATGTTACTATAGTATTGAATTTGCTCTTTCAGCATTTGTTCTGCAGGTATTCATTCATTCATTCATGTCTTTGTTTTAAGGTTTTTGGTGCTTTGAATCTGTGGCCAAAAATACTATTTTGACAGACACTGGAAACTGAAAGTGTTGTCACTGCACTCCAAATTCATAATTAATACATGCCTTAATATACCAGACTAACACAGATTGCTCTGATTAAATATACATTTACTCTAAAATGATAGAAGTAGTGTGCTATCCTAGTAGGTTTTGCTTGAGATGTGATTTTTCCTAAAAGTACATGTTCAGTATATCTAATAGGCTTCTTCTAAGTTTCTTTTTTTCTCCTTTATCTCTATTAATTTTTGTTCAGTTTCTATTAGCATGTTAATGTGCACTATCCCCTTGGATGGATTAAAAAATCATGGGGGGCTCTGCCTGGTTTTGAGAGCTTCAAATTCCCTGGTTGTATTTTGTGCCAGAATTCAGAAGTGTCTGTTTATGAAGTAAGTGATGGAGATTTTGAAAAAGTGTTTTGCTGCTGCAGAACTTGTGTAGGTGCTGGGATGGGCTCACAGGAGAGTGGGAGGGGATGGTCCCCTGGCATGGGGACAGCAGGACAGGGCTCATCTCTGCGTCAGGGATGGAGAGGAGGTGGCAGGAAAGCCCCTGTAGGCAGTGGTGATCGGAAGCCAGGCAGGTCACCTGCTCCCCCTGCCCCAGGAAGCTGAGTGCCACCCCATGGATAATGGGAACAGCGGTTCCCTTTAGTCTTTGCCATGTGTTAGCCACCACAAAGGGGAAAATACTTCTGTTAGAGATGTGAGGCAAGCATGAGAAAAAAGAAGGGGAGATGTGACAAGAACTGAAATCTGTGACATGCCAGCCATCATGCCTTTGTAGGAATCCTTTTCCGAGGGCAAAACCCTGCCTGGTGCTATCTTGGTTGAGATGAAAAGTCAAAGTTTGGGCAGGACATTGGTTTGGGAATGTTGCTGGAAGACTTACAGCCTCCTAAGGCAGACCTGGGAAACACTTCAGTGGGATGGCTTCAGTTTCCAGCTGTGACACAGGCCGTGCTCCCGTGCAGCCCTGAGTGTTTCGAGCTCAGGTTGCAGGATCCAGCTGAAGCTCTGACAGGTGTGAGCTTGGGTTTCACTCGTGTGGGCTGCTGGGCCCTGTATTTCAGCAGCACCAAGCTGGAGGTGTTTCCCCATTCCCTGTCCCAGTGCCACGTGGGCTGTGCTTCCCTGGAGAGTGCTTTGTGCTCGGGATCTCGCCCCGAGCTCACCGGGTTCATTCCGGCTGTGCTCGCACAGCTCTGGTGTTAACACACCTTCCTTCTGTCCCCACAGCTTTCCTAAAGCACTGCTGTTCTGTCAGCTGGACTCAGATTGGTTTTTTGGTTTACTGCTCAGTGAGAAGTCAGGCAGTAAAGTGGGCTGGGTGTGCTACGGATTAATTTGTGGTCTGCTGACTGAATTTCCTAATGCCGGTTCTTGGTGCCAGCTGGTGTTGGCTTTCACCATCAGAGCTGCCCACGTTTGTGAGTAACTCCACTTTAGAACTGCCCACTCCTGTCAGTGCCTGAGTCAGCAGCTCCCTACAATGCCAGGCAGAGCCCACGTGCCCGTGAATGAGTGACGAGGTGACACAGTTTAATGGCAGGCCAGGAGCCTCGGGATTGCCAGCGGGGATGCCAGTTAGGCTTGGAGCCTTTCATGGGGGCACCGTGCTGTGTGGGGCAGCCCTGTGCCAGCCCTGCCTGCCAGGCACCCACACCCCGCTGACCAGAGCAGCTCTCTGGACCTTAGTGGTGCCTTTCACCTGAGGACCAGAAAGCTCTCTGCCAGTCCTGAGTGGCTGGGGCAGTTTTGGGTACGTTCTGTTGCACTGTTCCTGCTTCACAGCCCTCAGGGTGTGCCAGAGGTGGCAAAACATCACATCCCCACTGCAGGGTGGGACAGCTCCTTCCAGGAGGTTCCATTCTTCCTCCCTGTCCCCCAGACAAGGCCCACAAGGAATTGATTGGGTTTTGTCTGCTTTTCCATAGCTGTGGAGCAGGGTCCACTTTCACTGCCAGCAGCAGGTAGGGATAATTTCTCGTCCCCTCTGAGGGCCCTGCTAGGGGGTCTCCAGTCCCTGTATTTGGTGTGTGTGGACCCCTAACCTGGGCAGATCAGGAGTTCTTGGAGTGGTTTTCTGGACCAGCCTCCCCACAAACACTTTGTTCTTGACTACCAGTACCTTGAGTGTGTTGTGGGCCAAGGAAAAAAGGTAGCTATAATTTTAAAATTTGTTTCCTCCTGGCTCTGTTTGTGCTTTTCATCTGCCTTCAGGGATGTTCTCTGAGTTTGTGTGTGTTTTCATACTTTGGTTGACTTAGTGAGGTTTGCTCTCCCTTTCTTCTTAAGTGGGGCTCCTGTTTGGTCTGACTCACTTTGGCCAAGAAATCCCACGGGATTTGCTTCAAAATGAATTCCTCTCACATGACTTAAAACCAGCTAAAGAGGAGGAGGGAGGAGAAATTTGAATGCTTCTGGCTGCTTTGTGGCATTGACTTGTTGGAGAGCTGGCTGCAGCTGCCCTGGTTGGGGATGTGCAGCGGAGCATCTTTGACTATTTTTGTCCACGCTGGACAGAGGCACGAGAGGAGCAGCCCCTCCTGAGAGGAGCCGATCAAAGCCAGCTGCCCTGGGCCAGCTGGTGTCCGAGCTGCTTGGCACGGTGCTCCTGGTGGGGAGGGAATGGTTTTTGGCAGAGCCCAGGCTTTGTGCCGTTGTGGGCAGCACGTGTTCTGCCTGCGGTGGGGAGGAAGCGGCTGACCCGGTCCAGCTGCCCCGGCAGGAGCTTGGCTCTGCCTGAAACTGGCGGGTTCCCAAGGCCTTGTCACCTCCTTGGCAGGTCCCAGCAGTGTGATTTGCCCTGGCAGATGAGTCAGGAGCAGCAGCAGCCCGGCCAGAGTCAGGCTGCCTTGTGGAGCAGGACTGGCAGCACGAACAGCATCTCCTGCTCGTGTCTGTGCCGGCGCTGGGGCTGGGGGCACTCAGATGCTCTGATTACAAATGGTAATCAGAGGTGTGAGAGCCGTCTGCGGAGCCGCGGGTGGGTGGACACTAAGCCCCTTTGGAAAGGGTCACTTCTTTGTCACGGCTGCGGTGGCACGCTGCTTCTGGGCACTTTTCTGAAGGGGACCCGAGCCAGGGACTCCCGGGGGGACCGCGATGTTTTCATCAGATCGGCAAAACCCATTGTAGTCACACCTCCAAGCATGGCTCATTGCAGGCTTTCAGAGCTGTAGGAATATTCATGAAGCTCGCGTCTGTAACAGGCAGCACAACACAACCAAGATCAAGTGCTGTACTTCCCACTGCTGTGCTGGACTGTCAGCTCTGCCCTTGCACCCAACGAAGAAAGGCAGCCCAAAGCATTAGCAAAACCTCTGGAGATCCCAGAGCCCCTGATCCCACACCCCAGGCGATTTCTCTGTTCTTGTTCCTGGGCGGTGGGATGACTTTGGCTCTCCCCACTGTGGGGACATGAGGTTTCACTGCCCTGTTCCTGCCTTGGACACAGAGCCTTTGCAGCACAGTGATGCTGCATGAAGGCCCTGTTAGGTATTGAGACCAGACTGAGGCTGCTGTTACAAAAAGTTATTTAAAAAAGAAAAAAGGCAAAAATGCTTTTTAGGTTATGGTGGGTTATCACTCTGTAAGAAAGTGAATTTTACAAGCTTGTCATTGAGAGAATCGGGGTTGCACTGAACTTTGAGTGAGCAGAAGAGCTGTGCTGAATTTGCCTGCTTTTGGTTAGAATGACACTGCCTTGAGCCTGTGAGCTTAATGAAGGACTCAGCCAAGGGAAGCATCTCCAGAGAGATGAAGGGAAAGGTCTTTCACAATGTCTTTGTCCCTCACTGCTGCATCTCTTGACTAATTCAAAGCCTGGTGCAGACATTGCTATCTCCAATGCAAAGGTGAGCTGGCACAATACTGAATTAAAACCCATGGCATGGCACTTAATGGAGAGAAAAACTGTGTTTTACTGGAAAGGGGTTTGTACCTATATCTGTCCTTGGGGTCTGCAGGAGCTCTTAGGTCAAGCCCATGGATTGGAGTGAGTTTTGACCAGTGCTGACCTCTGGGTGAGAGCCAACCCAGACACAAGCCCTGCAAGCTGAAGCCTTAGGAATACTTCTCAGTTACCACAAGGCTTAGCTAAATCCTTGCCCTGTAAGGAAAACAGTCGTTTCTCTGCCCATGTGAGGAGGATGAGGTGAGTTTTGAAATGCAGACAAAGGAGAAATTGTTTTTATCCACATTTTTCATCATGTTTGAGTGGGCAGACCAGATGAATACGTGATTGTTCTGTTCAAATCACTGGCTGTATTGCTGCTGTTTAAGTAGCTGAAGGCAGCTAAGCTTCACTGCTTGCATAAAAAAAAAAAAAAATTAAAAACCCCCAACCACCAAATAAACAAACAAAATACCCCACAAACCCTAAAGCCAAGTTATTTGCTCTAAATGCAAGTCAGTCAAAGACTGGGGCAGGACTATGGATGAGAAGGATCATCATATGTGGGTCACAGCAGAGTAAGGAGGAAGTTAACAGCTGGAGGAATGGAAAACATAAATTCCCTTAATCCTATCAGCCCTTTGGACAGCAAGTTGGAGTTGTGTACCTGCAGACCCTCAAGCAGCACAGACACCCCGAGCTGTGCTGGCTGCAGGACCTGCAGCTCGTGGCCAAGCAGAGCCTCAGGGCTGCCCTCAGCCCTGCACAGGAGAGCCCCAAGCACGGGCACGATTTGGGAATTAGCACCTCGGTTGGCTCGGGGAGCTCCAGCACCCAGAAAGGGCACAGCAGTTGTTGTCAGGAAATTTCCTCTTAAACCACTGCTGAGGGACACTCAGGCTGCCTGTGCCTGCGGCTGTGCTGGTGTGGCAGACACGAGTGCTCTGTCACTGCTCCCTGCTCTGTGACACCATGCTATTGCATCCCACATGGCTGGTCCATGCTCCTCCAGCCCCCCTCCGTGGGTAAATTGAGTGTTTTGGCAAAAGATTAGTAAGGACTCCAGTCCAAAGCGTGCTGTGGAGCAGGCAGATTCCCTGCTGGAAGTCTTTAGCATGCTGAGGCACAGGGAGTAGGAAATGGGGAGTGAGGGCGATGGAAATGAAGTCAGACCTTACGTGAATGCTATTTTGAGGGACTGTTTCCTGAGCACTGGGCTTTCCTCTGATAAGGCCCTGTGCTGCCATGCAGAGGTCAGTGCCGTGGCACCAGCGTGCACAGGCAGGAAATGGGGCTGTGCCTTTTCCATGCTGCACATGGGATACTGCTGCAGCTTCTACTTTTTATAAAGCTCAGTTCCTCTGACTCAGTCTCTTGGCTTCTAATAGAAAATCTCCTGTCCTGGGGAATAAATGATCGGGGTGCTGGAGCACCTCTCTTATGAGGGCAGGCTGAGGGATCTGGGCCTTGAGAAGAAGACTGAGAGGGGACCTCATCAAAGTCTATCAGTATCTGAGGGGAGGATGAAAAGAGGGCAGAGCCATAGGACAAGAGACGCTGGACACAAATTGGTGCACGGGAGGTTGCACCTGAACATGAAGAAGAACTTCTTTACTGTGCAGTGGCTCTGCAGAGGAACAGCTTGCCCAGAGAGGGTGTGGAGTCTCTGTCACTGGAGATAAAGAGCCATCAAGTACAGCCAGGCACAGGCTTAGGAAAAGGACCCAAGCAGCAGCAGCTTGAGGTCCTTCACTGGCAGTCTGAGGCCCTGGCAGTCTCAACCTGCAGTGTGATGGGAATCAGGGCACTGAGGTTTGCCGCCTGATTTCTACCCTGAAGTCAGAATTCCCGAAAATCAGGGTCTTCCTGCTCAGCCTTGCTGTGCTGACATCTCACTGAGGACCTTACTGGTGCTGCAGGGATGGGTGGCTGTTCAGGATTCAGGGAGAGCTGTGAGGCTGGAACTTTCTGAATGACCTGCTTCTAATTTAGCCTAACATCTGTTCAGGAGCATAAATGTGTGCCATACCTTTGTGTAAGTACTCATTCTTTGGACTAGCAGAAATTAGTTCAGATAGCCCTTCTTATGTAACCGTGCAAAATAAGAGCTTTAAAGATGTCCCAGTCTTCTCTTTGAATGCTTTGCTTGTTATCAGAACATAACTTCTCCTTTTGGGTACTTCTCAAACATCATCAGCAGCGCTGGCCCGCCGTGGTGGCTGGCGGAATGTGTTTGCATTGCTGTGGTGGAGCAGGTAATGATTGCCAGGTGGGATCCAGGCCTGGGGAGCTCTGGGCTTCTGTTTGGATTGGCCACGCTCTTCCCCCACGGTGCTTACAAGGCCAGCAGCAGCACATCCCTGCTGCCTGAACTTAGTGCAGACCCCTGCTGTCCTCAGGCATTGAAAATTCCGCTGCCTTTCAGGAGGGACCAGTTGGGCAGTGTAACATCCTCAGAGCAGGAAACCCCGATGGTGGGGGACATCTGGGACACCTCTGCTTTCTGTTTGAGCCTGTTAGCCAAGGTGCAGCCCCGTGATGAGGGACAGGAGGTTCTAATGTTAAACTTTCCGAATGCCCTGCAGAAAGCGTGAGCCAGTGTTGGAGTTAATGTGCACATGTGGGTGTCCCGTGCACTGAAACACCAAGGTTGGTCCAGTCTCTGCTGTTGTGGAGCTGAGTGCAACATAATTTATTCAATTTATATGTCACATACATACAATACAAGTATTGACAAAATACGTTAGTAAGGAGTGGGCTTGCTTTCTAATCCTAGAGTGTTTTGGTCCTACAGAGGACTGGTCCACCCCTCCCTGCCATGGGCAGGGATGCTGCTGAAGGATGCTGATCTTAAACCTGGTTGGTATTACTGTGGATGTAAACTTGCTCAGAAAGGACTTGGATTCCTGAGAGGGTCAGCTCCTGGGTGCAGAGTTCAAGAAGGGGAGAGATTGTGATGCCAGAAAGAAATTTAAAAAAAGAAGAAAGCAATAGGAAAAAAAAAAAAACAAGCACAGAAATTTACCTCTTCAGAGAGATAATAGTGCCATCCATCACTGTCATCCAGTGTCTTGGCTGACACCCTGAAGTCCTTCACCAGCTCTGACTATTACATGTCCCTAATGACTGGAAACTGGATGTGTAGGGAGCTGTTGGAGAGGGATGTGCTGACTGGAAATGTGTTCACATTCAGGAACCACGCTGCGAGTCACTGTAGGTAGTCTGTCTGTCTGTCTGTCTGTGGCCTTTGATGGTCTCCAGCTGTGTGTCTGTTAGTCATAAACATGTTTTCTCCTCTTTCCTGTTAGCGTGGCTGGGAAAGCATTAATGCATGGGGTGGGGAGGAACACACTCAGTGTGCAAGCCAATGGTAAAACTGACTTTTTTCTTTAGCAGCCACTCGAAGTGCAAGCCAATGGTAAAACTGACTTTTTTCTTTAGCAGCCACTCGAAGTGCAAGCCAATGGTAAAACTGACTTTTTTCTTTAGCAGCCACTCGAAGTGACCTTGGGCAGTGCTTACTGCCAGCATGGGTACAGAATTTACAGCAAGAGCTGGCAAACTATTATTTGGGTTTGCTTGCTCTGATTTTCATGTGAAATGCACCATCTTTTAAGGAGAGAGTTGAAGGATTTGGGGATTACAAATTGGCTCAAAACACTGATTTCTACTTAGCTGCTGGAGCCCACAGCATCTTTGGGTGGGTGGTCTGGCTGAGTCAAAGTAGAAGTCAGACATAAAAATCAGAGAGGTATGAATTTCTTCCCATCTCCCAGAGGAAATGAAACCTCTGTAGTCAGGAAGCATGTGGCTTCTGTGGTACTATTGAGCTGGATATAGGGCCTGAGCATGTTCAAGGTGAAAACTCTTGCAAGGAGAAGGATGGGGAGAATGCACTCCTGTAATAAATGAAGGCACTGCAAGCTAAATAGGACTTTAATTGATGTTAACTAGATGGTTTGCTCCAGTAGATAAGAAAATAAGCCATGTCCCAAGTTTGATTTTTTTTTCCCCCCACTTATTCAGGTGTAAATTAGAAGCACCGGTGTTTAATTGGATGCAGTAAAAGCACCACACGTGGGCAGTGAACCAAGCAGAGCCACTCTCCTGGAGCTTGTAATTTCTCCCTTCTGCACCAAGCCCCAGGGAAATTTTGCAGCTGATATGTTTGTATTTGCTTGGGTGGGAGATTGTGGATAGGTGAGGTTGCTCAGAAATTAAGGATTTCACAGGGAGAGATATCTCCTGTCTAAATCACCTGGGGTGAGCGAGGGGAACATGCCTTTATTCTTTATTCCCCCTGTGTGAATGCGAAGTTCAGGGATAGTGCTGTTCAACTGCTGGGATGCTGCTTCTTTTCACAAATCAGGGTCCGTATTTGCTGTATGCAATCAAAACTAACCTAAGGGTCTGTGTTTATTTTGCTCACTCCCGCTGTCCTAAGCTGACCTAAACTTTCAGTATGAGGCTGAAGGTTCAGCCACCCAAGCCAGGGTGGTTCATCTGCCTCCTGCCGCATGCACAGGTCCACGAGGGGCTGGAAAAGAGCCCATAAATCCCTACTGGTGTGGCTGGCACGTGTGGCACTACTGCCACCAGGCACCAGGCTGATGTCCGTCCCACTGGGCAGCTGCAGAAGCTGAGACTGCTCCTGAAGTTGCCTTCAGTCTGGATCCAGTGCAGGGGTGAGGTGCCCCATGGAGTGCCTCCTCCCCTAACAGCCTGCTGTCACCTTTGTGCCTTCCCAGGCTGCTGCCGGCCCGTGGCTGACGAGCCCACCTCCCCCAAGAAGGCGAAGAGCATCCCTGAGCACCACGAGCTGCTGCAGAGCTGGCTGTCACCCCCTTCCCCCGAGTGGGCCATCGTGAGGGTCATCCCCGAGGAGGAGATGGCTGAGCACAACCTGCTCGCCGTGCGAGTCATGGTCACCAGCGATGCTAGCAGGTACTTTGAAATACAAGTGAGCCTCTAAGAGCAGCTTGGTTTTCTCTGGAATGCTAAAGAAAATCATAACAAAAGGTAGTACTGGATATACTTATAACTGGGGTGGGGGGAGGGGTGTGGGGAAATGAACCGAACAAAAAAACCCCCCCCACAAATGCTCAGAATAACAATTGTTCTTAACCGCAGCCATTAATCCCCCCCAGGCACATGAATCACTTAGCAGGAAATCTTCAAACATTCCCATCCCACACAGGGGCCTGAATCAGAGGATAAACATTGCTGTGATCAGCTTGGGTTCAGCTCTTGGAACCGACAGATTTTGGTACACAGGGATTTGGGCAGTGGGTGTGTGATGGCAAAAGGTGCATCCTGTGACGTGGCCACCCCCAGCTTGGGGACCTGGTGAATCCTGCAGCTCCACACCCTGGGCCTCTCCTGGGGCATTTGAGAGCCTGTCCATCCCTAAGAAATCTGAAATTTGATGAACCTTGGGGAGCTGTCAGAGGAAACCCAATTTCTACATACACATTAGAATATATTTGCTTTTGGGCAGGGTTCTGTAGCAGTTTGTTCCTTCTAAAGATTAGATTGGTATCCCCTGAGTAAAGCAGCGAGAACTAAAAACTAAGAGGGGGAGTGAAAAACAAAAAGACAACAAGGCAAAACGAAGACCAACTGTTGCAAACGCTGCTGCTCTGCAGGGATGCTAGTTCAGATTCCTGACACCCTCTAAACACCTGCTTGTGGTGCTGTCTACAGCTTTGGGAGAGCAACCTGGCCCTGAGGAATGCAACTTTCTGCTGTTCCCTGAGGTGGTGGTAAATGGGATTTGTGCTCTGTGAGTGGATCTGGGGGCTCTTACAAGGAAGGAAATGGAGGACACAGGGAAGGGGGTTTTTTTTCCTATCTGTTTGACAGCTCCCCTGCAGAGGCTGTGCTTGCATCCCCTGCAAACACCCTCCAGCTCGTGGTGCCCTGGTGGCATCCAGGCAGGGATGAGAGCTGGCTAATCCCCCTGCTCTGAGGGATCAGCTCCTTTCCCTTCGGCTGGACAGCAGGGCCCCTGGCTCCCTGCCAGCAGGATGTGGCACAAGGGGTGACAGCACGTCTGTCACCAGCACGGTGGGTGCCAGGGGCTGCTCGGGCAGGACAGCTCCTGCCTGAAAAATGGGGACAAGAGAAACAGCAAGTACCAAATGGCACTGCTGAGCTGGCTGCAGGGACCTCGGTGGGACTGGGAAAACGACCAGCTCGGTGACAAAGCTTTGCAGTTCAGGCTTTAGGTACCGTGAATAACAACGCCCCCCCCC
>WEKY01010875.1:222195-257812 GCA_013390045.1 Picathartes gymnocephalus | reverse complement strand
ATATATTTATATTTTTACATATATATATATATATGTCTATATCTATCTGTATGGTTGACACTGCTTGAAAGTCAGCTTAAAAAGTGCATTTTAACATGAAATTCGAGGTCACTCTGATGCAGCCTGCTGAGAGCAGTGCACCTGGAGAGGTGTTCCCACCCCTGCTGTCTTGCCTGCCCTGGCCTCCCAGTGCTGCTGGTTTGATCTGGGTGAAGCTGGGGTCCAGGACTGATGGCTGCTACCCAAATGTATGCCTTTATATGGTCTGCACCCTCTCTTCTACCTCTTCTTCCTCCTGGGCTGTCACAACAAAACTTTGCTTTCTGCTATATGAACACAAAGCAGTGTTCTCTTGCCACGCCAACAGCAATGCTCATGGTGTGAGCTTCTCTTTTTTTTGAGGCACAGCTGTTAATCATCGCAGTAAATCTAAGAATTGGGTTGGTGGTATTGTTTGCAGGCAAAAGAGGCTGAGTGGGATCCTGCTACACTCATTTGTGGCAGTGGGAATGTGGTCACATCAGAAAGGCTGACGGTGTCTGTTCCCTACAGTCTGGACTTTGGAGATGAAAGAAATGGCCTGATTATTAGAAAAAGGGCTAATAATCACCTCAAACAGTTGTTCTGCCCTGAGGCAAGGTCAGGACGTGCACGTCATCCACACGTATGTTTGTGTGGTGTATTTTTAATTACATTTACACAAGGGGATGCCATAATCTGCCTCTGTGATCAGCTCAGGTGCCTCCCTGCGCTGCTCCGTGTTTCCTGGGCCGGCCCAGTGGCTCCCAGGAATGAGGAGAGTTTGTTTCCTTGTTTCCTACAGACACCTTTTGCACATTTGAAGGCTGCTTAGGTAGCTTCACTCAGTCCTCTCTCTCTAGACTAATGCTTACGATTTTCTCCAGCTTCTGGACTCAGCCTTGCTTGCTGGGCCCATGGCTGTCCTCACACCTCTCCTCTGGGTTCCTTCCTGTTATTTTCAAAAATCTGCAGGAAAAATGTGAAAAGTGTAGACCTTTGACCCTTGTGCAGTGTTTGCAGGCCAATTGCAGCATTGCAGATGCTGTTTCTCTGCCTTCATCCTGCTGTACAGCCTTGCAGGCAGAAGGGCCTGGCTTTGCTAACTGAGCAGTGAGGGGTTTCACCCCCAGTCCCTCTCAGCAGCACTTTGATTCCAGGTGCTGGATGTAGTGGCTGTGGGAGCAAATCCACAGTCTGATGGGAATGGGGGATAGCTCAGCTGGGTAGCACCTGCAGCAAATGACAGTCCTTTAATAACGGTGATAAAAGGAGGAAAATGAGGACATCGGCTCTGGCTGCCAAACCCCTCTTCCTCTGAAACACCCACACTGCTGTCAGTGCTCACGCTGGTGCTTGCTGCACCCCCTGAAGTGTCCCACTTCCCTTCCCACCTTGCCCTTTTTCCCCTGTAGCTCCGAGCTGGAGTCTGATTTCAACGGGGACTCCTCGAACTCGGAGGTGAGCGAAGGCCAGAGCTCGCTGCCAGAGCCCCCCGCCTGCTCCAGCCCCATCCAGAGGTGGGCATCGCTCATCAGGAGCCCCGTGGTGCCCGAGGAAAGCCCCAGAACATCCAAAGTCGCTGATGGTAAGCAGTGTCCTGAGCTGAGGGTGCTCCAGCAGCCTCTCCTGAGGGTGCAGCAGGACTGGGGGGACATCTTGAAGTGGAGGCTGTCCCCTGCAGCGTGGCCAGGTTGTCTTTTTGGGGAGTTTTTGCCTTTTTGGTGCTGTAACTGAAGCAGCATTTCTGTGGTGCAGGGTAACCTGGTGGAGTTGTGCCCCGTGCTTGGTTTGCAGGGGTGGGGTGAATGTTTTCCACTGGTAAAATGTTAGGATGGTATTAGGCAATGCTGTATCTACAGCACTGCCTAGGCAAGGGTGAGGCTGGGAATCACTACAGAGCTCTGCTTGGGACAACTTAGGTTTCTACAGGTAGCTGCTGAAGGGTTTTGTATCTGGTGAAAGCACAGGGAGGTGGGGAGAGGTTTGGGAACAATCTGCCTTCAAATGGAAACTCTTTTCTGGAGCTGGTCAGAACTAAAAGATGTGCTCAAGACAGCACAACAGAAACTGTTCTGCAGAAATAAAAGGCCACCAGCACTCGTTTCTTCCCATCTCCCACCACCCCCGCATCGATATATGCATTTTTAGTCCAAGCAGAAAAGAGGGGATTTCATACAGCAATTTAAATCAACTCATGAATAACGGAGTCCTTGTTTAAGGCAAAAGGACAGCACCGGACCCCAAAACGTGCCCAGCAGCGTAGCCACGAAAGGATTTTATCCTTTTTCTTCCCCAGTGTCACGCTGTCCCCGTCCCTGGCTGCTGAGCATCCCCGTGTCGGTTTGGGATTAGTGAGAGGGATGCTGAGCTCCCCCGGGAGCCCCTCCCGGATCCCCGGCGGGTGCACTCTGCCCTCTCCCGGCTGGAGCCTGCCTGCAAACTGACCCCCTGCCGCCGGGAATTTGGGGCTTTGTCCCTCCACTTTCCTTTTTTCCCCCAGCGCTGTTTTTGCTCTCTGGCTTTTGCTGCATTAGCTGACCCTGTGTCCCTTCTGTTTCTGCTCAGCACTCCAGAGAGCCAACAGTTTTCAGTCCACGGCGTTAAATAAGTATCAGAATTGGAGGAGAAAAATCCAAACGAGTGAGTAGAGCCTGAGAAGTGATTGCATCTTCTATTCATGCTGTTTCCCTGTCTTTTAGTTGTCTGTTTTCCCTCCTTTCCTTTAGAATTTTTATATTTTCGAGTCACTAGTTGAGAAAACAGAGTTCTAAAACACACCATTTACATTTTCTTACCCTCAAAAGATCAAACTCCCTTTCTGTGTGACTATTTCTATGCAACAATACCCATCAGGAGGTAGTGTCCACTTTATTTATCCAGATGAGAACACGTACTCCTATCCCAGAAGCCGCATGTTTTGTCTCTCGCCCTGCCTGCACTGACTGTTTTTGATCAGGTGGGACACTGGGTCCGACCTGGTGTCACTCCTCAGAAATGCTCCTGGAGGTGCCTGTTGATACTCTTCCACAGGTGCTCTGTCACCTCTTTCGTGTTGGAAAAAACCCCAGGTGATATTTCTGGGTTGGTGAAAGGGAGAAAGCCAATCCCAAGAGGTGAGCTGGTGAAAATAAGTGTTGGTGGTCTTTGTCCTCTAGCAATTTCCCTTGGTTTGGGCTGACCTGTCTTTTCCCGTGGGAATCACACAGGAATGTGGTGATTTTGACAGAGATTGTGTTCTATTCACTTCTGAAACAGAGGGTGGTCACCCCTCCCAGCTGAGGCTGCATGTGGGTAACCTTTCTCCTGGGCTGGGGTCCCCAAAGAAGACATCCACCCTCGGTTTCACTCCTTGGGACTGGGTCACCCTCCCTCCTTGGCACAGCCCCTCAGCAAGGGCACACGCTTTGCTCCCAGCCCCGAAGGACTGCCAGGTTCCTGCTGGGATTGGCCTCACCAGTGTGGGGCTGGCTGGGCTTACCAGCACCCCAGAGCCCCTCACAGCTCTGCTGCAAGTGCATTCCTGTCTGGGAGCTGGGGTGTTGACAGGCTGGAGTGTAAAACGTGGATGTGCAGCAGCAGGAGGACGGGATCTGTGCGTGGCACTGAGTGCTGCAGTTTCTGAGCATGGAGACAGCAGTTTTTGGGAACGGTGGTGACAGCTGCTCCTTAACCCTGCCCTAAGCTGCCCTCTGCAACCAGGGGGATTTCTGCTGCTGCTCAGGGTCCCTGTGGCCTTCAGAGAAGTTATGGCTCTGCTTCTGAAACGAGCAGGATCCCTGTGCCCATGATGGGACCAGTGCTCAAGCAGAGGCATTTTGTCTTGCTTGCTCTGAATGCACAAGAAAGCTTTGAGATTATTTGCAAGCACCCACTGTGGGATGCATTTGTGTATCTCGAACGATGAGATGAGATGCATTTCCTCTTGCTGGCATCAGCCTTGCCTTCAAGTTAGGTGCAAGTGAGCACTGCCACTACCCACCCACAGTCCCTCCAATGCCTCCCATGCGGGATAACTCAGTAAATCTCAGCAGAGCATGCACAGGGCTATTTCATGGTCCTGAGAGGAGGCCCCCACCAAGCTCTGTAGGGCTCTGTCCCTGGAGAGGCAGCTGTGGCAGGCAGAAAGACAGGAACGACAGGGCTGCATTCCCTGGGATTCCCTGCACCCCTGAGCCACAAGGCTTTGCCATGCTCTGGGAGGCTGCGTGGGTGTCCCTCCCAGGGGAAGGCTCCCCCGTGCCTGGGATGAGGAGCGGGGAACAGGCTGTCCTCAAAGTCTCCTGGCATCCCTGTCAGCCTTGGCTCTGCCTCTTGAGTACTGGAAAGCACGTGGGAATTGGCAAAGACGTCAGAATTTGGCTCCACCAAAGGCTTGGATTTAAAGTCTTGCCTTAATTGATCTCAGTTTTTAAAAGATCAATCAATAATGATGCTTGATCCATGTTTGAGAGTGGGGTGAGAAAGACTGTGAGAGGAAAGCAGAGAAGACTGGAGGGGGTGCCACTCTTAATTTTGACTGATTTTCAGCTTGTTCTCAGCAAGGACATTACTTAATGGTTTGCAAATTAATTTTGCCATCATTTTGTTAAAATCTTCCTTGTGCCTCAAGGGCTCTAGAGGGAGCTAAAAGCCTTTGAGAGGGAAGCAATGAGTCTGCCTGAACCTCAAGTAAGCTGATAAAATGAGGTGTAAAGCACAGTCAGCACATGCTGGGAGTAGAATAAAGGCTTATTTTACTCTCAGGAGGAAGACTGTAAGTCATAGTTTCTATATTTAATCCAATTTGATTACAGGAATTCATATGATCATCAGTCACATGAAAAAAAAACTGTCTCCTTTTCAGACAGATTTTCCCAAACACATATGTTTCATAAACAGCACAGGGTTGGCAGCCAGGGAGAGGAAATCAGTGTCAGAGCTATATTGGCTGAAAGGCTCAGAGCAGGATATTACCTTTCAAAACCTTTAATCCCCATTGCACAGCCATGGGGAACGCCATGCTCCTAATTTATCTTGGGATTTTGGGCCAAGCAGATCATGATTGTGCCCTGGGGAACTTCCCGCCCCCCCCCCCGCCCCAAATCCTGTTGTTAAAGCAAAGCTGAAAATACAGGTTCAGCATCTTGGTGGGATGAAACCCTTTTCCCTGTGACAGACGGGGAGCTGTGCGTTTCTGTGGGGCAATATTGTCGTATGGGCAGGCCCTGTCCTTGTGAGCCAGCCCACGGGAGCTGGGGTGGGAAGCAATTCTCCCCATGGGCACGAGCAGACCCCTGGGCTGGGGGCTTTATGCCCTCATCAGTGTTCTGGCTGTGCCTGCTGCAGCACTTGCATTTCCCCTCAGTGTCCTGAACCACGACCTTTGCTCCTGTCAGGGGGCTCAGGGCTTTAGCAGATCAGGCTGAACCCCCTGGCTCACTTATGCAGGTGGTGGTGGTGGCTTTTTTATCCTAATTGTGGATTCCCGTGTTTTCCCGTGGCTCAGTTACAGATTATAAAGGTCAGCCCCTGGCTGCCATCCCTGCAGGAGCTCCTTCACAGGCTCCAGCACAGTGTGTCCCTGCAGTCTTGATCAAACATTACAAGTTGCATCAAGACTGGGTACAAACAGGTGAGACACTGAGAGGGAAGGAAACTCAGCCCCCCTCCCTGGCTTGCCTTTGCTGAAGTCCACAGGCAGGAACTGCCCTCTGTGTCTCTGCAGTGTTGCTTTTGTCCTTAAGCAGCTTTTAATCCCTGTGTAGAAGAACCAAAGTTTGCATGGATTTCAGAACTAATGGTTGGGTTTGGGAGTTAATAACTGAGCTGTAAATATACTTGTCATGTTATAGCTGGACACAACAATATCTTGGATCAGGGATACTTTGTTTGTCCAAAGATTATTTATTGTGTAAAATTCCCACAGGCACAAATACTGGAAAGTTCTCCTGGCTCCCTTCAGGTGCAAGTTGCCTCCTTTTGCAATTAATTACCTTGCCTAATCCTAGGAGGGCCCCCATTGTGCTGCCTCTTGTCCTGGCCTGGGAGACTTTTTCTGTCCTTTCTGCCTGCAGGTGGATGCATTTCCCATTTTTTTCCCATTCTGATGGACAGCCCTCTCAGAAGTCATCCATTTCCTTCATTTCTTGGAATTATCCAAAGTTCAAAAGTCAAAGGTTGTTCTGACTGCCTCTGCTGCTGATGCCTGAAGGCCCTCTAATAGAGGGCTGGTTTTCCAGAAAGTTTCCTGGAACTCAAAAGCTGCTTCACTACATCCAGCCAAGAAGTGGAAGCAGTTCAGGTCCACTGCTGAAAATATCAACATGTGTTTGGCACAGCATGCACACACATATGAGAGCGAGGCCATAAACTTTGATGTTGTAGGTCACTTCTTCAGGTTTAACTCTATCCAGGAGGCTGCTTAATCTTCTACTCTTCTTCTTTAATTGCAGACTTCATTTAAGACAAAGTGGTGGTGAAATTTCTGTCTTTGACAGGCTTTCCTCTGCTGTCCAGCAAGAAACCTGGGCTCCCCGGGAAGGACAGCCCAGGCAGCCGTCAGGGTGGTGCTGCAGAGGAGCACTCCCAAACACAGGTATGGAGGAGAATGGTGCACAGCAGAATGACTGCCACTGTTGTTGGGGCATGTCTGCTCTCAGCAGGCTGTTCCTGGTCCTTTAGTCCTCACAGTAACCACTGAGGTTGGAGCCAGACTCGTGCTGTACGTAGGGAAGACCCTTGGATTTGATGTGATCATTCCCAAATCAAGTGGCCGTGAGACTCAGGCCTCACTCACACCAGGGGTTGGCCACTAATCTCTTGCACCAGTCATGAAATCACAGAATGGTTTAGGCTGGAAAAGGGGCTTCACATCTCCCACTGCTCAGGAGCATCTTCTGCATCCTTCAGGACCTAGGATTTCTGTGGCATTTTCTGGTTTTTTTTTAAGGATGAGGAAGGGTGGGCCTGCCATCAGTGCAGCACTGCAGGAGGAGGAGTCATGACTGACCATCTCAAGCAAAGGGCAGCATGTCCCTGGACTCCCAGAGCCAGGTGGAGCAGGGACCAGCCCACATCCTCCACACCCTGGACAGTTGTCCTCACCCTTGGGTTAGACATGACTAAAGTTGCTTGACCTCAGGGCCTGTGCTGGGAAAAAATCAACTCTTCCACATCCACGGTGGTGGCTGAAATCCGGTGCAGGACAATGGGGCCAGGAAGGGAACGTCCCAGGGGAGCAGAGCTGCACAACACTGCCTGGCCATGAGGAGACTCCATTCAGCTCCTGCTCTACCAGCACTGCTTAGTGGCCTTTTTCTTACTCTAAAAAGCCAGGATTAAGAGGGTGGTTATTTGTTTATTGTGTTTCTTACATTTTTTAAAATCTGAGATCCTGGCTGATAATAATTTTAGTCATCAAACAGAAGTGTGAAACAAAGGGGAATCATTATCGCCTTGCTTCTGATGCTTCTGGGAAATGAAAAGTCAGACAGATTAATGGCTTCACCCATGTGAATTTGGGTATCTGGCACATAAGTGAAAGCAGGAATTCAATCTTCACACCATCCATTATCACGTAGCATTGATGATCAAATGCCTCCCTTTTAAGGAGGAAGGAAGAGCTCTTGTTCTGCTGGCTACATAAAGTGGGTATTTTTCGCTGTTACTATCTTCAGCAGAAGATTTTGGTGGCCGGAGTAATGAATTTAAACCTTTACCAAAGGAAAAATAATCACGAGAGGGAACTAATTGAGCTGTTTAAAACTACCATCTTGCATTTTATAATCTTTTCTGGGTCACTTCTTTCATTCCTACCTGTGCTACATAAACATGCAATACTAGAAAAACATTTGGAGAGGATGGATAATGGTCTCTTGGGCTTGCTCAAAACTCTAAGGTGATGCAACTGGAAGACACACAAGAATAGAGCAGATCTGCTCTTGTCTGTTCTCCTGGAGAGAGCAGTTTTTCTTTCTAAGGAAAATATTAAAGGTAATTCATAAAGATATGACAGATTCTTTGCATGAATAACATTATTTTTAGACTATTAAAATTTCCAGTAGTATTAGATCTCCACTCCTAGAGAAATATTAGCCCTTTAGGGAGAAAAGCTTTTCTCACATTATCATCTACATGTGTATTTGTAGATGTATAAATTAAATATTGTGTTCATTACTATTATGTTAAGATTAAAATGGGTTAAAATATTTTATGAAATAGAAGCATCACAAAGCAGAATTTTTATATCCCTAAAATAATCATCTTTTTTTCATGCGCTTCACAGTCGGCTTCTCACAAGAAGCCACCAGAAATTCCAAGAGGACATTTCAAACCCTGCAGCCCAGTATTTCAAAGAAAAGAAAAAGCCAGGGAGACGGCTGAAGACGCACATGGCTATGTTCCCCACTGTCCTTTTCAGAGCAGCACCTCAGCTTCTCCACGGACCCCTCTTGGGAATGGGACCCTGGCTGCTGATTTTCATGAGCCTGAAGACACAGACAGTGACATTGGGACACACTCAGCCTGGGGCTGGAAGAAAAAAACACGGAAATATTCCTCTGAATCAGAAGATTTTAACAGGAAGACAAAAGTGCTGTCATCTCTGGATTTGAAAGACGGCAAAAATACCAGGCACCCAGAAGAGAAGCTTGAGCAAGAACTAAAGGAGGCAAAAAAGAGGCTGGGGCTTCGTGCTCGACAGCAGCCTTTGCATGGCTCAAACAGGACAGACTCAGGTGGGAGCAGCCCAGGGTATGGAAACAATGGAGCCCCGTGGGCTCACGAGAAGAAGGATGCTGGCTGGAGAAAAGAAGGGATCAAGAGATCTGGTTGTCCTGGGCCTCTCCTATTTGCAGATGCTGCTCCTCCAACTTTGTCAGTGGACACAGAGGATGCTCTGAGGATTCCAGATGTGGTTTCCAGGGAGCACACAGCTGGCCAGCCAAAATCCCCACTGAGGCTCATAGCCAGTGTTATCAAAAGGTCCATTTGGGAGCCTCTAACCTCAGCTCCAGAAGGATTAAAGCAGGACTTGGTCAGCAAAGTCAAAACCTCTTCAGAACAAGCTTTCTTCAGCTTCCCCAGCACTCCTGGGTATTCCCTAAGCCAAAGGAACAGGAACAACAACAACACTCAGTCACAGGATCCTAAAGGAAGGGAGTTGGCAGGGAAATATTTAGGAGATGGGAGGCCTTACTCAAATCTACCTCTTTCCTCTGTGGGCTCTGAAGAGATACGTCTAAGGGATTACAGGGGAGAGGTATTCTTCACACCCCACAGGCCTTCCAAGACAACCCATATACCTCAGAAAGCAGCTTGCACTAGGATGGAGGAAGTCCCAGGGCTCCTAGAAAGGTTTACCTTTGAAGACAGTCCTCTAGGGGCTCCCATGGATGAGATGTGTATCTGTAAGGAAAAGTCCGCTCTTCTTTCATCTCCAGAGCACAAGAACTCCTTCAAGGACAGTCTGGATGACTCTGCACAAAAAGGGTCCCTCTTCAATAGACTGAGAAGCAAAGCTCATGAGAGGGAGAGGAATTCCTTGGTGTCATCTCTGCCTGTCGTGAAGGACCATCCTCCAGAAAAGTTGTCTTATCCTTTCACAGGTAAGGACCCAAGTGGAATTACTTTGCTATTATAATTGTTATCATTGTTATTATTATTACTATTGTATAATAGCACTTAACCTTTAAAATACCTGTGCATGACCATGCAGGCACACATCTATTGTGTGCTATGTTTAATTTCTAGTTATTTTCTACTATTGTGTGCTATGTTTAATTTCTAGTTATTTCCTACCTAAGGAGACCTAATAAATACATTCTGTGGCTGAAGTTTAGGAATTGCTACAGATTTAAAGGAGCAGAGTGGATTTGCAAGCAGAACCAGCTTGCTGGACCCAAGTTTGTTTTTCTGCTTGCTGCTGTTTGGAGGTGTTTGGCTCTGGGAATTGTCCTCAAGAGGTGGAAGGGGTGGCAAGGCAGGGTGAGATGCTGGGCAGAGCAGCTTCTGCAGTGACACTGAGTTGTGGAAAGGGGACTAGAGCAGGCAAGCAGAAGGACAAACACCAAAAACTCCAGATTTTGCAGTGAAGATTACATTTGTTTTCCTGCCCATGAGGAGGAACCAGAGACTGAAGCAATATGTTTGCAGCAGCAAGAAGCTTTGCTCTGTGTTTGTGCTTCCTCAGCAGGTGTCTCCTCAGCTCTGCTGTCAGGGTGACTGAGCTGTGGACATACTTTTGGGAGCTTTGCAGTGTCATTAATATCCCCTTGTTCTTCAATTTGAGAGGAGAGAGCACCTTATTGACCTCCTCTGACCTATTTGAGAGTCTATCTGGGCAGTGATTAAAAGGCATCAATTTTCTTGTTTGCTTGCAAGAGCAAGGTTAGTATTAAAACTGCAGACAAGTCCAAGAAATATTGATGCCAGACCTAGAGCAATCTGAGTGATCTGAGCATGGGCTCAGAAAGAATTAAGTGCAGCAGAGATTCAGGTGTGAAATATGCACCCACCTGTCTTTCTCTGTGATCTATGTGCAGAAAGTCTTGGTTTTTAACTAAACAACCTATTGAATTTTGCTGACATACCTGTTTGCCTCTTGCTTTATTAAACTGCAACCCAAACAGTAACCCCAAAATCGCTGCTGTGCCACAGCAATAAAATCTGTATGTAGAATGTAAAGTTACTGATATGTCAGATCCTTTTGCATCCCTTCTGCCTCAGAACTGCCACACTCTGCGAGGAAGACACAGTGTGTAAGTGACTTGATTTGGAGCTCATTAAAATGGATAGAATAACTCCTGCTCTCGTTCCTGAATTTTTGGATTGGATTCTTGCAGCATCCTTTATCTAACAACTCACGAAGCCAGGCATTCCCACTGAGCCAGAAGAGGTTGAGGACTGCACTGAAGCCACAGAGAGTTGCTAGTTCACACTTGTCACTGTGATCTTAAATGGGAGGCCTTTTCAGAGTCTGTACCACATCACAGCCCATCAGCTGAGCCAACCTGACTGCTCTTAACTAAATGAATTAAAATAATTGGTATGCTGTGCTCCTACTGAAATGGGAAAAGTTACTGCAGTGTTTGAATAATGCTATACTTTATTTATGTTGAAATTATTTTGAAAAAACACGCTGGTGTAACGTGTGGCATTCCTATGCTGTGCAAGCCTAAAGAGAAATTATTAAATTATTACACTTATTAAATATAGGCAATTCAAAGTCTGTATAGAAAAAAAAATATAAGAAAATGAAGTTCTAGTCTAGCCATTTGCCCAGTAATCTGTTACCTTAGATGTTTCAACATTGTAGTTCTCTGAAGTTTCTAAAACATTCATATTTGAGTAAATCAAACTAGTAAAGAGCTGAGTCTGGCTTGGCTCTCAAAAATGGCATTTCTGTCTCATACAGGCACTTTTCAGAGGCTCAGGCTTGGCAAACGTCAGTCATGAAGTGAAGACAAGCTTTAGCCCACATTTTTTGTTATTATTTTCCTCTCTTGAAATTTGCCACAACTTTCAGAAAACTTCTTTAATGAAAAAAAAAATACTCCCAGCACCTTGCAGAAACCAATTTAATGAGTCTCCTTCTAATACTCCTCTTGGCAGTTGGGCTTTCCCATCCTGTTTGGGGTCAAACTTCTTCTGTGCAGGTATGGTTGGTATTGCATTACCCTGCTGTTTTCTCCCTCAGTGGTTTGTGGACCCAGAGAATCAGCTGGGTGATAAAAGTTCATGGGCTTGAGATGAGCCTGGGCCAGCTCATGGCAGAGAAATCCCCTGGGGAGTAACCAAATACATAGAAACCACTTCTGATATTTAGTATATTCTGTCCTCCCCTCCTGTCCTGCCACGTGCTCAGCCCCCAGCTGAAGCCCAGCACCAAGAAGAAGCAATGTCCACAAAAATGAAGAATCTTAGCAGCAGATTGCCTGTGGTTCAAACCTACCCTTGCAGTGGCACCTCCCATATGGGTCATTCCAGTTTCTGATTTCCAGCCTGCTTTTAAGGCTTTCTGCACGACACTTCCCCTCTGTTTCATAAGAGCTGGTCCTCAGAGCCACTTGGAAATTTGGGGCCATGCAGAGATCCAGCTGCACAGACAACTTGTGTGGGACTTAGACAAAGCTTACTGAACTAATGGGGGTTCGTGCACACTTTTCTGTCAGAGACTGGTTTGAAAAAAAAAAATCCGAAGTTTGCCTGAATATACAACTGTCCACAAATAACCATGCTGGACCTCCTAAGTGCTATTCCAGATCCTTGATTTACTGCACAAATGTCTTTAACACTCTTGTCCTTTGATGCTTCCTTTTTGTTCCAACCTGCAGCAAAACACCTCTCCCAAAAAACTGATCAATCAGATTGCTCAATCAGATGGCTAACTGTTCTCTCCTAAGCCTACTTGCCCTTTTGAAATTCAAAAAAATGCCAAAGTGCCATGTTGATTGCTGATACTTTAAGTAGGACAACTAATTCAGGTGATAACAAAATTTCATGTGCTGTGAACTCACTTTGCTGATTTTGTGCACCCTTAGACTGAGAAGGGATTGCTTGCAAACGTTTCAGGTTCCCATTACTGCATTGTTGTGCCATGGAGAGTCTGTGCGTTTGCAGTGTTCTGCTCAGTGAGGGCACTGCTCTTGCACTGATTTTGTAATTTAGAAGGGGAACTGAGGCACTAGAAGATTAATTACATGCATAAGACCACAAGAGAAATATGTGGAGAAGCAGAGATGTGAAACCAAATAGCCAACTCCCCTCTTTCTTGTGATCATTCTACTGTATTTCTGCTGGCCATCCTTTCCGTTTCCTACCTCATGCCAGCTTCCATCTGGTTTTGCACACCAGTGCCCCAGGAGATATGTGTAACATTATCTCTCCCTTTTGTAAAACACTGAAGTTCTTGCAGTGGTCATGATTAACTCCCATGACTTTACAAAAATATGCAATCTTGAACAGTTATGGAGGAAGCTAACAGATTAATTTAGCATTATGTTATTAAAACAGCTCCTGCCCCAAGACATTCTGTGTATTTAGGCTGCAGTCACTACCATGACATAAAAACAGCCCAGGAAAGAAAGGGAAGTGAGCTGGGACAGGCAGACTGACACCAGTGGTGGGTTTTCCCTGCCAAAATCCAGGACAACCAGCAGTGCTCCCACATCTAACACAAGGGATCACCTTATGAGCCTCCTCCTGTGACACTTCCCACGTCTTCTTACGTGGCAGGGAAAGCTCTGGTATAACACATGCTAATTTGGAAATTAGGAGATACTAGAGTACTCGGGAAATATGTAATAAATAACTCCCAATCTGAAGGAATGAGATGCCTGGAAAGTGAAAGCCCAAGTCGAGAAGATTCGAGTTAATATTTGGAAAAAAACTGCATTTTTGAGATCAATTCTGTAGCGGATTGAGCTTTAAGGCTTGGCATATTTGGAGGCAAATTATCCTCATCTAACTTCAGTATTGCAGTTCTAAATTTCAGATTTTAATGACTCAGTAAAAGTCCCTTTTTACGTTTGTTTTGTCCAAATTCTCGCAGCTGTTGGCTAAATTCTGCCTATCCAAGCCTGCTTGGTTTGAGGGGTTTTTTGGGTTTTGGTTTGGGGTTTTTTGTTGTTTGTCTTATTGTGTTGGAGCAGGTTTCTTCTCCTCCAGACCTTGTAACGCTTCTTAAATTATTGATAACCCTCACAGGGGAGGACAGGGGGAGCAGTCACTTACTCCCAGCATGGCTGAGAGAAAAAAGGGAGCGTGTAATTGCTCGTGTTTCCAGCCCTGCTGGGCTGCAGGGTTTGCCCTTTGCATATTGTGGAATTTGATTTCTCCAGTGGCCCGACTGTGGGCTGGTTACTGCAAACTTTATGTTGCACAGGGAAAAGGGAGGTGGGGGAGTTTCCTCACTGGAAGCAGCAGTGGCTGATGCCCCCCAGGCCTGGGAAGGGCTGTCCCTGCTGGGGACAGAGCTGGAGGGCAGCTGGCAGTGCTGTGAGCCCTGACAGGTCCCAAGCAGGAGCTGTGTCCCTTCCCCAGGCACTGCAAGGCAGGGAGGTGTGGGCTGACAGTCTGGGCAGGTCTGGAGCGGAGGGGAGACCCACCTGGAGGGCTTCTGCACCTCCCTGCCCAAAGACCTGCACCCCAAAAAGGAAGGCGGGACCCCACTGAGCCCTCTGAACTCGCAGCTTCACAGAGCACAAGGACTGGGTGCTCCTAAAGCTGAGATTGCTGAAAGAAAACCAACAGAATTTCTGCCTCAAATGACTTGGATTTGCTATTACTGCTTTACTGTCTGGGATGAACATATTTCATGGATCCTGAGTTTAAATTAGGACTGGAGGCAAACGTCCTGCTTCAGGACTGGGACCCAGAACAAGGCAAAGACGAAACATCTACACTGCAAGAAAGAGAGGTGATTTTAATCTGAATACACCTAGAAGGCCAACTGTTACCTTGTAGATACAAAGCAAAACTAAGACTGTTAGCTTTAAATAATGTACATTTCCAAGATGCCCAGCTGTTAATCATTAACCCTGCAGCAGGTTGAAGCATAGGGACAGATGTTCCAAAAGCGATTTTATTTTCTGAAATAAAGAGAATGAAGCTATGCATTAGACAAATTAAGAAGAAATTCAAATATTTACACCCAGTTGAAACAAGATGCTGGAAAAACATGCACGATAAAATTGCTGCAATTAAATGTAATTTAATTTATAATTCTAAAAGCATGCTTCTTCCAAAGGCAGACTTTGAGTTTTCCGTATGGAGGGTATTGTTGTGATGTATGGATTTTCCTGACTTCTTATGGCATTTTAATCAACAGCCCAATGATGTGATAATATTCCTAAAGCAGAAAAATAAGTGACGTTTGTTTAGACATAATTAATGAAATATTTATGTTGCATGAGGCTGTGTGATAAAGCCCTGTTCTCTTAGTCCATTTGCTTCTGATTACATTTGTGATTTTTTTATATGACCAGACATTCTGACGCCAACTATTTTACACTGAGCAGATGTCATGTAGTAAAAATGGGTGCCAGATGCTACAAGCCACATAAGGGTAATTTGTTTAAGAGCTGGCTCAGACTTTGTGCATTCAATTACACTCTATAGTGAGCCTTATACAATCATTTGGGTAATATGGCTAACTTCAGATATACATTTTAATGAATGTTGAGTGCATTCAGAACAGCGTGCTACATGCAGGGTGCTCAAGGAATTAATTTATTTGTTTGTAGTACCTAGAAAAAATAAAATATATAGCCAGACAGTTTTTGACAGGGATCAAAAATTTAATTAGTGCTGTCAGCTGAATTTCCAAATTGCTCTAGGTGCTGCTGATTAGAACTCAGGGCAGGTGCAAAGTGTCTGTTTAAGTTAAAGAACAGTATTTTTTGCTTCACTGACCATTTTGTTCTTGCACTTTAGGATATGAACACCTACCTGTCAGAAAACAAGCTATGGAGTATTCTACTTCATCCTCTGATGAGGAATTTGAATCCAAGCCTTCATTAACTCACAAGGTAGTCTTGACTTGGAAACAGAAGGGTATTTCCTTGGCTGGGCTGTATTTAAAATTCATCACATGATTTTGATCTAAAACACGCAGCAATCTCTCAAGGTGGGGATGGGAATGTTGGAGGTTACATGTCATGGAGAGAAACTACATTAAGACAGATGAACATCAACATTTCTTTTACCTCTTTGGATCTTTAATTCCCCCAGGTTATACCAGCGCTGACAGAGGAGGTCTTAATTTGACAAGCAGACATGTTTCACTGAAACCACTTTGAAGCTGCATTCTTAAGTGGCCTTAATATGTAACCCAACAAGCAAACTATTGAAAAAATTAAACCAAACAGATGCAGATTTCCTCTGGGGGAATAGAGATTCGTTTGAGAAGTGCTGCAGGCAGGTTGCCTGGAAAACACTCTGTTTATCCTAATCAGCACAACTGTGTGAGCCACAAAGTCACAGCCAGGCCCTGTACCCTGAAAGGAGCTGGGGGGTGACAGCACCCTGAACCCTCCAAACCCAGCTCTGACGTGACGAAAAACACCTTCTGTCCTCTGAATAGCTCATCAGAAATGTGTTTATTTCTTTCCTGTGGAGAATATCAGTAAGTGGAGTTAATAGTATGAGGTGGCCTTTTGATTTGTTGCCTTTGGGGGTGGAGGAAAGCAAAGTACTGAAAAATATGAAAGCTAAGTGGGACTTTGAATGGAAAGAGAGGAACCAAAGCACGACAATGCGTGGCAGCACTTGTCACCAGTGGCTCTGTGTCAGGCTGTGCTGAGATGTCAGGATTCTTCATTCATCTTTCCTGTTACAGGAAAGACAATCCATAGTATGATAATGTTGTGGTGAATTAAGAAAGGTTTAAACAAAAGAGAAGAAAGCAGGGAGACGGGAGCAAACTGGATAGAAGCAGCCCCCAGCAGTTCAGGCAGCCACAGGGAGGGCAGGAGCAGGCAGGGAGAAGGCAGACAGAGCTCCAGGGTGGCTGCCAGAAACAGGAAGAAGGATCAGCTGTTGCACAAGGGCATTAGCAGTGATCCAGTTTTGATGCACATTCCCCACTCAGTGTGCTTCTCTCAGCTACCTCCTACCATCCCTTTTCATGCCAGTTCTGGCTGCTATCTTGCCAGTACCACCATTTGTATCTGGCAAAACTCAGTGGGAAAAATTTTAGTGGCTTCCTGGCTGGTTAATTTTTTAATTGTCTGGTCTGTGGTGCTCACGTATTCTGTCTCCTCAAAAATGAGAATACCACAGCCTTGAAGCTCTTCAGGACAGCTTGGGTCAGAGGCAAGATGGAGCAATGGCAGGTGATTCCCTGACCAGCCCTGCAGCATGTGCTGTCCTGATCTCCCAGCCAGCAGCAGCAGCAAGTGCCCTGGGGAAAAGCAAAAATCTCTGTAATGCAGCACAGAATTGGCACTGGGGAAGGTTTCATAGCCTTCAGGCAGTGTCCTATGATGTGAATTTTACTACTTTATAGCTCTAGCAATGGAAATGGGTTGAATTTCTTTAAACTGGTGCTCTGCCCAGCCTGTGCATGGCCATGTGTAGTGGGATGTTGGATACTATCAGCTTTGTGATTCAGACACTTTTTATTGTCACAGCTCCCACTCACTTAGGGTTGCATTAAGAGTTTGTAATGGTTTAAAGCCAGCATAGCAAATGCACGTAAATGTTCCTACACAGATGTTTTCCTTTTGCCCTGAGCACCCTGCAGCAGCCCACCCTGATTTGGGCAGGGGATTGGGTCAGACCATCCCCAGGGGTCAGTCCCAACCTCGACATCTCTGTGATTCTGGGGCAGCTTTGAGGAAAGCTGCAGTGGCATACTGATGCTTTGATTGCCTTTTTCTTTCCCTCTGTGTCTTTTGTAGGCAAAAAGGGCTCTCAGAAAGAGAAGGAAGCTGGAGAAGGAGACAAAGCAGTTGATTAAACAAGAGGAGCTGAAGAGGCTTCACAAAGCACAGGTGAAAATGTAGCTGGCAGATGTGCCCTTTGTCTCCCAAGAGTGACTCTGAGGATGGGGGTACCCAAATTGGGCTCTGCACCTCCCCTCACTCCTCACTGTGGCTCACTGCCCTCTGTGCTGAAATCCCCCCAGCCATCAGGAGCCGGAGGGTGCATGTGCCAGGGCCCTGCCTCTCTTTGGGTGACAAATCCAGTCAGTCCCTGGAGATCATCATAATTATCATCGTAATTTTGTAAATGTGGGTGAAGAACAAGAGGGAATGGTGACTGGCAATAAGAGAAGAATACACTGAAGAGGGAAAGAGATAGAGAGGGGAAATAACATCAACCCTGTAGAATGTAAGAAATTCAGCTATTACCTCTGTGCATTACAGGAGGATACAAAAATACAGTGATGGCTTTTGTTCTCTCCCTGCCAAAACAACGAAAGTGAATCATTTTTTTTCCTTAATGATAGAAAGTCACTTCATTTTATACAGGCTCTGCTCTTCAGAAAATGCTAGGAAAGCTCTGGATTCTCCTGATGTATTATTATTTCCAATTACAGTTTAAGATTTGTAAATGCACTTCTGCACAATTTGATCTCAGATGCGTCCTATTTAATACAAAGGCAGAGCAGCTATCTTTTAGTTTTTATATGAGAATTGTAAATTATCTCGAGGTAAAATTAGATGCATACATATGACTACTCTTATTTTTCTGCTTCGTGGAGACAATCCATGTCCAAACTTTTCAAATGATCTTTCGTATTTGTTAGGCTGTTGCTGAGGACTTGGCTTGGAATGCCCTAACACAGCCTGAAATGGGAACTGCTGAGCATCTGTCTTTGACATTTCAACCTTTTAAGGTGTTTCATGCCTTTTATCCCCACCACACCTCTGAAAATCTTATTTAAAAGAGAATGGACAATGGATGTGGAAATCCTCCCTGAAGTGCCACTGAATTGTCACATCTTAGCTATTAGACCCTTTTCTTCCTGGGTCAAAAGCTTGTGAAATATGAAAGCAAACCAAACAAAATCCCATGGACAATCAAATATGTAGCAGAGCTTCCTAGCTGTAAACCTTCCCTATTTATATGAGCTTTACTAATGTAACATCTCAGAATATATGTCTCTCAATATGAAAGTATTGACTTTTTACACCTTGTGAGACACAGAAACATGGTGATCTCTTTTTTTATAATGGGAGAGCTGAAACACAGAAAAAAAAATGAGGTTCTTTTGGTACCTGTGGTATTTACCCACATAAAATTGTGTTAGACTCCTAGTGGCATATTTCAATTGCTCAGGTGCCTGGTACACTCACTGAGTTGGGAAGAGCCACGACTCCTCCGACACCTTTCCTAAGCACTGAGAACATCTTTTGTCTCTGAATTTTGAAGCTGTGTCTGTAGCTTTTATATCATTGCATTTTTGCAGGCAGTCCAGCGCCAGCTAGAAGAACTGGAGGAAAGACAAAGAGCTCTGGAGATTTTTGGTGTTGAACTGGAGAGAGAACTCAGAGGAGAAGCAGGTACACAAAGCAGTGTTTGCTTGTTGGGTGGTGGGATTTTTAACCTGTTCCCAAAGCAGAGGGTTTTAATGGTTGTCATGGAAATAGTTTGGTGCAAAATCTGAAAAGGAACAATAACTGGCAGGACAAAAATGATTGATAAACCTTTTTCTCAAGCCCTCTGTTAGCTCCAGCACCTTTACATTGAATGCTTTAAATTTTCTGTCGGTTACCACAGATTTGGAATTACTGACGATGCTATTGAACCTGAATTTACATTTCCCCCCTCCCACCCCTTTTTTGTTGTTTTNGCTATCTCTGGGTCCCCCCCCCCCCCCCTTTTTTTTTTTTTTTTTTTTTTTTTTTTAATTTAAGTCCCATCCTGAGCTTAATTTCGTCTTGTGGAGGGAACCAGTGAGGTTTCCAGGAGCTGTATCTCAGTTACCAAGCCAGCAGCAGCCTGTGCCTAGTAACAGAGTCCTTAATGACTTTCCTGGAGTGTGAAATACCATTAATATGATTAGAGCCAGTGGCCATGCTATGGTAACAGCAGCCAGCAGGCAAGGCACACACACACAGACCCCAACAGCACAGCTTTTCCCCCAGTGGGCAGAAGGTGACAGGGATGCCAGCCTGGCCCCAGCCAGGGGCAAGGTTTCCCCTCACCTGGGCTGACACTCCCAAACACCCAGGGCTGTGGGATCCTGCCTGGCCCAGCCTTGGCACTGCTCCCCAGCACACACGGGGTGAAGCAGAGGGACAGGACAGCCTGGGGCTCCTGCCATCCTCAAAATGAGGGTGGGAGTGTGGGCCGTGCCTGTAAAGGACTTCAGAGGGGGCTGTGGGTCTGTGCTGAAGGGACTGGCAGCCTGAATGGAAATGTGTCTTTATTTACCTCCACTTCAGAAAACTGAGCCTTGTGTTTTCCTGACAGGCAGTTGCACAACACGGAAAACCCAGATATGTTTTCGCACCTTATCCTGTTGTTGTCTTAACCAGGCAATCCAGTCCAACCCCTCCATGCTGGCCTTTTTAATGCCATATTTCACAGCTGCTCTCACCCCTATTCTGACACTGCACTAATCACTTCAGCAAGAGAACATTTGCCCAACCTTTTATATTTATTAGCTAACCTCCTAGAATTCATCGTGTCCATCTATTCCGAATTTTATTTACAAGGTTAACATCTATTTTTCTTAAATGAAATCATAACCCCTTATCAAACAGCACCCACCTTACTGCCCGTGAGAAAGTCCGCTAAAAAGGCTGTGAGAACTTGTATAGTTAGCTTTTTCCTTCTGATTTGTATAAAGGTGGTTGTTTTATGGAAACCTCAAAAATATAGGGGGAAAAGAAGCTTCCAGCTCTTGGGATAGACACCGAATACCAGGATAAATGGCCTAGAGCCACTTCTTGTTGTTGCTGTTTTGACAATCGCATTTCCTAAAGAAGGCTGTCTGCCAAGAGATCGATGCTTCTCATTCTCTTACCATCCCTGGTAATTGGATTGCCCTCATTAAGGTGAAAGTACTGGTTTTTTCTCCCTGTTGATTGTTTGTGTGTAGGTGGCCAGTTACAAATAGGGCAGATACTGAAATGTAGGATGTTACTGTCTTTCAATAACTCTCCTGCTGCAAAAGCATGAAGCCGTGGGTTTCCCAGACAAAATGTGAGTGCTTTGTTGCTTGTAATAACATATGTGTAATGATGTAGGAATTGGTGAGTTTAATATTCTGTTCAAGCTTCCTAAAAATAATGAGCATTATTGTTTAATGAATGACCAGTGTTTATTAGGTTAAGTTGCATTTAAGCAGGTCTGCGCTTATGCAATTCAAGTGATTTAATAGGTATTATTAAGGTAATTAGAAAACGATCACAGTTCAGCAATAATATTGAGCTGCAAAGGTTGTGAATAACCAAATTTAGAGGCAGGCCTGCAAACACCAGTCTTCAGTGACATTTACGCAACTCTCCTCTAATAATTCTGTAAGCCTGGGATGAATGGCCCCTTTGTTAGGGGGAGTTATTCATTAGCTCCTCAACTGAATTAGAAGAGAACATGCGTGGGTGCGAAACAACTGCCATGAAGACTGATGAGCAAAATGAGGTTTTGATGATCTTCTAATTGTAGTGACAACAATTCATGCATTAGAGAAAAAAGATCCCCCCAAAAACACCCCCAAAAATGGGAAGAAATAATACCAGTCCTATGAATAATTTTTCATGTTTGTTATTTCCTTTATTCTGCTTCGAAATACCAAATAATAAATCACTGATGTAGCGTTGTTTTGTTTTCCACTGACATTTGTGAATGCTTATGGAGAGCTTCTGCCTACAAGGAAATACAGAAATAAAAGTCTCAAAACACGTTTTTCACTGAAATTAGGATAAGGGCTCAGTTGACTAAACAAGTCATGAACAATGATGGTAAAGAAGAAAACCTATGTTGAGAGAACGTTAAGAAATGTCTCTGTGCTTTGGAAGGTGAACAAATATCGGCACATGTTGTAGCTAGTTTTTGATTTCATAAAAAACATATCTGAGGTGTCTTAGAATTTTCAACAGAGTCAAAATAAATCAGTTGCAAGCCTGTAGAAATAAGGAATATGAGGTTTAACTGTACCTAAAAAGGTGCAAACTGGCCAAGACCCCTTTACCGTGTGATGACTGCTAGGAGGGACAGTGTAGGATCAATCTGGAGAAGAGAAAGTTAAGGTTTTGAGAGGAGTGTTCAGTAAATACTCCTCCACAGCTTATACAACTGCTTCAAAAGTGATGAAAATAGAAATACCTATGATGTAATGAGAAGAATGGCTGACTTTCAAATGGGTCTCAGTCAGAGGAGACTTGGGTAAACCAGGAGGAAAGGTTTGCTTTAGCAGTGCTGTAGGGAAAAGCCAACAGGGCTCACAAACTGTTTTCCCTCTAAACTTTAAAAAGATCTGTCGAACTGCATTATGCAAAATGCTTCCTTGGTTTGTTCTGCCCTTGGAAGGCATCGAGCACTCCATCAGACTTAAATAACTATTAACATTGGTAGTAACAAACATTTGAAAAGCTCAGGGAAAAAATGCCCCTGGGAACACTTAGGGGGAATTCTGTGGGATGGAGGAGGAGACAAAACAAGGGCTACTTTTATTTCATCCTGCACTGAGGATTTTGCAAAAACAAATGGTTTTTTGCAAAGTGCATTATCTCTGCTTACGTTAATCAACCTACAAAACACAGTCTTTTATTAGAGATACAGAGATTTTAAAGTGCAAAGAGGAAAAGTTAAAAGAAGGAATATTTTTGCCTAAACAAGGAAACAACAGAAATGGAACAGTAACCTTTTGTGTCTGTGCCGCACTTACACATAACAGCAATTGCAGTGTTTTTACTGACAGCAAAATAGATCAAATTTTGATGATGCCTTCTTATGGTGGCAATACAAAGACCTAAGGCTCTGAACACTAGTGCAGCATCCCTGAATTGGATCTGTGAGAAACTGGCACGTTCCAGCAAGGACTGCTCCTGCAGTCACTCCGAGAAGACACTTTTTATCACCGCTTGCTGACCTGGAAGATCCCACAGGAACACACAGATTACTGCCAAGTTCTAATGGAATCAGGCAGAAATTGAAGAGAGATTGCTCTGCCTTCTCCTGCTGTTTTATCCTCCTGTTTCATGGCAATTTCCAGTTGGGGTCAAGTCCTGATGACAAACTGCAGACCTTCACCCATGGCAGCATGACTCTTGTCCTTGGTGTAGGGGCCCAGGTAACTCCTCTGGTGCTGGCAGGAGGTGACCTGGGCTCCCTGGGATGATGGTGTCTGGTGAAGCCATGCAAGTGGGCTGGTGATGCCAAAGACCCAGCAATGTCCCTCAGCTCAGGGAGATGGCTAAAGGCTTCATTGGGTGACATCATTGCTGCCCCAAGGAGATGGGCTTTAAATGCTGCTTCTGAGTGGAGTCAAACCCTGGCTCTGACCTAAAAGTGAGGGGCAGCTGAAGCTGTAGAGACAAGACGGTAACTCCTGCAGCCAAGAACAAAGCACATTTCAAAATGACAACAGAAAGGCATCAGAAACACTGCTGAACTGCCCAGGACTCTGGCTGTCTCTCCCCTTGGTAATCTAGTTTAATAATACTCTTGTAATTGGTGTCTCTTGAGCTTGAACCTGAGACCTTTTGGGTTAAGTTTCAGGGCTCTCAGTCAGCTAAAATAAAGGTGCAGTCCCTCTTAAAGTAGGAGAAATCATATAAGCTTCCATCCGTAGAAAACAGCCAGGCTTGTTTGTGGGGATTTTATTCTTGGTTATCTAGAGCTGTGAGGTAAGGACTGAGGAGCAGAGAGCTTGTTCCTCTGGCTGCTGGCAGTACTCCTTTTGCTTCATCCTGAGTCTGGCCATTCCTGTTTCCATGTGTGGTGGGGAATGCAAACACCATGTGCTGGGGCAGGAGCATGGGCTGGCTGTTGGCTTTATGCTTTTGAAGGTGACAGTGTGTCACTTGGATTGTTTCCTCAGCCTGGGGTAGTGTAAGATATTTGCTTTCTTCAAGTGATCACCATTTTGTGGCACCAGGCAGTGGCTGAGAAGAACAGATGTGGGAGGTGTGTTGGCAGTGCCAATACTGTAATTCTGCATTGAAGGGAGGTGGGGTGGCTTTGTTTCATGAAAAAATGAATGGAAAATGTGAAGTCATGACGATGTTAAAAAGGACAGCAAGGAAAAGAAATATATACGTGCCCTGACTTGCCATTTGAAAACACCCAGGGTTTCCTTGTTGCCAAAGAATTTTGTACAGATGATGTATTAGGAGAGTAAAGGTCCTCACCTGGTGAAAAAGATCCACCTTTTTCTTCAGCAAGGCAGAGTCAAGCTGTGAGCTCTGTGGGAGAAAGGCTGTCTACCAGCAATGCCCTGGCCCCAAATGTTATAAAACCACCCTGCAATCATAGATTTGTCATTCAAAGCAGATGCAGATTTAGAGGCCAGTGGACAAGGGAAGGGAAATTTGAAGAGGATTTGGTTGTGTGGGTGATGTCCACTGAACAGGGATTAAGTTGCCACTTGCCAGCGTGTGCATCCTGAAGGCTGGTGGTGTTAATGGAATATCCACTTAGACATAGTCCAGCTCTGAAGCCCAGTTTCATCAGAGAAACTCTTATCAAAGGCAGAGCGAAGAGACAGAAATACTGCCCATTAAAGTCTGTGTGATTATTTGAAAGGAAAAACTTTAAGACAAAAGTGTTTTAAAATCTAGTGCCTTTTCAACTGTAATAAGCCACAACAATCAACCAAAAAGAGACAAAAATGTCATACCTGTTGTACTCAGCCACTACTGGTATAAGCTGCATACAGCAAAGCCATCTCCATTTGAAGTCATGTAGGCTCACACAGGAGGACTACTGAAGGAGAACTTAGTTGGCAAAAGCATTGGAAAGAAAGCTGGTAAAGCACACTGAAGTCTCCTATTTTACACAGATTCAGGCACAAAGGATGAAAATCAGATGCTACATGAATGGTTTGAGCTGGTCATGGAGAAGAATAAATTAATGCGTTATGAGTCTGAGCTCCTGATTATGTAAGTAAGGACAAGCATTAGTATTAAAGATGGGTAGGAGAGAGGGAAAAAATGAACTCACAACTCACAATGCACCTGAACACCCTGCTGCGTGCTGCAGATTGAGGTAGTCGTGGACATATCCAGAGTAGCTACAACCTGTTTTGAACACAGATTTGCAGTTGAGGCCTCCTCATCCTTCCCTCTCACAGTGGTTCAAATATTTAAATTCTGTATGATACTCTGAACCAATGTACCATAGAGATGCTCTGCCTTCACATAATGAACACTGGGGCACTTCTGTCTGGGAAGAAATACAGTCTGACAAATTCATCTGTTTTTATTGGACGTAGGAAAAAAAATCTAGAAATTCACCACAGCCATGAAACAAGCAGATACACCAACACAACAAACAAATAAACCTCACCTCAGATGCCACCGTTGTGGCTGATGGTAACAACCCTCACCTCGCCTCCCTGCGAACACTCTCGAGATAGGTGGAGGTGACTCTCAGCTATTTTCTCCACTATTTGTGGGCAGTGCGGGGAGCTTCACTCACCCCTGGATTTCCCACCTGCCTGTTGCCATTTATCATTTCTGTATCACTCAGCCCAGCCCTGAGCTCCAGCTGCACCCCAGTTTCTCCCCAGCTGTGCTGGTGCTGCCAGGGCCAAACCTTTCCTGCCCCTGTCCTTGCCATCAGGTGTTGTGGCAGCAATGTTTTTTTCTCACACTTTCTGAGTTAAAAAAGCAACAGTGGGCTGCTTTTAGCACCACAGGACACAAAATATTGTTGTCTGGATGTGTTCACATGTTAATTCCTTTGCCTCAGGACCTGTTCCTGTGCAGAGGGCCTGGTGAGGCCCCTCATGTGTGGGAGGGTTCAGCCCTATTCAGAATTACACCGTGGGTGCCACCAACAAAGCACAGATGGTTCAGAGCCTTAAGCACTGCTGTGTATGGGGGAGTTCCATCCTATACGTAATGTAAAAGGTGGCAGTGGTACTTCTGGAGATGTTGGCACAGGCAAACCTTTGAGCCTTGGCAGCCCATGAGGAGAAAATACCAGATAAACAGAACACAGAACCTCATAATTGAAATAATATTAACATATATGTCTTCATTGAAAAAAAAACCAGCTTCTTTAACACACTTTTTGCTGCACCCAGAGCCCAAGAGCTAGAACTGGAGGACCACCAAAGCAGGCTGGAACAAAAGCTGAGAGAGAAGATGGCCATTGATGGTAAGTCAAAGGCGACAGCGTGCTCCAGCCCACAGGGACAGACATTGCCAACCCTGTTTGCATCAAAAAGAACCAGGGTGGCCGAGGCTCCTGTGCTCCCTCTGAGTGCAGCTCAGGCAGCAAAATGTGAGATCTTCTCATCTGACTCCTGGTGAAGACAGCTGAGCTGAGCTGCCCAGTTCTACACTGAACTGGATCAGAGGCACTGCAGGTGTAATTACACTAATTGTGCTCTCCAGGCAGCAATGTCCAGCTGATGAAGGGCAGCAATGTCCAAAGTAACTTCTTCAGTCACCTAAACAAAGGAGGTTATCTGCTCTTACCTAGCATTGCTGGTTACCACAGTATTTTGGAAGTGCTTTGAGGTACTTGGGATTACAGTTTGTCCTTTTGTTTGGCATTTGAAAAGGGAGCATGGGGAGGAGCAATGCAGGGAGAAGAGTGGTTCCATAGCACTGAGTACCCCAAAATATCCTGTTGTGTTCTAGGCCTGTGGACTGCAAGTGACGGCAGTTTTCAGTACGTTTTCTGAAAAATGCCTTCCATTTTCTTACAGGTACTATATTTCATGTTGGGATTTTTACCTTATAAGCTAAATTTAAACTACAGCTTAATTGTTTCTATAATTAAGTAGTGCTTTTCCTATCCCTTCCAGTCTAAATTTTGTTAGATGATCAACTCTATACCGTAGGAACCCTAATGGGCAACTTCAAATGGCTCAAATCCAGGAGAAAATTTCCCTGAACTGTAACTTTAACAATACTAACTGCTATTGACTACATTTGTCATTGACTGTAATATTAATTCAAGCTGTGCACTAACAGCTAAAATGCAAACAGTGATCTGGTTCTTAACCTCTTTTTTGTGACCTTTTAGACAGCCTTAAAGATGAGATGGATCTGAATGAGGAAGATGAAATTTTTATCGAGATGATGAAAGTGGTTGAAGAAAGGGACAGGCTTGTACATACCCTAGAAGAGCAGAGAGTGAAAGAAAGAGCAGAAGACCAGCACTTCGAGAGCCTTATATTATCTACAGGTTATCAGCTGAGCAGGATTTAAACAGCCACATGCAAATAAACATCCTGTTAGCAGTGTTCCCTATCACGGAGATACAGTCTTCTGGAAAATGAAGGAATTCAAATTTAAAATCAGTATATTTGGGAAACATGTCATTTTGTTATCAAAGGCTTTAAAGCAGTTCTTTTGCTCATACCAGAGACAGTGATTTCACTGTCAGCTCAGAGGATCACTGGGATACAGATCTGGACTGAATTTGCCTGTCTGACGGGCACCAGAGTCTGTGAAAGGGAAATCAGAGCTCCATTATTCTCCTGGAACTTTATTTTAATGCTGAGAGTAGAATTTCTAGAGGAACATGATGACATCATTTAGTATTTCTGAGACAGCCTTACTTTCCATCTGTTTGTCTGAATCTCTGTGTGGCTTTGTTAATATTTTGGCACAGCCAAGCCATGGTCAACTACAGAAACGTCAGAAAACAAGCATCTCATAAAAATAGGGTTATTCTTTATTTCTGGTGGAGGAAGAGTCGTTTGACTAATGACTACATGTAAGCACTTACTAAAACGATTGTAAATGCAATGTCAGAAATTAATTTTTCAAGTATTTATAAGTTTTATTGCACTGTATTTTTGAACAAGAAGTTAAAGCAATATAAAATCCCTGCATTTTGTAAAATGGTAAGGGATTATCAAAGGGATGACTATCCTTACAGTTGTTACATGCTCAAAGAAGTTTCTGTATATTAGAGATTAAGGTCTTTAAAATAAGATAAAAGATAATTTAAAAATAATAATTCAGACCCAATTGATAGATATAGGGCAGACTTTACTATGACAGACTTTACAATTTCTTCATAAAATACATCACAAGTTGTATTGTTGGGTGTGCTGAATGGTATAGCAGTTAAAGACCTCCCCAAGAATAATCCCTTAAAAGGGCTGCAAAAAGTGTTGAGATTTTAATATCAACCTTTGATAGAAAATATTGTGAGTATATTTAAATTTATCTTGCTGTTTGGGAATATATGCATATTTTTTGCTTAAAGGGACCATCTCCTATCTTTTTTGTACATGCATTTGTAGATATTGGCAAAGCAGCGTGCAGAAATTCTCCTAATTTAAGTAACTTCTTAAACCTGGGATAATTCTGCAATTTAAGATTGGTAATACTCCCAACTGTATGTGTGATGCACTAGATTTTCAAACTGAAAAAAAAAATGGGGAAACGGAAAGACTTTTTTTTAATATCATTTTACCTCGTGCTCTAAGAAGATTTGATGTTCTCATTATTAGCATTAATGGTGCTAATTTGCAGCATCTGCCTATGGTACAGCCAAAGATAGAAGCATTCCTGTTAAAAAAGCTTTAAACTGAAAAACCTCTTGGTGAGTACTGGTAAAGTAACAGACACACTGGATTCTGTCACAATGATTTATGAATTATCTTCAGGGTTTGTTTTTTTTTGCTGTATTGCAAGAAATTTAAATGCCCTTTCTAAAGGTAAAAGCAAGTTTTTGCTCTTGGCCACAGATAAATAATATACCTCTGTTGGTGCAAGCGTTATACTATTCCTCTGCAATATTTATCCATATTTATTTATTAGACTGTTTAAAGAGGGTAAGAGTGTCTGGTTACATTTTACAGTTGGGATGTTGTCTCTGATTTTGATTGAAAAATGTGTATTTCTAGCAGCTGTGTACAGCAAAGCTGTGCATCATAGAGTAGGCAGCTCTATAGATTTGGTAAACAATTAGCAATAAAACATGAATTAAGATTTCAAACCATGTTCTCAGTCACCATAACTTGAAGGGATACCATTACAGCACAGCATTCAGGGCTTTAACATATAATCACAGTGGAAAGACATGGAAGAATCCTTAAATGTGTTCCAAAATAACCACCAGACTTTTCTTTCCCTGTCATTCATAGGCTAAGCATACCTGATCTTCAGATGACATTTTTACTGAGATGGATTACAGTGACTGATTTTTTTAAACTAACTCCATTACTTAAGACTGACACAAACTAGGAGAGGCAGAGAGGCAATAAATATTTTCATTTTCTTTGTTGAGATCTGCTGGTATTTCCAGTTTTGCAGAGAAAATTTCTGGGTTTTATCACTGTCCCCAATCCTGCCTCATGCAGTCCTGTAGAAAAAAAAGTCTAGAAAATCTATTACGGTTTTCTGTGAGAGTCATAATGTTTTCAAAGTATTTTTTGAAAGTTTGAAAGCAAAATTCTTAGGGCTTTGCACAGGAGGAGAATTCTGTGGAAATCTCCAGTTATATCAAAGATTTTACAATTAAAAAGCCCATTTACCTTCGTGTTGCTGTTGCAAATAAGCCCTGAGATTTCAGTTTGCAGCAGATACCTGTTCAGCTATAAAACCAAATTCCAAAGGGTGCTTTCCCTTTAGCTCCAAAGATTGGCATTCTTGAGGGTATCAGACTCTACAGAAGCTGAGGGCCATCAGAACTTTATGGACATCAAAAATATTCTTTGCTAAAGAAACACTTTTCTGGATGCCCTGTGGTTGTTATATGTGCTCCACCCAAAACTGTCTGCTCTTGGGTGGAAAAACCTGTCAGGCTACTGTTCCCCTGCCTGATATTAAGTACCTCACAAGATTAGATCCAAAAATAAACTGTGCAAGTTTACCATTTAGAAAATCATAAACCCTAAGTTATTTAAAGCAGGTTTTTGTGTATTGTGAGAGGAGTGAAGGGCGTTAAAAAAAAGAGAAGCTACGTGCACTGTTCACAGGTCAATTTCATATGGTTGACTTGCACTAGAAATGTATTTAAGCACTGGTTTGGTTATGAGTTTTCTTGCTGCTCAATCTTTTCTGTAACTTGGCTCACTAATTTATAATAGATTTGTTCATTTTTAAGTTCATGGCACTGTCATTTTGGGATATAATGTGATGTGCTGGAATGGACTGAGTGTGTCTAAATGGGCTGGTTGTGAGAAATTTTCTGTTTGAAAGAATAAAATTCTGTCTCACTCTTTGTAGTCCCCAAATAATTTCCATAGAATTTTCTGTCCATTGACACCTACAGCATAATAATGTCTGATGAGGGAAGATCTATAGGTAAGAAATTAAATCATCTTCTGAACTCATGTACTGGTAAGTAAATGGCACCATCTTGCAGTGCACAGATTCCCTTTGTAGTTCAGAAATAATGACATTCTAGGGTCAGGGGGCATCTTTAATGGAAGAGATTACAAACCCCATGAGACCAACAACTTCCACACATGCTTACACAGGAATTCACCAGCTGGTTTCCTTAGGCTTGATAGACAAATTATAACAGCACCTTGAAGACTCAAAGGAAATGTTGATCAAAACCTTAATTGTCAATTAATTGTGTATTTTCAAATGCCACTAACTTTACCTCTGTCAGGTCATCGTGTTTTGTTGCTTTCTAGCAGCGAGACAGGTCTTACTGACCAAGACAGTGTGCTGCCCAGAGGAGAGAAGGGGATAAGCCAGACTGGGGCCAGCACGATTGTCCCCTGCTCAGTGACTCTGGACTGATTGGTAGGTCTCTCCTCCTCACAGGACAGATGGACACCTGCTGCTCTTCACAGGTCAAGGTAATTTCTGCCATCTTTGAACTGAGATTTTCCTTTTACTGTCACGTCCTTGCCCTTGCATCTTGAGGACTTTTCTGGCCCAGGAGCAGGGTAGAAATGACACCATAGGAATTTACTGAGTTTCTTCTAATCACAGTGCATGTACACATCCTCCCTGTCCCCTCTTCCAAAGATCACAGGTCTAAAGAAACTCACTTGGTGCTTAGGGACATGGTTTAGTGGTGGATTTGGCAGTACTGGGTTAATAGCTGGACTTAATCTTAAAGGTCTTTTTGAACTTAAACAATTCTGTGATTCTATAAAAAGCTTGGGAAAATTATTTTGAAAACCATTGTTTGAATCTAGACCAAACCCTCCAAGTTAAAGGGACACCTCGTTGATTTTTAATGTGTTTGACCAGGTCTCTCTGGGCATATGAAACAAATTTAGTGGTCTTGTGCCTTGAAACTTCTGCTCTGTAGCCTAATGCACATCTGATTTCAACTAAGATTTTCACATTAGTTTAGTAGTCTTTTTCCAGAAAGATACACCGTTTTCTTTCTTGCTTGAGCAAGTAACAGGATGTGGCACAGCAGATTGGAGATCCTGTATGTCTTTTTGCTTCTGTTAAAGTCTAGAGGTGTCCCTGCTGGGTTTTGCGTGGACCATAGGTTTGGCATTGTTTAGCACAATGGGTTTGCCGTGGTAGCATGCAAATACTGTTCCTTCAAATGTCACAGCAGCCACATCTCGTGAGCCTGGATCCTGGCAAATACTCCATGATGGGCAAGGTGTGTGCTGGATTTCACCCAGATCTCTTTGCCTGATATTTATGAAAAAAATTGTGGTTTCTTCTGTTGCTTAAAATGAACTATGAAGAGACCTGATGGCCCTGCATGCCAGTATTGTGCCTTCTGGAATATTCATGTAACACACTGGTACATATCTACAGGCCCAAATGAAGGGTACAAGTGAAGCTTAGTAAGAAAAAAAAAAATCATAATACTGATTTTTTTTTTTCCTAAAACTGTCTCAAGAAGGACAGTTGTAAATGCATGTAAACTTGCGCCAGTTTTTATAAATAACTAATTGATGTAACAATATGTTACCAGAAGTACTGAATACCAGGATGATGTTCCCGTTTTACCAAAAGATTTTAAAGCCACTTTCTTTCCTTTGAAACTTTCAGAGTATTAATTTCTGTGGCTGTATACAACATGTTATCTTTTATCTTTTGTGTACATTTTTCCTCATCACATCTTAGTCTATCTTTTCTGCTCCCTGATGTACAACAAAAATTCATTGTACATTTTAAGAATCTGTTTGGAAATACTCTGGTACTTTTATAAAACTATGTTATTTTGTTATATTATTTAAAGAGAATATTCTTATACCAAAGAAGTTAGAGTTGAAAGCATAGCTGTGTTTTAAATCCAAGCACATGCCAAATCTTAAATTTGCCTTGTGAGCTGGAAACAAATTTATCCCCAAGCATGAGGTTTAGGGGATGCTGGCAATGAAAAATTACTTTTATCCCTGCTACGATGCTTTCTGCTGTTCTAGTGCAGCCACATTGAGATGGTGGGGAAACACCTTCTCTGCTGAGCAGGCTCCTTTACTCTGCTCAGGAGTAAAGGAAGGGGTGGGCACCTTCAGCAGTTCACCACACAGAGCTGGCAGGCCTGCACAAGGCTGACTGCAAGTGCTTAGGAAAATAAAATGTGTAGATTTTGGTCTAGTTTTCCTCTGCCTGAAGTCAGCAAAGGGTGTTTCTGTAGGCAAGCAAAGCAGTAGCAGCAAGTTGATAAATTGCTTTTAAAAATTCCACTTCCGTTCTATAAATGACCTAATGGTCAACAGGCTGGAGCAAAGCTACACCTAGGAGAAAAATGTTAGGAGAACACTCTGAGGCAAGTGAATGATTTATTGCATGGTCCTAACCAGCTTGGCTGCTCCTTCTTACTAGCCTAGCCCGTGGTTGGGATATTACATACCTTGCCTCTTCTGTTTTCATTGGGAAAGTAAAACTCTGCTCCCAAGCATTCCGAGTCTGATATTAAAAGAAATAAAAACCAGCTGTGCATGGACAGATAGGCAGGTGAATAAGAATTATTTGAAGGGTGGAGGGGAGGGGACTTAGCCACCTTTTATTGCCTGGCAAAAGTACCTATGTGAGCAGGATACAATTAATTTGATGTAATGTTTGGCTCATCTGTCCGAACAAGGCGCTGACAGGGAGCGCAGTGAGAGCTCTCCTGGTCTGCTCTCCATTTCTCTATGCCAGGTGCAGCAGGGCCAGCCTGAACAGCAGCCTGCTGACTGCTGTGTTCTAACCCTCTGCTGGGATGGTGGAGCATTATCCTGGAAGTATTCCCTTATCAAATATAGAGCAGAGCAAACCCCATCCCCACAGTTGCCATAACTTGTGACCTTGTGGATACCTATAAAGACTTTTGTGATGAATGCAATATTAATTTAAGGCCACAAATTAGACCTTGTGTATACCTATAGAGCCTTTTGTGATAAATGCAATATTAATTTAAGGCTCTGTGTTCATATATATTCCTAGATCAAAAGGGGAAAAAAAAGGTAGCATATATAATTCTAAATTTAAGATACAAGGGGAAAATTTTGTAACTGTCCTCAAAGAGAAACATCACGACTGGAAAACTGCTGCAATAATGTTATACACAATGAACTGCACATAAATCCTGAAAGAAATTAATTTAAAAACCCAAAATCAAAACTGTAAACTCAAGTCTGGCTGTTGCTTTAGCATCGTTACTTAAAGCACAGAGTATTTGAGTTTGCAAATGTGATAAAGTTCATCTTAAACACATTGTTTCATTTTTTTCCCCTAGTGATGTCAAACTCCCATAGTTTATAAGGCTATTAAATAAGTAATAGTGTATTTATCATTAATTTACATATACTGAGTGTTAAGAAATAGGAAAGATTCTGTGTCTTTTCAGTAGTTCTGTGAGGGACTTGGCAAATGCATGTTGAAATCTGACTACCCTGTACTGCACAGCTGGTTGCTCTTTGTGAGGTATCTGGCTCGTTCCTTCTGTATTTACCACAAACACAGGGGTACAAAGGCAAGTACACTCGTGCTTCCCAAAATGCTCTCTCTTCTGCTGTGCCCACAAAATCCTATATTGACATCCAGCTATAGTCCTTTGGCTCCAAATGGAGATTTAGCTGGGTCACTGCTCTGTTTGTAAATGCCACACATTTACAGGCATATTTTAAAAAGGACTTGATGTGCGTATTTCTCCTTTTGAAACTGTCTTTTATTATGTTCTTAAAAATTATTCAAAACTGTTCATCTTCTAATACATACACTGTATAAGCAGTACTTCTGTGAAAAGAATATAAGATGTGAAATTCAGGCTGACATTCATAGACAAGAGGCCTGAGACATAACTGGTGCTACGAACCAGAGAGCAAATGTAAGGAAAGGATTGTGCTGAGGCTTGGGCTCGTTCCTGCTTGTAACTGATGGCAGGATGGATGAATATAGAGTTTTTCTCCAGGGCACATACTAACTGCATGCAACAAATAGGCATTGATGTCTACCCCTCATCAGCTAACCAATGTTACTGGCTTGTAAAAACACAACAATTATTAGCTGATTTAGAAATATCCTCATGGTAATTTCATTTCACTTGTTATGCCTAATGGATAGCTAGGTATTTACATAAAGTGTGTGTGGCTTTTTGCCTGAATTGTTAATCAGGTGATTAAGTGGTAAGTGAAAGTAGTGCATCCAGATGACATTAATGCTGTTCCAGTCCTGGATGCCTCCTGAACCAGTCACAGCAAATTATCTGTTTCAAACATACTTCTCCCTTAAGCTGCTCATCTGCAAATCAAAGCAGGGTTGGTATAGGCAATCTATCATGTTAAGTCACCTCTCTTTCCACAGGCTTTTTATACTGGTCTGACTACAACAGTTGTGTTGTTTTGTTTTGTAGAAGTAGATATGATGATGCCCACCGCTTCTCACCACAGACACAGCTGAAAATTGCAGGCAGAAGAGCTTTGCAAAATGTTATCCAGATTGAAATATATTCATTAAGCTTGAATTTTAACTTGCAGGAAACTAGTTAGTCACACTTTATTGCTTCATGAGTGCTTTTGAGTGTCCACATCTGGGGCCTCCAACACAAGAGAGAGATGAACTTGATGGAACACATCCAGAGGAAGCCACCAAGGTGCTAAGAGGGCTGGAGCACCTCTCCCATGAAGACACGCTGAGAAAGTTGGGGTTTTTCAGCCTGGAGAGCACTCCAGGGAGACCTTCTAGCAGCCTTCCAGTACCTAAAGGCGGTTACAAGACAGCTGGAGAGCTTCTTTTTGCAAGGGCAGGTAGTGACAGGGCAAGGGGAAAGAGCCTTAAGCTGAAGAAGTCTAGACAAGATACTAGGAAGAAACTCTTAACTGTGAAGGTGGTGAGGCACTGGAACAGGTTGTCCAGAGAAGCTCTGGATGCCCCATCCATGGAAGTGTTCAAGGCCAGGCTGGATGGGGCTCTGAGCAACCAGGTCTAATTGAAGGTGTCTGCCCATGGCAGTGTGTTGGAAACTAGATTATCTTTAAGGTCCCTTCCAGCCCTGACCATGATTCTGTTTTTCTATCGGTGCTGAGCACAGGATGTAGAAATATCTGCTGGCAGCTGTAACCCTCCTATCCTTCAAGCCCTTCACCTTGGAGCAGTGGATGAACTGAGCTGTGTGAGCCCTGACACTGTGTCCACATCTACTTTCACCTTTCGGCACCCGCGTTAGCTAGCACCCTCCTGCTCGGTCACCTGGGTCGCTCACCCACCCAGCCCCAGATGCGCCTGGCTCCTGTGCAGGGCTGGAGGACGGAGCAGGGGGCGAGGCGCTGCCCCGTGTCCCCGGGCACAGCCGGGCCCCCAAAGGCTGCGTGTGCCCCAGCCCGGAGCGGAGCGCGGCTCCCGCACCGCCCGCGGCCACCGGGAGCCGTGCGAGGGGAGCGGGCCCTCCCCGGCGGGAGGGAGGGAGGGCGGGAGGAGGAGGGAGGGAAGGAGCGGGAGAGCCGGGAGAGCGGAGCAGGAGCTGCCTCAAATGCTTGAAATAATTCCGCTTCCGTTCAGAGCCGGGAACAGCCTCCCACGGCACCGGGGCCTCGGACCCGTCTGCTCCGTCCCGCAGCGCCGGCGGCGGCTGGCCCAGCATGGCAACCTCCCCGCAGAAATCCCCTTCTTCCCCCAAG
>WEKY01010875.1:130903-222103 GCA_013390045.1 Picathartes gymnocephalus | reverse complement strand
GGGGGGGGCAGGCGAGCGGCGAGGGAGGAGCCGCCCCGGCCCCGCCGCTCCGCCGGCACCGCGCGGGGGCCGCTCCGGGGCCGCGCCCGGGCTTTCTGTGTGGGGGCCGCTCCCGGTGACTGCGTCCAGGGCTTGTGTGCGGGGCAGCTCCCGGGATCCCTGTGCGGGCTCCGTGTGCGGGCCCGGCTGGGGAAGGAAGGAGCGCTGCGCACAGCGGGCCGGGCGGCCGGCGGGCCCCGCAGGCCGGGCAGGGCACGGGTATTTTACCTCAGCAGGATTTGCCTCCGCAGTTGCGGTGCGGACACGCAAAAAACCGGAGCTCAAGCCCTCCGTGACTCATAAGGCGGTGTGTTGGTGTACGGTGTAGTCAGCACACAACTGATTTAATGTTCACAGCGGCGATCGCTCCTCAGGGGCATCGAAACGCAGTTATCCTTGTGCTAAGCAAAAGACTTTCTGCCTCACGACGGTGAACTTTTGCAGAACGCCGAGCATGTACAGCAGTCTGGTTCTTTGTCCGCACATGTGAATTAATAACCACCCCACGCTGGATTTGTCTGTGTGAAATCCCATGAGAGAGAGAGAGTAGGAATTTAACCTCGCTCACCCATCGTTTTCACAGCTGAACTTAATTTGAATATGATGCAAATAGAGCTAAAGTAACAGTCACCTCAGAGCAGTTTTTCAAGCAACATTGATTGCTTGAAAATGTGCGGAAGGGTATTAGGTGCAGCCCCTTGCTCCTGTGCACATGGGCACTGAAGCCAGGCTCAGTGTGTTTCAGGGTAGCACCAGTGCTGTGGACAAGGATGACACAACTTGGGAGAGTCCAGCTCCTCATTCTGTACCAATCACGTCATCTTTCTGTGATGTACGGCCTTGCTTTTCAGTTAAATCCCCGCTGCACAATTGCGCTCGCATTATTTGGCTTTTTCTGGTCATTGCACGTGCACCAGATGTTGATGAAATAGCAAAGAATGACAACTTTGTTAATTATCCACTTTTAAAAATTATTCTGTTAGAGTATTTTTGGGTATTGGCAATACTGAACTAGCAACAGTCTTCCTTGATGAATCCACGTTGTAGGTATGTTTAGAGATATTTAAGTGAGCCTATTTGTGGCAGCTTGGGTATGTCCATTATATTGCCATTATTATTGGTTTTACTGTCAAATGCTATTATCCTTAACAACAGATGTTGGAAGTCACAAATGTCCAGCAAACGGTTAGAGGCAGCAGTTACTTTTATCCACAATCTTGTAATCTAACAGAAAGATATGTTCTGCAAAATCATACTTCTTCTCGTTAATGTATTACATTTATTGATTAAAACCTGTTCCTGGCATTTCATTATCACTGTATCCTTTTGAAATTTTGAAACTGTGTTGTCCTTGTCTTTTGTGTTTCCCTATTTTCTAAGGTCTATCTAAAAATAACAGTGACTTAGAGAGTTGGGAGTTTTTTTATTAACTTTGTAAGGACTTTGTTATTTGCTGATGGATGAAAAAGTATCATGTTAAATTCACCTTAGTATCCTTTTTACTTGGGTGTGTATTTGTGACATTTCTCTGGTGGAAGCATACATAGAGGTGAAATTGATAGTATGCTATCTTATATTTCTGTTTATTGATTTATGGGTTTTAACACATTCAGGTGGCTTCCACCTTACTGTGAAGCCTGTCCTCTTCTTACTTGCTAATTATTTCTCTACTAAAAATAAATACAAGTTTGCAAACTATTAACAAGCATTGTTCCTTGCAGGCTGTAGCCCATGTAGGTTCCATCTTAAGTTGTGCTGATTTTTTTTTTTTTTTTTTTTTTGTGTGCNTTTGGTAGGGCTCCAGGTGTTTTTGAAGCCTGGCTACGAATTTCACAGGTCAGATGGCTTGTTCATCTAGGCTCTATTTTTGGGTTTTTTTTCCTGCTTTAACCAGCCTATATGGCAGGTTTCCTATGGAGATGGGCCTTGGTTATAGGGGTTCACGTGGTTATTCAACTGTTAACACACAGGATGTATTGGAAAATGTTCAGTATAAGTCAGGATAAATGAGAGACAACTGAAAATTTCCATGTCTTTTAGTCGGTGTAAATTCTGCTGTTACATAGAGGACAAAAACATACTGATTTACTCCAGTGTTTTACCACAAGGGCTAAGAACTGGTGGTTCTTAATAATGCAAAAATGTTTTATCTCTTGTAGGGACTATGCTGGTTACACTTTAGTACTATCTCTGCTGTATATGTAGTTAACTGTTGTAGGTGACACACGATTACACATATGTGAGTTCTGTATTTATGTCATCAACAGGTGTTTCGATCGTTGTCAAAATTACAGTTTTATAAATTGCAACAATAGGACCAGTGTCAAAATGCTCCACCAAATGAAAATCCTTTAGGATCTGAAGTGACATTATGATGAAGAGTAATGCAGATTATTTATGAAGAGAGTAAAGTTTATGTAGTTTTAGATGTAGCAAAAATAGTTTACAATACAACGTAAAATGGGATTTCAGTATTGACATTAATTTATATGTATAAATACGTATAAAGGTATATAGCAAACCTTTGCTTATGAACTTCAAAGTTTTTGGCAATGGTTAGAGGTCCACAGTGGTAGAGGTGAGGGTTGTCTAGACAAGCGGAATGAATTCTCTAGTATAAGAGTACAAGTTATTGACCAAAACAAGGAGAGTAACAAGATACTTGAGATATCACACGTGATGTAAGCAGGGATTAGTCCTACCATAAACCAGATATTAATATGGAAAATACATCGTCATTAAATATTGGAGAGTGTTTGATAAAATCTGGAATTTGGAGTTCAGATCTGCTTATGTTGTCATCTATCATGTAGAGCCTTAGTCTGGTTTTCATTTACAATATCTCATCACCAGTGGTGTAATTCAAAGATGAGAACATTGTACTTTGGTCTTCCCTGTGAGAGCATCTGCAGCTGCATCTTCAGATGGTGTATACATTCTGTTAAGGTAGCAAAATTACAAATTATTAAGTATGCTTGGAATTAATTAAATCAGCTTTTTAGGCAGTGAGAAAATTGTGAAATAATGCTAGAATATTTGATGGCCTGTCTGCAAACCGAACTGCAGTGTGCAAAAGTTATTTGTAGTTTTTAGTAAGGTTCCATCCCCTTCATTGCTGAAAGGCATTCAAAGGCTGGGCCACCCCATATATGCTGGCGAAGGATCTCAGTCCTTATCTATCAGGACTTCAGATGTATGGTAGAGTTCATCATATTGGCAAAAAACCTCACAAATTCGATTTTTTGTAAGCTCCTTGTAGTAGTCTGTACTGTGTACTAAGTGTGTCTTTAAAACTATGTAAGAAGAGAACAGAATGGGCTTTTTTAAAAAAAAAAAAGTGTGATTGTGTGGGGTTGTGTTATCTAATGAATTTTTCATGGTAGGTTTAGTAAGGTCATGATTATCCTCCTTGAATTTTCCTGGCCTGGCAATTATAAACACAGAAAATTCGCTTCCCCTAATAGCTTACCTTAGTGGAGAATGTAAAGAATTGGCCCCTGACATGCTAATAAATCTGTGACACATTTGGGAACGGAGAGTGAAGTTCAGAATTGCTTAAATTGCAGAGGAACAGATGGGAAACAGACAGCTTGGACCCGTGAATTTGGTGGAGAGCAATTGTATGGGCTCAGTCAGTATTCCAATTGATGTGACATCAATTTCAGTAATTTGACTGCTCTTCTGCCTAGTTTATTTGAGGTTGATGGGCGGGAGAAAGAATGAATTTTCTGCTGACCTCCACTTATGATATTTCTTCTTTTTGTGTTCTATGTCTTCCTTTGATTTAATTTTGGTATGTGGGGTCACTGTAGGCAGTATTATCTGTGTGCCTCAGGGAAGAGTATGTTAACTGTGTAAAATATTGTAGATTCTCGTGTTTTTTGATAATAACCTTAACTTTCTTAATCTTTACTTCATGTATTTTATGGGATAATATGAAATCAGAAAGATCTAAGGATAAAAAGTAAGAGTGAATGTAGGGTAATGAAAGCTTTTCAGGTGTTTTAAGTAAAATGTTTGTCTTTCTGGAATCCATAAGTAAAATGCTTTGCTGTGTGACTCACTGACAGAAAGATCATGCCTTGGTCTTGCTCTGGGCCTTTTCCTATGGAATAAATCTATTTCTTGGTGTACTGATCAATTTCAATTGACTCATTTTCTTTGAATCTGTTTCTGCAACTTAATGCATAACAATTGCAATTGACTAGTTTTTGTGTCAGGTGTTTGTTCTTGTCTATTTCTTGTGTGAGAGATTCTAGGCTGGCTGAAACACTCTGCGGGCTTTTCTTTTCTCGTCCTCTTTTCTGATGCTGTATTTAAAAGCAGGAGCTGGAAGAACGGATCTGTGTCCTGCCATTGCATTTTGCAATGTATGGCATGAATGATGAAAATGAACTACTGGGTGCTAATTTCATACCGGTGTTTAGATGGCACGTGGTGTCTCCTGTGAAAAGGAAGACATGGGAAAGGCTTTATTGTCACTCCTACGAATACTTTTCACATTCTGCCTTTCACTGCAGCATATCAGTACATCAACCCCAGGCCTCCTAGTGCCATCAGAGTAGCCGAGCAGCTGGTTTTGCTGTCTGAAATGAACGTATTTCACCAGCAACCTCACTGCACAGCAACTGGAATGTGCTCAGAATCTTTTGCGGATGTTCCGTGCCACACATTTCCGTGTCCCTGTGTGCTGCCACAGGTGCATTACAGACAGCTGCAGAGCTGATGCTGGACAAATCCTCTTAGCATCACCACTGAAGGAATTATTGCCTTGGAGCAAGCTCCCTTAAGTCGATAAAATACTTCTGTCCTGTGGAAGGAACGTGGACAAACAGAAAAATAGAGGGGAGGTCCACTTGCTTTGTTTGTTGTCATTTCCCTGCTTCAAGCCTAGTGAGCACATCTGCAGTACGAGAGAAGCTCCTCAGGGGAGGACAGCACCGGGGTGTTGTTTGCGTGCTTTGAAGCCGCATTGTCAGGGGATATCTGGTGGTGGGAGGGATTGCTCGGTGGAAAGGAAGATAATTGCCTATGAAAGCTGAATACCCACCTGTTGCTTCGGCTGGGCTGGCGATCGGCCTGCAGATGCAGCTCCCGGGCACGAATGTAAATGACAGCTCCGCCGTGCTTGGGGCTGTTCGGCATCTGTTCAGCTGAGCTCTGCCGGGGTGGAGCTCCCTTTACTCCCTTTTTTTTAATAGCCTCTGGCTCCAGTTGGTTCAGAGAAAGACATGAAAATATTGTGAATGCGTTTCTGAGTATCAAAAGTAAAAGATAATCCTAAAATTATTCTACAAAGTTCATTGTTTGAGCCAAATATTCGTGCAGGGCCCAGCCCAGTTATGCTTGGACCGTGTGTTTCATGTACAACAATCGAATCCGCAGGAACGTGTGAGTTCCAGGTGCCAGCTTTTTTATCAGACAGATTATTGAGTCTGCAACCAGAGTGGGGGGTGGGGGCTAAAAGTTCTGGGTGGATCTTAGATGTAAAAAAAAATCCATTGTCTCCTCTCCAGTGGCCCACTTGTGAATCAGGTAGGCCATCACAGGCATCTTGTGTTCAGAAATCATGAAATACCTGTCATGACATCTGTTAAGATACGAAGCTGTTACGAAGCTTATACAAAACTCTGTTGGTTTGCCTTTCCCTGTTTGTAATGTAAAGAAGGCATTTCTGCCAGGGACCAGGGCCCTGGGTTTGATCTCCTATTCTGACCCAAAATAGCCATGAATTCCACTGTTTCTCTGACTACTTGCATGAGGGCAAGTGGCAGTAGAGCCACTGAACTTGGTCTTTGCATTTGACTTGCAAAAGCAGCCTAAGTTACGTGGGCAAGTGAGCTGCTGCAGAGGTATGCCTTTTATTTCCTGAGTTTTTCCCATTTAAATAATTCCTTCATTTTCTGAGCTGAAGTTTCAGCTAAAACTAAACATGCCTTGAACAAGTGGTTGAAGAGCCTCCAGCGCTTTCAGATTATAGGATGGAGCCATGGAAAAGGGAAAAAAACCCCCACCAGCTAGATACCAGCTCAGACTGATGCACCTTTGTTTCAGCGCTAATTTTTTCTTTACATCTCCAGATTTACAACATGCGTTCCCTTAGATCGTCCTCATAAAAACATGTATCCAGTTTGCAGAGTGAAGATGGATATAATAGAGTAATGCTGTAGAATAAATACAAGGTTCTCAGCTGAGGATGAAGTTTTCATCCTCAGTGAAGTGAGTGTGCTGTCAAGAGAGTCTGGAGTTTTAGAACTCTGATGTTTCCCACAGCATTTAAAGGAATCTGCCCTGAAGGTAAGAGAAGACCTAGAGACCAAGGCTCTGGCCAAGAGTAAAGGCTTTATGTCTTCTGAAACCCCTGACCTTAAAGGTATCTTCCTGTAAGTACAGGTCTGTGCTTCTGGAAATCTCCCTTGGACAGAATCTCTGGGATGTATCCTAATTTTTATTTTCTTTCTTCAATGCCTTTCACAACTGTTAAATGGTGCCCTCCCTGCAGACCAAATAGTTTATTACTGGGCTCTCTGCCTTTCTCACGGAGATTAAGATAAGGACAGTCCAGTTTGTTTGTTATGTCACTGTATCCGAGATCAAGTGCTTCCTAATAACTTAATCCAGAGTTCTGCAGTCTTTTTCAGCAAAATGCTGCTGTTGCCGAGGGTGAAATCAGCAGTTGTAGGGACGCAGTTCTTTGTGAAGTGAAATGTTAGAAAATTAGTGGTTGAGGCGTACCTAAAATTGGGTTGCTTTTCCATCTGCTGCTTCTGTCCTCTTCCTTTCCCCCCACACAGCAGTTCCTATTCAAATGCAGTTGTTGTTGTATCCCTAAGGATAAGCTGTTTTATCAACTAAACTGCAGCCAACCCCAAAAGGGGACGATCCTGAAAGGCCACTTGGCACTACAGGTGGTGCAGTCGGTGCTGGAAGCAATGTGATACCATTTTTTTTTTTGAGAGAGGATGACCTAGAAGGCAGGATATTTTGCAGTGCTTCACGTTTTCACTTGCAGCTCTTTCAAATGTGAGGATGGAGTGGGATTGAATGTGTAGCTTGCTCTCTGTGTGTTCTGTGTGCCTTCTCCTGCTTGTAGTAAGTAGTTCCTGTGCTGCTTTGGAGTGTATGGCTGGAGCTGGAGCACTGAGTAGCAAAGCCTTGCTCTCTACATGTATCACCATGCATTTTCTGCCTGTGCTAATACTTACTAATACATAACATTATTTGGCTTGAATACCCTTGTCCCTGTTGGAATTGGGTGTGTATGTGTGTGTGTGGAGTGCACTTTGGTGACCAAACTGAAATACAAACAAAAGATGTCTTGGACCAAAAGCAAAATCAGATCAACAGCCTTTTGTGAATCCTTAGTCTACTCTGCAGCTACCCCTTGAAAAGCTGTGCTCAGGCCAGAGAAAACCAAGGGCCAGAAAAAACCAGGGATGTGACTGGTCCAGAGTGAGTTGTACTGGCAGAGTTGTATTAGGAAGATTAGCCACCATCTGTTCACCCAAATCCTGCACCTGGCTCTAGACTGTGCCACTGTTCATCAAGCAGTGATCTTACTCAAAGACTTGCAGGGTGAAATAACAAGGCTCTACAGTCTCACAAATGTTCTGGTTTCCTTTCAGTTTTGTAGTAATCTGTGTGAAATAATTGCATGTGGTGCTCTGTAATGTTCTTATCGTATATGTGGCTTTAATACAAAATTAGAGAGCACATAGCTCATGACTTAGCAATACTGCTTTCCTTTTAATCTTTGCACTTCTCTTCCTGACTTCTTAATGTTTTTTGTGTCAAGCAGCACATAGTGTACCATGGTTGACAATATGTTACTTTTTCTCAGATAATTATTTTTGTGAAAGAAAACACCTGGAATATGAATTTCTGTGAGTCATTGTTAGTAGCTGTAGTCATGGTTAAGTCCCTCTGACTTCTCTGATTCCTGTTTAACACAGAGCTGCTCCTGTTCTTTGGCCTTCCACTGGAGTGGTAGAGCAGTCTGTGGCACTCACCAAGTGATGGGTGATACCAGCCTTTATTCATAGTGAAACTTATGAAACCCCACTTGGAAAAAGGGATGTAAGGAGGAGAGGGGGTGCAACAATTGTCATTGAGCACTGTCCCCTTCAGAAGCTCTGGGCAGAGACTGAAGGATGTGGTGGAGAGAAGGGGCTTCAGCCCAGTAGTGATGTCCCAGGAATGAAAATACAATCTCACACTGCAAAAGCTTTGAAAGAATAAAAAATTCCAAATATAGCCTAAACATTATAATTTCCTGAATGTTCCTTTAGCATAAGGTGCATAATTTTTTAATGGAATATGTGTTCACAAGAAGAAAAGGTCTGGCACCACATCTATCTAAATGTCCTTGGGAGACAGCAGTTCTTTTCCACATTTCTTTGGTCATTTTCATGTGGTGCTTTCCTGTGTTCACACCTACTAAAAATACCTAAAACTCCATGTTAGCAACAATGCTCCCTTTTCAGACAGCATGCAGGTAATGATTGCTGGGTTCTTTTCTGTTAGGACTTAGCACTCCAGCTTCTGATTTACTGCAGAGGGAAAACTGAAGTTGTTTCTGATGGCCTGGCCATTTCTGGGCTTTCTGTGTTGTAAGGGGTGCATGTTAATGTGGCAGTGCTGTCCCGCCATGGCACCTGCAGTTCTTTAGCCCAGGGTTGATTGCTTCCCTGGAATTACAGGAGTGAAAGGCTGGGTGTTGGTGATCACAAGGCTCAGGGACAGGCAGGTGCCACCCTCAGCAAACAGGTGGACGGGGTGCTGGCAGCCTGTGGAGCACGTGTGCTGCAGGGCTGGCAGTTAAGGTCAGAATTTCCCAGACAAGAATGTCTAAATTGCCCTGCCCTACTTATCCAAATGTGAGCCGGATTAATGAAGAGGAGAGTTTAGACAGAGAAGTACTTTGGGTGCATTTAGTGGGAGAAGAGATGTTTTCTTTTGTATCTGTACAGGTGGTCCTTTTGAAGCACGCCAAAATAAGCTTCCTCACCTGGGTAACGGCCTGAATAGGTTGGCAGGGTGCGAATCCATTTTCAGCATGTGTAAAAAAAAGTGTAACAGTTTGCCAGTGCACAGCCTTTCACTTATCTTCTTCTTAGCAAGTTTTTCCTTTGCCCATCGAATCAGGCTGAGGCCTATTATTTTTTTTTTTTTTAACCGTAGGCCGTTCTAAAGTAGCAAACTATTAATAGTGAAATATTGGTTTAGAAGAACACTAATGCACAGGGGATTCTAGAGCAAATGAGGCAATGCTGTCAATGGTTCAGATTGTTCTTAATTACAATAATGGCATTATAGGAGCTGCAGTTGCTGTCGGGCACAAAAGAAGATAATGATAATGTCAGAGTGCTCAGAGTAAATGCAGTATAATGTATTGCAGTGCTGAATTCAAAAGATGATATGCCTAACTTGTCGTCAGAGTGCATGAAGAAGAAGAATGGTAAAAGGTCAGAACACTTTTTGTTGTAACTATGTAGTTCGAGGGTTTGGATTTTGTGGTTTGTTTGGGGTTTTTCGTGGCCTATGCTTTTAGGCTTAAGAAGAAATGTCAGGTCTCATGCATTTAAATGATAAGTATTAATTTTATTAGAAGGTGCTATCACATCTGTCCTAACCACTTGGAATAAAGAACATTGCTGTTGCTTTGAGAAGGAAAGGAAATATCTTTTGGTTCAGTAGCCTCATATCCTCAACATGTTTGATATTGATCCTGTCAGAATAAAAAACCAGAAATATGGTAGATTTGGTGCCGAGTCAGAATTTGCCCCAGTAGCCTCTGGAAGTATATCCAGACCTATTTGATTCATGTGATCCCTGTTTGATAATAAGACCAAAGAAATTAAACTCTGAATTTAGGCGTGTTTGAAAGCTGCATTTGAATTTTATGGCTCGAGGCCAAATCTGAATTGCAGCACTTTTAAACATTTTTATGCTGTGCACTCAAATTCATTACTGCAGAGGAAGAGACTTTACTGTTTTACTACAAAGTAAAACATGCAGCAGAGCAGCCCATGGTCTCGCATTCTTGTCAGTGCTTTGTTACAATTCTCAATGGTACATAAGAACACATAATAAACTCAAAAATAGCGGTGGTATTCCTCATTATACCACGAGTGTTCAAAGTGACTTAATGTGTTGCATAACTCGTAAAACCTTATTTCAGTGGGGGGTTGAATTGGAAAAAAAAAATCAGCATCCAGTTGATTTGCAGCTTTATTATTTTGATCATTTTAAAGTGACTTGAAATAGTTACCCACAAATAAATCATCTCTAACCAATTTGAAACGGTTACTCCCAAATGAAACAGTTTACATAGAATCCGCATAAGTGTTTTTTAGGAGTTGTTGTCTCATGCAGAAAATGCCAGCATGTAAATCCAGTTTTTCCTCGACAGACCGCAGGGTGCAGGTGCTCTGTAGGGCACAAGGTGGCTCCAGCTGACGAGGAAAGTCAGGAATGAGTCCAGAGGAATCAGCTCCTGCTGTGTCAGAATGGAGCTCAGCAGTTCTCGTGTGCACGCCTGGTATTCTGAAAATGGACTGAATCTTAATGGCCTTTAGCAGAAAACCGTGCCTAGCCTTAGAGTCAGACCAGCACACTTAGATTGCTTTTGGGGTCTTGTATTTCATTTTTGAAGGAGTTACCCCGGTGGATTTTATCGGACATTCTGCTTTTGCCCGAGTAAAAGGTAATTCTGTGCAGAGCAGTATTCCCAGAGTAAGCTATGGAAATAAACAGTTGGTGTGTACAATGAGAACACAAATGTAAAGTAAGCTAGGCAGAAGATAGGACAGAGATTGAAAGCTTAATGAGAAAGCGTTTGGGTTTTTTTGGTTTGGGTTCTTTGGGATTTTTTTTCGGTTTTTTTTTTTTTGGAAACAGGTCATTATCATTTAATGGATAGAGGAGAGAACAGAGTAAGTTGATAAGAAAACCCCATATTATAAACGAACAATCAGAAATGCTTTGTGTCTGTTGTTGGTCTTGCACCCTGTAAAAGAGCATTTTTGTTTTCAGAGTCTCTTAGAAGTGAATTACTTGTCCACTTCTCTTTCCAACATAATATTAGCTGCTAACAGTCTGCCCTTACACAGAACATCTCCATCTGACTGAAACACCTGACAATTTTAAAGTGAGATCAGAAAAGGAGAAATGTCTGTTCTCCCTGCACCATCTGCTTGGGCAGCTGAGGCAGAAGAGGTGAATTGATTTGCTCATGTGATCTTCTACAGGCAAAGAAGTGGAAAGGAGCAGTGGTTTCCTCATTTCTGTTTGGTCTTGCTCCATTAGGCAGCTTTGTGCCATTCACAGTTTTCCTTGGTTTTTTAACTCTCATGTCCTGATACAGTTTAGATTTTTATATGAAACTGAATTTTTAACTGGGTAGGTTTGGTTGCTTGATTGGTTGGTTTTTATATGTGAACTAGGTAGAAGTTTCCTGGGGTTTGAATTTTTAGTATGCTTTACATACAGTAGCAGCAGGAATTCTATTAAATACATATATGAAGAAATAATATTTCTTACTGTGATCTTTGCCTCTATCCCAAAGAAGGAAGGTTTGGGAAAGAGATTTAAGATGTTTTACTTGATAACAGTCTTTCTCAAGGTAATGTCAGGTGTTAAAACAAATTTATAAATCGAACTTTTCTGTGTTACTTATTTTAAAAGTCTTCTCTAACATCTAATACTAAATACAGTGAAATAGATTGGGTGGGCCTACATAGAGTTAATGTTAAAACAGTGCAAAGCACCATTTTGACTTAATAAATTCTTTGTATTTTCATTTTTACAAATGAGTTTTATCGGAAGTTAGCTGTAGGCATGATTCTAATTAGTAGCTCCCCATATTAGATCTAATCGCTTTGTTCTTCATTCAGACAGAACACCCATTAGGGTCAAAGAAAGTTTTGACTGAATAAGGAATACAACAACTGGCTGTAGTTTTAGTACATATAGGGCCAGATTGTGGGTCAGGGCCAGCTGAAAGTGTACAGCTCCAGTGATTCCACATCTTGTGCATAATAGGCAGGTCCTTCACACTGTTACGATGGTACTTTATTAACATGTCAAATACAGAAGAAAAAACCTGACCGTTTTATGGCTGCTCAGAATATTATTAGCACGTCTTTGGTGTTTTGTCTTTCTGAACTGAAATTACACAAATATGTCTTCAAAAACATTTCCCTGTTTTCATGAGAGATCAAAGAAAATAGAAGTAATCAAAAATTGGTATTAAATACTCAAATAGTTCAGCCAATTAATAAATCTGCCGTTGCAGAATAGAAGGTCTGTGGGCTGGAGCTGGCTCTTAACTTAATGTTAACTTACATTTAATTAGCCAGACCAGATGGAAGCTGGCTAAGCTTTGCATGAAGGCTTGTGGGAGAAAGACATAATCTTCCATTTTGTCAAAGGAACTAATACCAGAGATTAAAGGTCGGTGTGCTTTTCAGAATTTAAAGAGTGGATGCACCGTGGCTGACGGCAAGAAACAGCAAGAGCTCTAACAAATTAGCTTAACCCCTGGATGACCGGTGTACCAGCTCTGCTTCATTTGTGTCCTCAGTCCAAACCATGGGTCTCCAGTTCCAGTAATAAATCCCAGGGAGATAAGAATGTCTGTGAATTTTATTCTTTTTTCAGGGAAGTAGAGTTGTATGTAGGCAGTTAGCGTGGCTAGAGAGATGAAGTTCTGGGAGATGTTCTCTTACTCAGTGGAGTAAAACTTGACGCTGTTCAGATGCTAAGCACTTGGGATCAGTCTGACAAACCACTTAATTCCCTGCTTAACAATAAGTGTGCAAGGAGACAAGTCAAGGAGGCAAGTCAAGAAACCATTCATGTGCTCAGAGAGCTGCATACATGGATCATGTCAGAGTAGGCACAGCTTAAGGACTACTAAATCAGGCACACTCTGTTAGGGCTTGGAAATGTAGTGGAAAGAGGGAATGGATCTGTCAGACTGAACCTTAAGTAAAGCTGCAAGAAAATTGCACGTTTTTAAAAGTGAGGAAATGAGGGTCTATTAAGAAAAAAAACATAAAAAAAGAAAGAGGTTAGGCTTATGCTAATTGTTTGAGCATTTAAGCAGTCTTTGGGGGTACATCCCAGTGGCTTCAGCAAGGTAGGAGAGAGTTCATTCTGTGGCGGAGGATGGTAACACACATACCAAGAAATGAATACAAACCTAGCATTGCTGTGAAACATCAAATGCTTGTGCAAAAATAAGGTACCCTCAGCAGTAAGCAATAATTATTACAACTTTGTCTGCCATCTTTGTATATCTTATTTACAGTGGAAATACCTGTGCACAGTCCAGCTTGGGAAGGGAAGCTGGGAAATAAGCACCTGCTGCTTGAGTCAGGTTTATGCCTGTGTTCATGTACAGCAGTAGGGAATTAAATATCTGTTGGACTTTCCCAGCTGGAATGCAGACACCTGTGGAGCTGGTAGGTGTCTTTGGAACACTCAATTAACACAGCAGATCAAGGTGCTTAAGTCCCACAGCCACAATGTGTAAAATCCCCTGGTAGTCACAATGTGTTTTTAAACACTTAAAAACAAGCCTTTCAAAACATTCTGGAGCTTGCTTCTACATTTTGTAAACTTTTTTGCTACTAGACCACCTTGCCTAGATTGTTGCATATGGACTTTCCCACAGTGGCCACTGCCCATTTGATGGTTGTATCACTGAAGTGACATCTCATCCAAATGAGATGGGGTCAGCTCTTGTAAACAGTGGAGCATTTTGCAGATCTCAGTTAGTAAATTGTGCTTGCTGCCTGTCCCAAGAGAGAGGGCTAAGGACCTGAATGAACATGAAAACTATTGAAATATGCAACCTATTTATGACTGCCTTGTGTAGATGGAGATTTGAGGTGGGAAAATCTGTGCTGCTGTTTACTGTAGCTTTTTTAGGATGTGGATAAACACAAGATTCCAGCACTACACTCTGTAAGGTGCACAGAGTAAAAAAATTAATTTTAGTGTGGAAAGCTCTTCTACTGTGTCAGCTGAACTGGAGATTTGGAGTCCCACTGAGTCCTTTGAAAGCTGTATGCACATGTATTTATGTTGATGCTTTCATTTCTTTTCTCATTTTTAAATAATTGCATCCTGGGGATGGAAGAAGAATTATTTTACTGGTCCCTGTTTACTAGACCACATTTATCTACAGTTACCAATGGGTGGTGATGGAGATACCACAGTTATTTTCCATTCTGAGTTACTGACATATTTCAGATACCACTTGGGGACAAAATATTTGAAGGGAACGGTAAATTTTAAAACCATTGTAGCTGCAAATGACGGAATTAGCATTTACTTATCAAGTAGCTCATTTCAGCTGTTACAAAAGCAGAGAAGTGTAGGAGTAGGTAGTGCACTTTTGGGAGAGGTGTAGGTAGTATGAAAATATTTCTTTTGCTTTCTTTGTCAGGTAAAACTGTGCACATCTAAACTCAGCTCATGCTCTCTGAGAAATGGCCATATAGTACAGCCCAGTAGGATTTGTCCCAACAAGTACATTTGGAGAGAACCTTTCTGAGCAAAGTCATTCATGTACCTTTGATAAGTGTGTCAGATGTCTTCAGGTTGGGATCATGCTCACTTTTGTAAGGGCACGAGTACGAATTCTACTTTCATTGAACTGAAAAAAAGCGCTGTTGACATCAGAAGAGTTTGGGAGCTGCCCTTTTCAGGGAAGTACTGTGCAGCATGAAACTTGCCAAAAACTAATGGATTGTTTGCAGGAAATTGGAAGTTAAAGTGCATGAGTCAGTCTAATTCAAGGCTGAACAGTTTCCACTGAACTTAAATAATGAATGCCAAAACCTAGAGACAGTACAAGCAGCTGCAGTGGTTTTGTTCAGTTGTTTCATCCAGGCACTGTAAGGGATTTTACGTTCATCAGGCTTTAAAAGTGTTACATACGTTGTTGTTACTGACTGAAAACCTTTGCACAAGAAGCAGCAACCCAAGCATTTTTATTTTTGCTTCAAAGCAGTTACTACAGAGTACAGACCAGAACGTGCAGTTTAAGGGATTTCATCTGCAGGAAACAACTACCTACTTTTGTAATGACAGCTGCCAGAAAAGGAGAGGATCATTTTTTTTCCTCAGCAGTGATACGTTAGCTTCACACTTCTCAAAATATTCAGGCCATTTACTTCCTGGTGTGTACAAGGATTTCAATATACCTAATGAAATATATAAAACATTAGATAAAAGAATCATTCTCAGTAATTTTGATTTGTGACAGATTTTATGCTCAGAGCATCTTTGTGCAATAGGCTACTTTTTACCAGGATACTAAATGAATCTAAGTCTTTGTAGGAGTGCAGGAAGGGAATGAGGTGTTTGCGCAGATGCTTGTGGCTTAGATTTCTTTATTTGAATTATTATTTGATGTCTGTGCATGTAGAGGGTAGTTGAGAGTATGCATGGCTGAGTGGATTCTTTATCCTGTCCTGTGCTCCTGTTCTCCAGTTCTCTCAATAGATGAACCTTCTGAGCATTTCTGAGTTGGGGAATGACTGAGTGCACCAGAGCTTTGGGGCTTTAGGTCTCACCGTTGTGGCCCAGAGCTGGGCACAGCACTCCAGGTGTGCAAATGCAGATGCAAAGCTCTCCCCTGTGTCACTGTTCTCCACCATGCACAGCACCCATGCAGCTCTTCAGCTGTGGTGGGGACAAGAGTATGGGCATGACATTTTAAGAAAATTTGAGTTTATATGAAATTCATATGAAGCTGGCCAAATGCTTCTTGGTAAGATTTAGTCTGAGTAAGCTTGACACTATTTAGAAAAGCAATTAACCACTTTTTCAACTGAAACATTCCTGAATCAGGAGGAAAAAAATTATTTTGATTTGGTTTTCTTTTTTTATCTCTCTTCAGTTAGACAGAAACATGACTGAGGTTTTCAAAGGCAGCTGTAAACTTCTGTTGTGTTGAGTCAACATTGTGTTCTGTTACCAAGTCTTGAAAGGTGCCCACCTAGAGGTGCCATAAATAATGGCTACAGGCTGAGCTCTGTTAATTTACATGCATGCAATTCCTTTTACCCCTCAGTTTTGATCTGAAGCTCTTTCCTGGCATAATTTATCCTACATGATGATGATCATGTGGGAGTAAGAACGATCAACAAATTTGGAACAAGGTGCAGTCGTCCCTTTCAAAAGCAGTGGCCATGGCACAGGTTTCTGCGTTAGCTTGGGATATTTAATTATTGTGTGCCTCAGTTTCCAGATGTGTGAAGTGGAGCAGTGACGGGGATTAAATTTGGAAGAACTTTTGAGCTTCCTAGATGAAAAATGTTAAGGGTTATTAAGTATGAATGTGGTGAAAGGCTTAGCAGACAGGTGTGGCTTAAAGAAATGGTTTGAAATCCAGTAATTTAGTTCCAGGTTTAATTGAAAGTTGTAATCCCAGCAATTGGTGCCAGTGTCTTCTAGGATTTAAATCCAACGCACTGGAGCGTGTAATTTAAGGCTTTACAGCACAGTATTAGTGCTTATATGTTTATCACTCAGCACGTGTTAGCATTATTCCTGTGGAATGCTCTTAATTAAAATCCAGGAGCTGCTTACAGTGCATTTGATGCTTGCTATCATGAGCACTCAGTCGAGTTAGCAGCAAAATAAATTTAAAGGAATGATTTTTCTCAGAGCTACAATATAATTGGCAGGCGCTTTTGTAACTGGTGTTGTCACGAACGCATGGGAGGTTTCTGCAGCAGATTCCTTGTTGATCAAATGACTTCTGTTTTCATTTTTCAAATCCTAATACTGGCTTAAGTAGGAGGAAAGGATCTTTCAGTTGGTACAGCAGAAAACAGGATGCATTTGCAGCAAAATAGCCATTAGGGCATGCTTAGTTTACACATTGTACTTTAACATCTCATACTTCAAAGCTAGATTTGTTTTGGAAGAGTTACACCCAGAAAATCTCTTGATAAATGGGCGAAATCTGTTGCTGTGTTTTTGAAGGGAAGGAACACACACCAAAATAAGTGTTTTGTAATATTGTATTGCTTCTTTCTGAAATTTTGCGTTGCTTTTTGGGGCCTGGTGCTCGGTGGATAGGGTTAATTGCTTCAGCGTGAGAAACCAAAGTTTGAAACATGAATTCTAACTTTTTGACCCCATTAATCATAAAACTGCCTGACCTATCTTGCTTACTGTAACATTGGTTTTTCTTAATTGATGAGTCATGAGCATATATTAAATACGATTTCTTTAGAAATAATTTTTAAAAGTCCTTCTTGCATCTTAAAATGATTTTGTAAGCTAAGAATTCAGCATATGTATGTCAGTACATATTGCAGTGGGCTTATGATATAATAGCTTCAATGAAAATTAGATCTAAATTAGAGCAGACTTTGAAAAAGGGTTGTGGGCACATGTTTTTGGGAGTGGCTGGAAGAACTTACTGTAGGGGGAAAGGTTCAGCCTTGTGTGTGCTCTACCTAAAAACCAGATAGGGTGCTGTTTCTAGTTAAAGCAAGATGCAGAATTTAAAGCAAGGAACCGCTGAATATGAAAATTAATATTTATGCTTACACAAAAAGAAAAAATCCAACTATGCGCTAATTCATTTTCTTTGCTTTCCTTTCCAAAAATATTTTTAGAAATTAAATAAAAAGCATTGAAGTATTTCAACAACCGGTTGGTTGTGGGTTTTTTGGTTTTGTTTTGGATGTTTTTATTGTTTTGTTTTGTTTTGTTTCTTATAATGCCATTAAAACTTCCTTGGAGGATAACAACCCTCTTGAGGACCAAAACCCTTCCCTGTTACAGGCAGCTCTTATGGGGCTTTTTAACCCGCTCTGTGCACAGATATCACAGAATTGAGAAATCACAGAGCTGAGCAAAACGGAACAAAGACCCGTGACAAAATCTAATTCTTTCTGTTGCTCAGTTGAAAAACAAGCGTGTTTTGAAGTCTGCAGCCCTTCAGAAGTGTAAGAATGTTTAACTCCTGTGTGTCTGCGGAGCTGCTGTGCTGTGAGCCATGAGCTGGCTGCCGCTCTGTATTCCGGAGTGCTTCGTGGAGCTGAGGTGAATCCTGGGAGTGCCTGGCTGGGGAAACTGAGGCACAGAGCCCTGGTCTGGCCTCTGGAGCACGGGGTGTGCAGCCAGCCCCGGTGTTTTCTCTGCTCTTTAGACTTCTGGGATCACTCTGTTCTGCCTACTGCCTTGCCCTCGCCCAGGTTATTTTGTTCCTGCGCTGCTTTCACATTTTTGTCCCAGAGACCAGGCACTTGTTAATTTATCTACAGATTAGAAATTGTATGTACAATTAGCGAAAGCCTTCTTTGGCCGTGTTCACCCTTATCCCTCCCCCCTATTTTCCTCTAATTCCTGGTAACCCTTCTTTGACTTTTATTACCTTTTAAGAAGTGGCAGAATCAGGCCATTAAGTTGAAATGAATTATGAAATGCTTAACCCTCTTGTCTCCCCTCTCAAACGCCAACCCCACACACACCAGTTACGCACGGAGGGCTTTTTTTTTGTAGAAAAATTTGAGGTCTGAGTGTTTGTCTGTAGCCTGGATTGCAACATACGTAAGATACAAAAAGGATAAAACCAGAAACTGAATTTTCTCCCTGTCTGAATCCCTCATGTCTCCAGGACCTCTACTTCTACCATTTCAAAAATGAATTTTGGATTAAAAAAAAATAATACACTGCGGGGTTCCACACTTTATTCAAGGAGTTAAAAGTCTGGAGCTGTGCTTGATGAGCCAGATGGTCTTCAACAGTAACATTGTTCATATTGTTTAGATTATCCTGTTGCAAGTACAGTGACTCGTTTACCTTTTATGGAAGAAAGTGTGGAAAATTGACCACAGATGTAAGTAACCAAGAATGATGGCTGAGGCAATTCTTACCAGGCCTCCCTCTCTAACACGCCTGATCCTGCAGATAAAAATAAATAGAGAAATGTGAGGCAGCATGAGAAATATCTAGTGTTACCTATTTAAGTGTTTAATTTGAGCCCAGCGAGCTACTAAAATTTTTATTTTCTTAGACTGAGATTTCTTCATATTGAGCTGGTTTCAGTCTTTCGGTGTAGGCAGCCTGAATGTAGATTTTTATCCAGGTACTAAATAGCACATCATTATATATTTTTTTCCCTCCTGGTTGAAAAAAGGGGTGTGGGGAGAAGCCAACTATGCTGACCTCAAACACAGTTTATGGTCCAAAAATCTTCATGAGAAGATTGGTACCCATTTTGTGCTGTAATGAGAGAGTACAAACTCCCCATTAATATTGATTTGATTGGTATCAGAAGCAAAGGCTGCACCACATTAATTAGAGGTAGCTTATTGTTACTCCAGATAATGGGCTGTTGAATTAGTGAAGCATCTTACAAGTCAGTTTTAGATTGAAATAAACTTTTTTAGACAGTTATCTCTTTTGTGCAGTATCTGGAATTGGAAGACTCAACAGAACAAAGGGAAAATGCTGCAAATGAAAGCAATAAAGCCCTGTTTTATAAAGTCCTTTTGTCTTCTATCACTTTTCTTTCTCTCCCTCATTTCCTTCCTCTTATTAGGAGCTGCTGTCAAAGTGCATTTACTTATGGCAAGTGGTTCCCTTCGGAGCCCCTAAGCTGATGCTGCTGCATTTATTTGCATGCAGGTGCTGCTGTGGTGGGGCACAGCTCTGGCCTGGCCTCTCCCCTGCCCTGGCAGGGCAGAGAGAGCTGTAATTACAAACCCACAGGTTTGCCCTGTCAGGGGCCAGGCACGGAGAATCTCCTGTTTGCTCTTCAGCATGGCTTGGCTGCCTGGTGCTCTTTCACAAGGTGGTAAATTCCTCTGACTTACTGAGGGCAGCATCTTCCCTTTCTTGAACTAAGCCTTGATTGATCCAGGAAATATTTTCTTTTGCCTATGCAGTGCTTTTAAACTTGGTTCTGCCTACACTGGTTTATAGAAGCATAGACTATCAGATTCTCTTGCTAATATTGTTTAAAGATTTTTCAGAAATTGTCAGGAAGAAATGTTTTACAGGGAACAGAGAAGGCTGGAGATTATGGTGAGAAATACTCAATCTAGGATGTAATGTAAAATCAGCAGTTAACACTGGAAACAGATTTCTAAGGCAAAGTTCAAACAGTCAAAGGTGCCTCTAAGTGGGACAGGAGAGAGTCAATAATAATTTTCATATTTTTAATACCTGCATTCAAAATACGATAAATTAGCTTGGCAACATGGGACACTGTTTTTCATCATTTACCAATCTGGTTCTGCTCCCTGCAGGATCTGGAAAACAAGATCACTTGGACACAACAGCTCTGGCTCTGTGCCTGCAGTTGTAGGGTGAAAAAGGGGAAAGCCGTGGGGAGGAAGTGGCAGGAGCAGCACCAGAGTGGGAAACTGGAAAAGTGGTAACAAACATGGGCCTTGGAAGGGGAGATGGACAATGTGAGAGCAGTGTTGAGGAGGTGAATCAGTGATGTGGGTGAGAGTGATGGATGGGGGAGACTGCTGCTGAAGGGGGCTGAGCCTGTGCCTGGGAGCCAGCAGCCCTTGAGCACTAATCCTGTTCTCTTCTGAGGCCGCATGCAAATTCCCTTTCTTTTTTTTTTTCTTTTTTTTTTCCTGTGTGTCTGTTTTCATATTCATGAAATAGTGATAATGGCCATTGTCTGCTTCAAAGTGGTATCAGGAGGCTTAGAGTGCCATTGTAGTTCTGAAACAGCAGAGATGTGTTGACCTTCCTTTGTGGCCACAGTTGATAAATGCTTACCTCAGTGACAAATTAAGGGTTTGCTTTCTTCTTCCTGAGCAACCACAGCTATGAAAGGGGTTTGGACACCATCCTGTACTACAGCAGACTTGTTAGCTTAATTGCAAGCGGGCAGCGCAAGTAACAAAGGGCAGGATTCGCCTGACATGCCCTGTAGTACTAATGAAAATTGAAACATTTGAAGAAAAACAGAAGCTTTCAGGTCCTGGTTTAGGATTAACTTGCTCACTGATGTAACATTTTGCAGCCGACTTCTAAAACTGATCCAGATCTGTCAGGTCAGGTTTTGTGCTTGAGCTGATCATTCAGCAGGAAAGCTTCACCTGTGTTTTAACTCATTCAGACTAGAAATTATTTGAAAGATCAACTGAAGTCTGAATGTTACAGAGGATTGTTTTAAAGCAAGGCTTCCCAGGGATGAACACAGATTTCCATCTAAATAAAGCTGCCAACACATGATTCACAACACCCCAGAGATTTTCCATTAGATAAAGCAGAATTATTGATCTCTGCTAGTACTCTAGAGAGATGAGATGAAAAAGTTTTCATTGTCTGAGCAGGACCAGCCCAAGAGAGCAAAGAGGTTAAACACCAGTGCTACACGAACTCTCCAGATTCTTACGAGTGAGGCATTTTGCTTTTGCTCTCATAAACTACCCTGTAGAGGCAGGTGCTGAAGACACAGAGCTGCAAAGAATTTATCTGTGGGGACAGATTTTTACACCTTTATTCAGTGAAGGGACTCTCTGTTAAATTTTACAGGAATGAGGCAGAGTGCTTAACCAGTGGCAGCTCACCAATACAGCAATTTAGAGTTGGTCCCTACATGGTAAAGTCAACTTACCTATGGCTAGAGCTGCACTGTGGTTCTTAGGGGCCTGAATCACAAGGGAAACAAATAGTCCCCTTCAGGGCAGTGAGATCTTCCTCATAACTGCAAATGTTGTGGTAAAGGCCAAACAGACTAGAGAAAACAAAGGTTTGTGGATCCAAAAGCCCCACTAATAGTGCATAGAGAAATGAAAAGTCAGCTCTTTTGCTAGTTCTCTTCAAAGCAGGCTGTGAGCCCTATAAGGCACACAGGGAAATGTTAGGTCACCCAGATCCTGACCACCAGATTGCTCCTTGAGTGGACTATATGCCTTGAACCCTGGCACTACCACTTCTGGGATTAAAATCCAGAGCTCTTATATGTAGAATCAGTACTAGGTTTACACAGTGGGTTGTAGCCTTAACCTTTTATCTCACCATTCCAGAGTGTGCCCACTTTATAGAAGTTCTATAAACTCTTGGAAATAGGCCGTCCAGTTCACTGAAGCTTTCATGCCATTTCACAGCAGCCTACAGAAATCCAGAAGTAGTTTTGTTTGTCTTGCAGCTGCCTCAGTAGGAGTTAGTCACTGGTTCTGATCAGCAGGATGGCAGCAAAATAGTAGCATGTATACTAATGATTTTATAGAATCATTTGAAAAGCTTAATGGTAAGTCAGATTACTGAATGCCGAATCAAAAATAGTTGAGATGCATGTGATGGGAGAGATCTCCCTTTTTTCTGGTATCTGTGTAGTGTTTTGACATGTTGCTCTTGTATAAAGGTGAGTCTCAAGGAGGGGAAGCTGTGCTGCAGAGGGACTGTGAATACAGGGAGTGGTTTCTCAGCGGGACACGAGCCCGCAGCTCCAAAAGGCATCACTTGATTTGTAGAGCAGACTAAAATTTTCTGATGAACAGCCCTATGCAAACATTACATTTTTAAGTGGTGTACCCTACTGGTCCTTGTTTCTGACAGATATGCTGGGAATTTCCTTTTTAACAAACAATGCCTGTCTTGGTAGAAGCCTGTTTCCATGACTAAAACTGTGATGAGAGCATCAGCCGAGTATGGTTCCAGGAATAACCTACACATTCAGTTCTACTCTGCCAAGAACCCAGAGACTGGTTATTGAGATGAATGGTTTTGGTTAATGTGCACCACAGAGTAGGAAAAAAAGATGCCTATATATTTTAGATAGATAATTATCAAGAAATTGTGTATAAAGAAAAATAATGTATGGTTGGGGAACAGAAATATAAGCCTTGAACTTCCTATCCTGAAAATATAAATCACTGCAAGTTTTAAAGCACTTGCATGACTCATATGCAGAGGTCATAGACCAAATTTGCTGATGGAGGCAGGATGAAACAAATTCGGCTGCATTTTTATGATATTTTTCCTGCTGCTCTTAGCTTTTTATTTACCCAAAGTAATATAATTTTCCAGAGAAGTGTAACAGATCCAACATATGGAACTGCTATCCAGTTCAGTGCTTAGGTGCAGAACTGAACAGGAACAGTGGTGTGTCAATAAATAGCTTACTGTATGTCAGGCAAAGTAGTCTCTCAGGAACCATATTGCCAGCTTGGCAGGATTCTGGGAAAGGAATCTCAACTGGAATTGGGGTAGTAATGCAGTCACTGAATAAGGCCCAGGCCTAGAGGAAATCCAACTCCAGTAACATGAACGCTAAATGGAAGGCAGAGAGAGAGTAACAAGAAAGAGGCACTTGTTAATGTGCAGGTCTATAAATCAAGGGGCTTTTCCTCTTGCTCTAGCACGAACTTTGAGCCAATTTAGTGCATCCCTGAAAGTTGGGACGCTGTACTTTTTCCACTTGAGAAATAATGACATAACACTGAGTAAACTATTTGGTAATCAGTTGTGTTGCCTTTTGCTGAGTAATATTTTTGTGCCACACGAGAAATCTGCAAGGGTTATGATCTAGGTCTGATCTGCATACTGGTTTTATGCTGCTGAGATTCTGTTGACTTTGAGGTTGTTTCTGTATTTTCAGTAGCATTGCTGATGTTTTGATTTTGATCCAGCATAGCTTAGAAAATGAGAGGAGAGTTGCTCCTGCATTCAGTTTAAAAAGTCAGCACATAGCAATTCAAGAAGTCTGGCTCCAGGTGAAGGTTTTAGACCTGAATGTGTCTTGATCTAATGGCAGGGAATGAGACTGGCCTGTTAGCAGAGAGAGGCTGTATTATTGAGTGTTCCAAATGATCTGATTTTATGTGCATATACGGTTGTAGTAAAGATTTTGTTTATGATATGAGGCATAAAAAAGTGTGTGTATTTATAGGTATAACATCATTCTCTTTCTCCTGTGTGTTTAGGGAAAAAGGCAATGGGCCTGCCTGTGTTGAGTAATACTTGAACCTTGCAAGGTGCATTGCAAATAACAATAACATTCTGGGAGAGCTGGAATTCCTCAGGTTCTTGTCAACATATTTTTTGCCGTTTGTCAGTTATATTATAGGTGAACTGTGTCATGTCAGTGGTATTTTATTTTTTCAAGAGTCTAATTTTCTTGCATTTGCCACCTAGATCTAGTTGGACTTGCCCCTTTTAAATTACTTTTGTCAACATTCACGTGTGTTACTTGGGAAGGACACTTGGATAATTTGCCTGTCTAAAAACATAACTCTACCTTCTCCCTTTGCATCACACAGCCTGTGCCGGAATTCCTCACTCTTGGATTTTAGCCCTGGTGAGTGGGGAAGGGAGGTTAAGTGCCACCCCTGAAGTCCCATGTGCCAGGTTCATGTCATCCTCTGGAGGGCAGGGGAAGGCACCAAGGCAGTTTGGAGACACCTCTTTCCTCACTGCAGTTACACCAATAGATGTTGGCACTGCGAGGGATCTAACCTGTAACTTCTTGGTAAATGCCAGTTTATATGTGTCTTGTTTCTGCTTATGTATAACATGCAAGGTCTGTCATCTCTTCTTCCATTTACACGATTCCTGGCATTTTAAATTCAGGTAGATTAGATTTAGACTTTTTGTAATGAATCTGCATCATTTTGTGTTCTGCTTGCTCCTGAAATAGCCTGGGGGAACCTGATAGACACGATTTATGTGTATCATTTAGAGGCATAAGAGAGCATCTGATTGATTTAGTTGTTCTTTTGTTAGCTCTTTCCTATAATTCTAATCATCATTTCACTGTAGCATTGCACCATTGAGGAAAGTATGGGTTTTGAAAGGCAGGATGCTTCCATATTTAAAAGTGGTGATTCTGAAAGGAAAATGGCTTGGAGGTCTTTACAGCAGATTTTCTGCTAATTCTGGTGTAGCTCAGATTATAGTTTGCAAGGGAGAAATATGCCTGGCATTTATTTCACGAAGTAATAGAGATTAATTAATTTATTTTTGGTATTATTTCCTGACTTCAGCAGAATATGCTGTGGGTAGGATGCTTCCGTGCAGCTGCAGAGCTGTTTGTGTAAAAGCAGAACTGGGTGCTGATGCTGCAGGGCTTTTCCCATGGTAAAGGGAAAAAGGACTGATGAGATCTGGCAATATTTGTTACTGTGCTGGTGGGATGCTTGGAGTCTTCCACGTGGCTTTCAGTCTCTGTCACTTTTACGCAGAGCAGAGCGAAGGAGACAGGAACATGAAGGACCTGACTCTGTACTTTTCCCATTGGAATCAATCAGTATAAACAGTAAGCTGAATTCTCTTCTGGTATCAGTCAATGCCCTTCTGTTGGCTTTAGTAAGGCTGTGCCCATTTGCAGTAGCTGAGAATTCAGCTGTTGCTCTCCTCCCAGCCTTTCTGATGACTTAACATAATTTTTGAAACATGAAAGTCTTGTTTCAAGTCTGGGTTGTTGGCATATGTGTCTAAATTGAAGGCTTGTCAGTCCTCATGTGACCAGCACTTTGAAGAAGATGCATGAGTGAGGTTAGGTAAAACTGTGGGTTTTTTCCCTACTACTATCTGGATTTTCTCAGAACCCAGATAATTTTATCCCATTTGCATCAAACATGCAGGTAACTTTAGAATCCTGCATCTGTATTGTTTCTAGGGAAGCAAAATAAAATTACAAATGACAGTAATTGACATTACATGCTTTAATTGAATTTCCTCCTCTGTGAACCAAAACCTTTTAACCAAGTATTGCAGTGCTATTTCTGTATTTATTTGTAACATGGGTTAATGTGCTATGTGGCAGATCCAGTATTTATCCATTTTCACAAATTAAGCTATCAGTGTCATGTTGCCTTTGAATTGTTTCCTGTATTGATGGCCAAAACGGCTTGACTAAGACTTTAGTCCTCCCTGGCTATACTTCAGTTTTTACAAAGCTGAAAATTACAGGATTGAAAATGAGCCTTTAGGAACAGTTTGGGAAACTCTGGGCCCAAAGCACCTTACCAGTGTGCTGGGTTTTCTCCCTGCAGTGATCTCTGCTAAGGGAAGGGGGAAGTGAACAGGCTTTTTGAAAGGTGATGTTGTTGTTGTTATATTACAGGAATGAGAAATCAAGCTCCGCTTGAGTTTATGTTTGTGGCAAGTGGAAAATGGATTAGAGGGAGAATGAGTAGAAATTCCCCTACTGGGTCCCCACGCTATGCACTTCAGACCTGCTGAAGTTGTCAATTTCTTGCCATGTTATAACCTCTGGGAAAAGAGCTCTGCTTTAGCTAATTTGCAGCTTTCTTACTCTGCTGTAACCTCACCTATTACCTGGGCATGATCTTTTGTCTACCTCTGTACATATAAAAACTCAACATAAAAGAAACAAATTTCATGTACTATTTTCATAGAATAACTACTTTTGTGCATGCAAAAAACCCCCACTTTATAAACAGCTGTAAATAATCACTGATAAAATAGTTTGAATTGATGATGCAGGTAGCTGTGACTTCAGACTTTTTGAATTTTCTTAACATATAATAATCTCCAGCATCCTTCTTGACATTGCAAGTGAAACACTGTTTTCCTTTAGCTGTACTTGTGTCCCAAACAGAATTGCCATAATAAAGTATCTGGGACACTTATAGTTCTATTCAGAAATTAAGAAAAGGAAAGCTTGGTAAAGAACTGCCAGCTCAGTATTGTCCTGGAATTGAATGCTGTTATTCAGCGGTCCAGCAATGCAGGTTTTCAGTGCCAGAAGGCAATGGCACTCCAGGAGTCAGAGTGGGGAGCCCCATTACTACTTGGGAGTGCAGGATGAAATAGAAATGTTGGCAGGGAAAGCTGCTTTTAGGAGAGACCCAAAAGCTGCAGACCAGTGTGTATCAGAGACTCCTTAGAGCTGGCAGAGAATGTGGTGTCAGAACACTGATGAGAGCTCTGAGTCGTTTTCTGCAAGGAATCACATCTGACACGAAACCTGGGGGAGAAATGTTGTGTAGCACAGCTGAATAACCCTAAACAATAAATACCACTCCATTCTCCATACTTGTCTTTTGGCACGGGAATTTTAAATGGAGTTCCATTGGAAATTAGAAAGGTAACTACTTTCCATGACTTAGAAATGAGCCAGGGATGTGTCACTTCCCTCCTCCTGCTCCAAGCTGAAACAAACACTTAGACATTTTATAGCTTCTGAAAAGTTTTAGTCTGTAGAAAACTTCATAGGAATTTGATTTTTAGCCCAAGCAAGTAATTGCTTTAGATTATATCTTCATTACTGTCCCCCTTTGGAAGGACCCATGGACCATAAAACTAGTTTATTTCTTACCAGTAGTTTATTATTCTTTTGGTGGCTCATTCCTCTCCTTTCTGCTGCTTTTTAGCTTTTTATATGCTTTTGCCTGTTTCAGGGCTTAATCCTTGTTCCATGTGAGTGTTGCTAATTATTTCAATAGGGAAGTATTTGTAGAGAAAAGAATACTGTGATCAGGATCTGAATTTGGTAATATCACATGCACATCTCAATTCAGACAACAGAATTCAAGTAACTCCTGTTGATCAGACTTTTTTCACAACAACAAAAAGTAAAAAGGAAAAAAAAAACGAAAAAGAAAAAGAAATTTCCCTTCCGGTGTTGCAGTGTCTATGCACAGTCTTTTCCTATGTTTTCAGGGGAACTGTGACTTTATTCAGTTACAAGGGGAAAAGGTACAACTTAACCTAGAACAGAAACAGACTGGCATCACTAAAAATGTGTGTTTTACACTTGCCCTTTGAGCACTTTGTTTAGCTGTATGACTGATAACAAAAGCACACAATCAAAACTGCATCCCAGCCTTCAGAACACAACTCAGCAAGCTGCAAAAAGCAGATTTAGTTTCTTTTGCAGATGGTCTATGAGTCTCATGTGGCATCATATTAAATTATATAGGCAGTCAGTCGCTTGTTGTGAAGCGATGCCCTGAGCCGAGAGTTGTGATGTGCTTGGACGGTTCTGTTGGAAAACAGGCTGGAAACGAACACAGCTCTGAGGAGCAGCAGCACAGGGGCCTGCCAGGGGCTTCAGACACCCCAAGCACTGCAGTTCCCCCTGAGATGCACTATGAGGGTGGCCCAGCAACCCTACGATGGGCTGTGGAGCATTTTGCCCTAAAGGTAGGAGCCTAGACTGACTCATTTGGTTGTTTTTCTTTTCTGGTTGCTTTCTGACGCTGTATTTTTACAATGCTAGTTATTTTTGGTTTGTAATATTTTGAAGGTAAGAATGGGAGTTTATTTTCTTCCTACTCCTATCATACTTCGTTTTTCCTGGGTAAAAGAAGAAGAAAATACAGCAGGCTGTTAATATTTAATGTTATTCCATGAAAGTATTTCTGCAATATGAAATAGAATTAACTGTTTCATCCTAGTGATGTTTCATAAGATGATGTGTTTCTATTAGCTTCAGCTGGGACAAGTTCAGTCTTTGGATAACACTGGGTCCAGTGTGAAAATAGTGATTTTTATCAGCTGAATTCCACTCAGGGCAAGTTGTCATTTGTAGTCAAAAGCGTGCTTGGGATAGCAGTTTTCAAATGGACTACCTGTTATGCGGTTGGTAAGTTTTAATATTCATGCTAATTGAAATGAATACTTCATGGTACTATGCACTTTCTAAGAGGAATAGTAACAAACTCATTTATGACATCAAAGCTGAAGGCTGCAGATTATTTCTGGGAAACTCCAGATGTGTTAGTGCCATGAAGCAAAACCCATTTGTGGTTATTTATGTGGATGGTTGAATTGCAGATTTAGGCATGTCCACCTGCAAAGTAGGAAATACAACCACAGGTACTGTTGGTGTGATTGTTCCTCATGATGAAATTGATACATTGGCAAAGGCAGCAACCCAGGAAATACATTTAACAGGTAGGAGTTCACACAGGGGTGTTTCCCTTGTCTGACAGCTCTGGACAGGTGCTAGCAAGTGCTGCTCTGAAATCCCAGCTTGTTTGAGATCTCTTGGAAGAGACAGTGGCAGTGCACGTGCAGTTCAGAGCTGGGGATTTACCCTCACAGTGCTGGTCCTCACAGAAACACCACGATCAGATGAACACTGCAGTGGGGTAGTTTGTTTTACACCGGACATCTGGAAGTTGGAGCAGTTATTTGAGGTTTATAAGGAAATAAGCAAAATTAGGAATGTATGGGAAGGTACCAGGCAGGGCCTGTGAAGGGCAAGGCACAGGGCTGGATGAAAATCGTTACTACTGGTTTATATGGAGAAAAGGGTGTTTTCTTTGCCATGATATGGGTTTGGAAAGCAAGAGGTACAGGCATTCCTGTCTGCTCTGGCAGGCTAAGTGTAACATTAGAGACGAGCTTTTAAGGCTGTATTTTAAGTGCCAGGCTTCCATTTTACAAGTGCAATTTGTCTCCAGAAAAGAAACATGTAGATGTATTCCTTAAACTAGAATCGTGGGTTTTTCTATGCTGCAGAATGAGGATAGTGCTGTTTTCTTCTGTTAAATGAATTAATTCTGATTAAGGGATTTGAAAACCTAGGCTGGAAAGTGTTGATTTATTTCCTGTGCAAATTGAGACCAAATTCTGCTTTCCTAAGCCAAACACAGTTTCTAGTTTGTGCTACCAAAGTCCTGTCTTGCATCATCATCTTACACTTTTGTGTAAATGTGTTTTAGGAGGACAGCACAGCCACAATATTGATCACACCCCACTGTGATTTATGCCAGCTGACCAAAGTCCTTCCTCTAGTCAGGGATTTCCACAGAGAGCCCTGATAGATTCCTTTTCATCCCTGAACTGGCCCTTAGTGCTGGATGGCTGGGATAAGCAGAGGGGCTTCCACACACCAGATGTACATCTTGATAGTGCACCCTCATATGAGATAAGGATGGGGAGGAGGTTTCCGTTTTCTCTGCTCCTTGCTGTAGCAGTCGAAGCCTGAAGCTTTTCTGCTGTCAAATGAATGTTAAGCTCCACGTTGGCCAGGAGAGCCCTGAAGGGCAGTTTAGTCTTCAGGATGCTAGAAGATACATTTCTTCCATTTTAAGATTTCGTTTTGCTGCCTTTCACCAAATCAACTCCTTTTTCTTTCAGAATATAGCTGGGTTTCTGTTGATCCAGCCAAAGCCACAGCCTATTTTTGCCATGTTGAAGGCCTGTCCTTAGATCCCAATTCCCAAATTAGATCCTGATTCTATCCTTGACTACAAACTTCAATTCCCTGGGACATATTGCAGAGACTCAAAGAAACCATCTGTGTGTTAGGCACAAATATTAAACATAGCAAGAAATTGAAAACCTTTAAAGTTGAGGGGAAAAGTACAATTAGATGTTGTAGGTTAATTCTGCTCCTGAATCTGAGAACCATGGTTAGATGCTCAGGATTGACACAGAAGGTGGCAAAGAATGGACTGCAAACTACCAGTTATGCAAATAAGTAATATATCTACGTATTTGTATTCATCATTATTTTAATTTTTTCAGGTGACTCTTATCCCATATTTCTTCTTTTTGCTACTTGTCCAGCCTTGGTGTCAACCCCAAACCTCGTCCTGGCCGACTTTGATACTAAAGAAAACACTTGAAGCATGAGAAGCTCTCATAAGATGCTAATGTGGGTTTGGTTTTTTGGGTTGTTTTCCTTCTGGAATATAGAACTGCTTGGCCACTTACTACAAATAATTTGATCCTTTGTCACAGAGTCTTTCTGTGAAGATGCTGAGATGCTTATCTCAAAGCACAGGTAGTTCTAGGAATTGCAATTTGAAAATGATGGCCATGTGTGACACATAAACCAGTTTGCAGTCTCTGAGAAGGAGCTTTAACTTCCCAGTAAAAGTAGGCATTTTTCTATTTCTTTCAAGAAAAAGCAGTCATCTAGATTACTGAGATGCAGTGGGTGTCTCTTTTCTCCTTCAAAAACAAGGCTTATATACGCAAGTAGAAAAGAGCAAGAAATTCAGGAAATCCTCAGCTTGCTACTAGTGTGCCCTCACATTCCTGAGAGCTATTTTTGGGTTTTGTCTTAGGAATAGCTAGAACTTGTTGAGCTGGGAAAGACTTCCTGGAACAGATCCTTGGTTTTGTCTTCTCTGCATGAGCGCCTCTTGTTGATGTTGGAATGGCTGCTCTTAGCTGGTTGGTGATTCACAAAATGAGGCAAGGCAGCCCTATAAAATCTGCTTCTGCACTCCACGATGTTCGGAAAAAATTGTTGCAGCAAGCTGGTGAACTTGGCAAGAGGACCAACTGCCTCCACTTGCACAGAGATGGTCTGTCTGCCTCTCTTCTGGGTATTGCTACCTGCAGGTTTGTTGTAACTTGAGAAACATCAAAATGTTCATTCGTGAGGAGGGTACAAAAGCTTTCCCTTCTTCTTTGTGTGGCCCCAAGTGCTCTGTGTAATTCTGAGTAACTTGAAAAATATCAAAATATCCGTGAGGAGAATACAAAAGCTTTTCCTTCTTCTCTGCATGGCCCCAGGTGCTCTGTGTAATTCTGAGATCCCTCAGTAAATCAGTTCAGAGGTCTCTCAGTACATTGGAAGTCTTAGCTGTCAGAGGATTTGCTTCCATGAAGTACTTTGCTGTCAAAGGATTTGTTTCCATAAAGCACTTCGCATGTAGGGATGGCATGTGCAGACCAGCTAACAACCTGTATGTCTGTTGTACAAAGACCCTACCAAAGTATCTGAGGCTCTTTGGAGTTTGTTTTGGGATCAGACTCCACGCAGGACATTGTGATAAGAACTTGGAATGGGCAGAGCATTTCCTATATGCATGGTTTGTTCTCCAGTGGGAGTAAGAATCAGCATCATTTGAACTCTTGTCTGTATTTGTTCCCAATACTGCCTTTTGAGATTTCTCAGTGGGGTTTCAAATACTCCAAGGGTGACAGGCTTTTCAAGACATCTGCAGATACTGCTTATGTATTTTAAAAGATGTGTTGAGAGGATGTGTAGAAGGAATGAATGGAATGGCTGGCATCTGTGTTAACTTGGCACTTCACTGCTTATTACCTCTTGGAAACTACAGGGAAATTCTGAGAAAGAACCTTCATCCCAAATGAAATGTGAAAGCATGGACAGCTTAATGAAGCTACTTGTGGCATGGCAAAAGAGAATCACATGTACTCTCTTTAAAAAGGATTGACTTTGCTTCCTGATTTGTTGTTTTTACCTACCCAGACCAGACATCTGTCTGCCTGTGGAGGGTTTTTTCCCTGCCAATTGCAAAAAAAGAAAGGAACAGCAAACTAGTCACTGAGGTACTTCAGAGGGGCTTTGGACTTTAAAGAAAGTTCAAGGCAAAAGGCTTTTAATTTGTTTTGCATACATGAAAATCAAATCACAGCATTTCTCCCATCATTTTTTGTGAACGGCATTACTCCTGTTCCTTTTGTGTGCATGCCATGTTTGGTTTAATGGAGAAATGAAAAGAAAATAGATTCTTTTTTGGAAACTGAGTACTAATGCAGAAACATTAAAGGCAGGCACATTGTTGTCAGCCAGTTTGCATATTTATTTACTTTTACAAATGGTTGGCTTGGAGTCAGCAGTTAATGGAATGAGAATGATGTTCCTGTACAGATCATTTCCTGAGAAACATTTTCAATTACAAACATATCTCTGCTTTTCTTCCCTCATTTGTTATGTCTTGGAGAATAAATGGGGAGTAGCATTTACAACTTAAGGTTTATGTTCTGAAGACAATTTTAACAATGATCCCCACATAAAAAGGCCCTTTTGTAGTTGCAGACATATGTTTATGATGTTTTGTGCTGTGAATATCAAATTTCTGGTGGACGCTGTGTCACACTCTGCAAACTTGTAAACATCTATAAATCCATTGGATCATTTTAGTACCATGTGTAATGCAGATTTATTGTCTTTTGTGTGGATTTCTTTTGTTTCAGAGTTAAAGTTGAGCTGCCAGAATCCATGTTTAATGAATTATGTATTCCAGAAAATTAGGCAGTACTATTTTAGATTAATATTTTCTTTTCCCTTTGTGGACTTACAAGATGCACATGCACAGATATTAGAAATTAACATTTTGAATAGGTGATCCAGAAAGCAATTATGTAAGTTTGCTTGACTAAAACATATAATTCAATAAAAGCCTGAACTATGACTTTTTGAAAAGGGCTTTGCTTTTTTTTTTCCCCCCCCTCATTCTCTGGCTGTCTTAAGTAATTTTGGTCAGTTTTCACATTTACCAGTACAAATGCAGAATTACAAATCCACTGCAATTATATCAGTTTATAGAACTGGAGTATGTGAGAGGGAGTAGAAGTCAGCCAGTGAGCTGGTATAAATCAGCACAAATCCACTGAGATCTGTGTGGATACAGTCATTCACACTCAAGTCTGCATTACAGGCTATCAAGGCAGTAGAAGAACTAAAGCTGCTGTTGTGCACGAGTGGTTACAAAAGCAAATCATTGAGGTCGTGGGCATTTACCAGAAATTTGCACCCAATAAAGGGAATATGAAACCAAAACCTGATACATCTAAATTTGGCTCGGCTATAATTGAGTGTATGTCTTATACGAGGGCAGTAAAGACATTTCATACTGAAAAGCAGCATTTTTCTAAACTGGCTGTAATTTCTGGCTGCATATCTAAATGTATGTAGCATAGGCATGCATGTTTGAATGTGGACATACGTACAAATATCTAGTGATATCTAGTGTTGTTCTGATGTCTGCAGCTAGCCTGCCAAATGGTGCTTGTACCAGGAAAAAATAGCTTAACAGAGAGACATGACAGGTAAAGCTGCTGCCTACCATAGCAATTTAAAATATCACGTAGATTTTGACTTTCCATAAGAAAGCTTAAACTCTTGGAGTCATGTGAATGTCAGCAAATTTCAGCTTCTACAAGAAGAACCAAAACAAAACAGAAGAAAACCCAACCCAATGTACGTGAAACCTTAAAAATGGTATAGAGCTTGAATGGAAAACCCATATGCTAGAGCAAGAAAGGCAATTAAAGACATGCAGAAATGTTATGCATGTATATGTGTCTGTAGGTGTATATGCATCTATTTAAACCTCCTGGATTTGAAAGATTGAGGTTAGAAGCGGTGTGGCATTGTGCTCCTCCAAAATTATGGTTTGGTTCTAGTTAATCGCACACTTTCAGAATTCATCCATTCATGTCCTAGCACTAGAGTAATTTTAATTTTGTAAGTACAGAACCAGTTCCATGGGAAAGACATGGCTCCAGCACTCAGAGGAGAGGCTGTTCTACTCTGCATCTTGCTGTATTTGTTTCATGATTCTTCAGATGGATGTGATAAAATACATCTAAACCACAGAGAGCGCACTGGGTGATGTGGCATTGCTGAGCTCCGTTAGATAATGAGATGTGTTTCATTCAAATCAGAATAACTCTAAGCCCTGAATGCTAAATAGGGCAGCAAAAAGCCTTCAGCACACAAAATAAACAAGTAAAAAACCCAAATGAAACTGTCTAATAAATACAATGTGGAGCAACAGGCTGCATGTACTGGAGGAATTAAGGCAATTTAAAGCGTATGGGCAGCGCTCCACTCTCAGATGTGCAGCTCCAATGGCAGTTGGATGCACACATCACAGGGCAGGCCCTGGATTTGATAGCACAGGTTTATGGCCTCGTAATCCTAGAGCATCTAAAACAGTCAGAATTCCATCCAGCTTGAAATTGCTGCAGGACTTGCTGTTGATACAGGCTTGCGGGCTCCCCGCTTCTGGGGCCAAATTTGGTGCTGGCATGATGGGAGGAAGTCTCTTGACAGCTGATAGCAGTGGAGTTGCACTTGATTACATCATAAGAAATTTGGCACGTGGAGCTGAATCAGAAGTCTGAGCAGAAACGTCCATTCCTCATCCAGAGTAAAAGCTGGGGCTTTCACATTGCTCCACAGAGCTTTGTCTGGCCCATATGAAGCTGTTGCGTTTCAAGGTCTTGCTTTAAAAGTGCATTCCCCCAGTTCTACTCAGCATGGTGACTGAAACAAAACCCTGAAGGACTGGATTTTGCTGTCATGTCCAAAGGGATGAAGTCCCAAGACAAGCACAACGAGCTTAAGGCCCCATGGTAGCTGATGAACTGGGCTGCATCTGGGTCACAGCAGAGGGTGAGAACACCAAGGGGTCTCAGCTCTGATTGCTGGGCTTGTCCAGTGGCCAAGCATGCCCCGTGTCCAGCACAAAACCCTGCATGCTGTCCCTCACAGGAACTGCCACAGCTCCCAGTGCACTGGGGTGGCTCCTGGCAGCTGGTGTGCTAGAGATGAGCTGCTGCAGGTGCATCCCATCCCCTCCTCCCTTCCTGGTGCCTTAACCCCGTAAGGCTCAGAGTGCAGCTCTTACTGATGCTCCAAAGCCATTCCTCAAAGTGTTTCGAGAAATTAGATTATGTTAGGTTAATTTCAGCTGCTGCAAAAATTGCCCCAATACTGTGTTCTTTCTTTTTATTAAAATACTAAGTTGCTGAAGTGATTTCCATGAAAATTAATTAAAACAAATTAATGAAAAGCAGCTGAAAAATGGACTCCTCTACTGAAACTGTGGTATGCAAACTCTTAACCTCAATCACATATTTGTGGTTGCTCTATAAACACCTAAGTGTATAGCAGTGATTTGTCGTGGTATTTTTTTTGATAGAAATTGTCAGAAAGTGAGGCTATACTACATAATATGTTTTCTCTCAGTTTGCATACAGCTTGATATAATGCATGTGCTTACCTGCTCCATTTAGTAGTGTTACTAATCTGAAGTTAAATCTTTGCTCTTCAGTATTGGGAAAGAAAAGAAAAAAATGCTGTCAGGCTCAGGGTTTCTCCATCATGTTTTCTGCTTGTGGGGGACAGGAGGGCAGGAGGAATCTTTATTATGGGACTAATGCCAACCTGGGGCATGGATTGTGTGCTGCAGAATGCAGAGGCTGAGTTGTCCTCTCTGAAAACTGGATCCATCTGGCATCTTTGGATCATCTGGAGGTGTGTTGGGTAGGATCTGGAAACGGCTCTGGCAGGTGTGCAAATTGTCTGTGCTTACAGCAGTGTACAGAAAGCAGAGCTTAGCCCCTGCTGTGCAGTAAATATAACACTTGCATTCTAGAACACATCAGTGTTTAGTTCCCCATGTATATTTATGATTATTTCATTTGTATTTTATGTTCCCTTTTCATGCAAAGATGTGGCAGGGGTTTGTTTGCTTTTTCTTGTTTTGTCTGAGAATGTGCTGGAGGTTGTGTTATTAAAGGTAGGATGTTGTGCATGTTAGAGGACAGGTATGGGGAGGTTGTAAAGAATTCCTTACATAACCTCCAGCCTTGAAAGGTCCACTCAGTCTCCTTGGAGAATCATCAGCAAGCTCTGCCAGGGGGCTTCTCCCTGGAGAGAGGAACCAAAAGCTTTCATCACTGTCCTTCACTGGGAAGATGAGCTGACTGCTTTCTCCAGTGTGTCTCGCCCAAGCAGAGCATCCAGCCCTTTGGGACAGAAGAGCTCAGTGGAGGCAGTTGGCTTGAATAGATTTTATTTACTATGCTCCCCCTTGGGATTGATGTGAAAAAATCCCACGTTTTCTGCCTAGGAAGCTTTGTGTGGAAGTCCTCCATGAGCTAAACATTTCAAAGCAGAAGGACCTCCACATGGAATTTTTCTACCTGCTGACATTTTTATGCCCATAACCATTTGAACCAAAATTTTTACAAAAAAGAAAAAAAAAATCAAATAGGTTAGTAAAAGCAATGGTGATTTTCTCTAAGGAGTGCTAACAGTTCCAACAATTGCCATTAAGTGCAAGCAGTTCCCGAGACTGTACATGCTAGACCAACTTCATCCTTGCTATAACTCCTCAGAACTCAGTGGAGTTACATGAGGGATTAATTTGGTCCATTGCTTTCAGCCATCAGTTTTAGAGAATATACAACAATCGAGGGAACTATTATTGTCAGCATTGTTTTATGACTCTTTAGAGCTGCTCAGTATTTGTATTTTAGATACATAAGCAGGGTGAGTGTATGGAGTGAAGTTATGGCTTCAGTGTTGAAGGTAGTGGATTTTTCTGAGTTATTTTTGTACCGTTAAAAGTGATAAACATTCTAGCAGCCATTATTGCTGCGAGTCTTACATAGATGCTTGAATAGAGCAACACAGATTTTTGAAGTGTGCACAAACATTTCATCTGGCAGACCACAAACATTTCGTAAAGCGTAGAAAATATTTGGAAATTTTGAAGTCCTGTTATCACACCAGCTGACTGATAATTGCAGTGTTCATGTGAATTTAGCTATACTTAATTGCACCAAGGAAGTTAAAGCACAGAGGTAAAACTTCCAAAAGCTAACTTACGAGGCAGCCACGAGGGAAGAGAAAAACAGAAGATCTTTAGAGTACTTCTCTGTTTTCTTAGAAACCAAACTGTAATTTTTCAGAATAAACTGAGGAAAGTATCAGCTAGTAAATCTGAATTGTTGGATGGTGAAGCTGCATCTGCACATAAGTCAGATATTTCAGTACATGTCAGAAGGCATGGGCAACTGCCTGAATATTTAGGCCATATGTAGGATTGTCGTGTTAAGTTATTTAAGCTTAAACTCTGACTGGAACAGCTGATCTGACAACCAGTTTTGTTAGAGTTTGTCTGTGCACTGGAAATTGAGTGGTCAAAGCAAAATTGCTTACTGGTCATGGATAAGACAGCGGGCCCCTTTCCTGCTTTGGTAAATCAGCTTTGCGCTGATTTCTTGCTCACAAAGCAAGGTACAAACTTGTGTGATCTGATCCCTGCTCTGGTTCTCTCCCTGCTCAGTGCTGGGAGTTCTTCAACAGCACAGGATTGTGTGTTGGCTTGGTGGTATTTCTTGCCCTCTGTTAGGCAGGCATGTTTGGGCAGTGAAGGAAGGGTTTTGCCTTTGCAACCTATTAAAGTTTGGGTCACCCAGGGGAATGAATGAAGTTGCTCTGAACTGTTCCAGATACAGAACAAGTGGCAGGCTTCTCTTTACACCACTTCTCTGGATCTTTCTGGTCTTTTCTTCTCAAGAACATTGATTTTTGCAGCACTTGGGGATTTTGGCTGAGTAAGACCTTGTCCATATTTCCTGACAACTGGAGGCATCTCCAAACTATAGGATTTTGGATTATCTCCCCATTCCTTTGTCCAAGTTCAACCTGTGTCTGCACTCCACACTAAGGCAGTACTTCTGAGGGCTCTACAGTGTGTCTTGCTGCTGTGATTTCTGCTAAGGAAGGGCCAAGAACACAGGCTGGAAGCATCCTAGAGCCTTCTCCAGCTCGACAGCCCCATCAGCATCCTGGATAACAGAATGTGCCGTGTGCTGCTGCTGCACCTTCAGTCCTGAATAGTTCCTCAGTCTGGTAACTCCTGGGTGGGTACAGCCAGACCAGCTCTTCCCAGGGAGCTAAACTTGAAGCATCTCCAGAGCCACGGTGACATACTGAGAGCAATAACCATCTCCCTCAGCTGAAATGATTCATTAGTGTTAAAATGTCAGGACCATTAACATGCGAGCCTTTTAAAAATTTGAAGACAGTGGACCTTATCCTGGAAAAGATTTGAGGTAATTACATTGGTTCCAGCACCATTATCCGTGAAAAATGTACTCATACAAGTAAAGGTTTGTTGGCTGGGCCTCCCATTTTTGTTAGCTTTACTTTATTGCTGTAATTACACCCAGTGGCTTATCTAATAGAGTCATGATCTTATAAAGAAATTAAGACAATTAATGCTACTTTTAGTGAGAGTGAAAAGTAAGTAAAATTAAATTGAAAATTGACCACGCTTTTCTTTTTTATTTCCTAGTGTCTGAATTACAGGAAGAAGGAATAAATGCCATTAACTTACCTCTCAGTCCCATTCCATTCGAACTAGACCCCGAGGACACTATGCTAGGTAATTCACAACAATTTTACATCTCAACATGAAAGCTTGATGTAAAATAAAGTCTTGTGCCTGGGATAGTTTCTAATGTTTTTCTTTTAAACCTTCCAGAGGAAAATGAAGTCCGAACAATGGTGGATCCAAATTCAAGAAATGATCCAAAATTACAAGAACTAATGAAGGTAATGAAAGCATGTAAACCCTCTCAGGAAAGTAAAACTATTTTTTAATGCCATGCCTGCCTCTTTCACTTGAATTCTTCAAAGCACTGGTTAGATATTAATTAGTTGGAACCATGTGTTGTGTACATCCCAGTGAAATGGGGAGGTCATTTCTTGCAGTGTCTCTCTAGATGTGGCACAGGGAGACTTAAAAATTTCTATTAAAATCCTGAGTCCAGAGTCTCAGTCCCATCCCACCCCCAATCTGAGATCACGCTGACTTTCCCTCATCTTTGTGATTCCTGGGGTTAGAACTTTAGCAGGAGGCTTCATTAAAATCAATTTCAGCACTTTTTGCTTTACAATAAGGTTTTAAAATGCTACTGGAAGCAAGGGAGAGATTTCACTCCAGAAGGTACTGTATCAATTAGTGTTTGTCTAGACCTTGTGGTGCATTGGCACAGCCTCCTCAGAAGAGTCCGTCCTGAGTCTTTCCTGTTTGCTCCTGAAAGTATGTCAGACTGTATTTTGAGCCATTGCAGCTTTGCTATTCTTTCTGCAAAGAAAAATGGCATGTGTTTTAAATTGCAAATGAATAGTGTATAATACTGCCAAATTTGTGTTTCCCATATAGGTACTAATTGACTGGATTAATGATGTGTTGGTAGGAGAGAGGATTATTGTGAAAGACTTGGCTGAAGACCTGTATGATGGACAAGTATTGCAGAAATTATTTGGTAAGAAAAAATCCACGTGCACGCTGTTGAGGCACTTTGTCAATAAGTGGATCTCTTGTTCCTGCTCAGGAGCCTCGGTATCATCTTACATTTATGCCACTAAGTGATACAAAAATAGCATTGTGTTATGAGACCCCTGAGCACAGCCCTCAGAGCTGCAGTGCAACGCGTGGTGCTGTGCAGCTGATGAGAACAGCACAAAGCCTACCTGGGGTGCTGGGGTGGGAGGGCTCTTGTCTTGGCAACAGCATTGGCTGCAATTAAATTTATTGTCTGCATGTGGGCTGCACAAACTTCACCATGTTACAAGTGGAAAGTAAATTTGAAGGCAAGGGCATTCTCAGTACCACGGTGGATGTTTTTAATCTCTGCTCGTTCCATGCTGTAGTTTATTCACATCCCAAGGCTCCTCTGGAAATTTGGAATTTCTTTCTGGTTTGATGTCTGGCTTTTAACATGGCTGAGGTAATGGTGCCCAGTGGACTGCAAACTGAGCTTCAGCTGAGAAACAGATAGAGAAAAGAAACTGCTAATGCAGAGTTGGCATGTGCTTTTTACACTGTTGGCTTGAAAGCCATTTTCTTAGTTATTACAGCTCATAAAGTCTCCAGTAAATTTCTTTCCAGTATCCTAAATGAATCTTGAAACATCATGTGACCACTTCTAATAAAGACTTCACAGTCTATTCCCTTCTATGAATGGTTAAGCTATTGAATATATTGTGATGGACTGGATATGGCCAGACTGAGTAAATGGATTGTCATGGGCAGACCTCCAGTGACTTCACCCAAAATTCAACAAACGTGTATCAGATGTAGTCTGACTCTCAATATGCACAAACTGATCCAGCATGTATTGATTTCAGGGGAATCTTTCCCATCACCCTTAATTCCTTGTGGATCAGGTCTCTGCTTACTCAGTCTCAGTCTTGTGGTGATACTATGCACAAACTGATTTCTACAAGAAACCTGTGGAGATAGCAGCTCTTAGGCAGGATTAGGAGATAGCTGGATTAGGAGATAGCAGCTCTTAGGCAGGATTAGGAGATAGCAGCCTCTTAGGCTGGTAGTTTAGGCTCACTCCCTTTGGGAAGATACTCAGTTGGCTTTGATGAGAACAAGATCAGCTCTCACCAAATAAGATCTCTCTTAACAAGATAATCTTTTGTAGAAGTAAAGTGATAAGGGAAAATATTATTTTATCTTTGGGAACTCAGAAGTGTGGAGGGAAAGTGGCTCTGGAAGAAAACTTACATATAAAATTAGATGTAAAATTAGGAAGTCCGATGTCTTCAGAATGTACCTCTGGGTGTATGGAATGTCTTTGTGTTCTTCATGGAGCTGACAGTTGTTTTTCCTCCATTTTTTCTTCTATCATTTCAGAGAAGCTTGAAAGTGAGAAGCTGAATGTTGCAGAAGTTACTCAGTCTGAAATTGCTCAAAAACAGAAACTACAGACAGTGCTTGAAAAGATCAATGAAACCCTTAAACTCCCTCCAAGAAGCATTAAGTGGAATGTTGACTGTAAGTTTTGTGTTTGCTATACTGTTCTCATCTGTTGACAGCTGGGAATTCATAGGTGCCATCTGGAATTCTGAAGTATCTAGTGGTAAGGGAAGGCTGAAACCTGGGATTTATGGTAGGAACTGCTCTGAAGGGCACTTTCAGATGTGCCACTCTACCCTCTCTCCTGGTGCTCAGCCTTCAGTTGCAGTTAAATGTCTTCTCAGAGTCCACCCAAGTGTGGTGGGTTTGCTCTGAAGTCCATGTGCATGCCAGCTTAAGTTTTGTGTGGCTAAATTGGTTTGTTGAAACAGGCAAGTACCTGCAGACATGCAGTAGGTAGACATGAGGAGAGTCAGGTCCTCGAACTCGTTGTGAAATTTGCAACATAGATATGAATAATGTTTCTGATCATGTCAGGCTAAGTCTGAACCACTAGTTTTGATTACAAAACTCTCATCAAGACTCACTCTGCACCCTTCCTATTTTAGTGTATTAAGCAGGAACATAGCAGTATCTAATAGAAATGCCTCCAGTGGCCCAACACAAGACACTTCAGTGGATATGTATTGCAGAAAGCAATTTATCAGTTTTAAAAAATTAAGCCTCTTAATCTGTTTCAAGTTTAGTTCTCAGAATCATTTCATGCTGGTGAGTACCTTGACGAGTACATCACATTTTTGCTGTCTCCTGTACCCGTCCTGTGCTGCACAGTTTTGTATCCTGTTCCATTCACAACGAACTAGGGAGAAGGAGAGAAATATCTCGAGGGAGGAAGAGTGAACATTTGGCAATTTGACTTTCCCCTTTCTGTGGTCCTGCTGAATTTTTTGTCCCCTTCTCTTTTCAACCTCCCCCGAGTCTTCTTTCCATTCTCTGTTATGCAGCTGGAGGTGGGGTGTTTGGAGTTGCCTGACAATTTAACTTTTAGTTTTAATTTAATGTTTTACATGTGTAGTAGAGCTAGAGAGCAGCAGCTGGGCCCGGCTGTAGCACACACCAGGGGTAGGCAGGCAGACAAACAGACAGACATCTTTGTAGTGTTCTGCTAAAGCACCTCATCCCTGACCACTGGCACTCCAGCAACATCTGCCAGCAGTGCCACATTTTATATGGTTGTGTATCTCCACGGCATAGCTGAGACTTGCACTGGAAGGTAATGTAAAAGGATATTTTAGTGAATCTGATTGTGTTTCAGAAGTGCAGTAAGGTAGTACTTAGTGATTAGTTAAAGTACAAAAAACTTAAGTGCACTGCAGTGTAACTATCAAAGATCTTTTTAGGAATATGACCTGGGGAATGCAAACACAAAATAGAAGAAGAGGAAAGGCAATAACAAGGCTTGGAAATTATCCACTTTCATGCCAATGGTTTGATACTTGATCAAGGATTTCCTAGTTTGGGCTTTGATATCTTGTAAATTGTGTTAGTGTTAACTACTTATGTATGAAACCTGCTGCAAAAAAGCTTCAGTAACAGAACTAGAACAACTTCATGAGGAATGTTTGAGTCATTGAGTTTAGTAAGTTATTGCTTAAGGCTTGTGCCAAAACAGGCTCGTTTATCATCCTGCAGACATTGTGACACTTAAAAATGAATAAGTGCATGTTATGAGTACAAAAATATCTTTCTGATAGTCCATAAATCCTTATTGAAATAAAGGGAATAAAAGAGAGGCAAGGAGAGTGCAGAGACAGCACTTAAACTGTTGTACATAAAATCTGGCTTTTGGATTAGCTTTAGATTTCCATTTCCACAAGCCTGTGGCATCCAGACGTGCTGCGAAGAGTAGAACATTGGTGCTGACGCATCTTGCAGGGGACCACTACAGATGAGGTGCCTTAAAAGGTGCCCCCTGGCTCCAGGTGGCAAGAGGAAAAGAGTCCCATAATCCCTACACCCTAAGCAGAAGTAAAAATATGTGCCCCAGTTACTTTGCAGTTTGTAGCTTGTGCTTTTAATATCTATTTCAGCTGTTCATGCCAAAAGCCTCGTAGCGATACTTCATCTTCTGGTTGCATTATCTCAGTATTTTCGAGCACCAATCCGACTCCCTGATCATGTGTCCATCCAGGTGGTGGTTGTGCAGGTAAGAGGGGCCTTAAGCAGCTCTTGGTAGTGTTGTGAAGTTGACTGAGGGGTTCCTTGAAAAATGCATCTGGGGTTTCTGTCTGGGTGTGCGTGCGTGTGTCTCTTTGGCTGACAAGGAACACATGAGTGTCTTCCCTGCTGACCATGCTTCAACCAGAAAAAGGCACGAGTGCTTTCCCAGATTGAGCTGTGCCTCACAATCTTTGATTGTGAAGTGGCCAGACTGTGACATTAAAAATATATGACACATTATTATTGTTGGAATGTGTTTATCACCCAGTATGATCTCTAGAATTATTATTTTCCCCATTTTTTGATGCTCTTCTCACTTGTGTAGAGATTCAAATCATTCTTGGCACTGAATGATGAATTGTCACTGTTTATTACATTCAGATTCATGTCAGGTGACTAACTATTCTTTTTTCAGCCCTGTGCATGCTAATTTAGCCTGATTACAGTGTTGGTTTTTTCAAAAGCATGCAAAAAAACCCCCATCAACTGAATCTTTTGTCAGTCTCCTTATTAGAGCCTCATCCATTCAAACTCTTCATGTTTTTCTGTTCATCATTTTTCTTTCAGCTGAACTTGTGCTTCCTCTATCCTATTTGGCCTCTTCCCATTTAATCTACTTTTCTTTCTCTCCAATTAACTTTGCCTTTATTTTTCACACTGTAACTGTCTTTATTTATGTCTTTTAACTTACGTTACCCTGAAGTAACTGGTTGAAAGAGCTGTTGCTCAAGTTTTGTGTAGCTGAAAATCTGCAAGACAAATCTGAGAAAGTAAACATTCTCTCTTCTAGAATTCAAATAGGACAAGTTTTATAACTTAGGGAGAAATCTGAAGGAGAGTCTCTGGTAAATATATCACTGATGTCTGGTAGTGACTCATTGACTCAGATTCTACTTCACGAGTTTCTCTACAGATGATGAAGGAGAGTCCCTGAAAATCTGCACTTATGTGTCTAAGGCTTCAAAGAAAAATAGTTCCTTTGGCTGTTATAGATGTATTATTTATACTGCTTTATCTCAAAGTTCCACCAAAACCAGCTTAAGAAAACTGGAGTACAGTGAGCAGGGCATCTTTATGATGAGAAATTAAATGAGAAAAACAGCACAGTCCTAAAATAAAGGACCTCTGGTGTCATTCCATACCTCCAGACAAAATTCCAGTTGAAATCAGTGGGCATCATCATCCTCTTGTTAAACAGGCTGATGCAGTTCAACAGCAAGTCCACTGAAGTCAGTACAGCTAAACCAATTTAAAACAATAAGTAGAGGGAGAATCTGGCTCGCTCTTAGTTACACAGCTGCAGCTCAGGCACCGGTGGTTTGCAGGAAAAGCAGTTGCACCAGAATAAAATCCAAGTAATGTTGAAGAAGATTTTGTCCTGCAGACCCTGAGCTTGGTGAAAGCCAGCCAGTGAAACTCCAGAGCTCTGCTGATTCCTATGAACAGAGGGTGGGGGCCAGTATATTTACTGTAATTGTTTGAGACATTTCTCATTTCTGTGTTATGGTGGCTGGGTCTTTTTTTCTTATTTTTTAAATCTATCTTTCACATCCTGTGGGACTGGTTCTATATCATGCATTGTGTGCTCTTTGAACTCATGCAAATTTTAATCAACAATCAGCTGATCCTGAAGCCTAATTTAGTGATCAGACTTGCACACCTCCTGTTCTAAACACTCATGCATTCTGTAAAGAAAGATCAAGCCTAGGGAAGCTTAACAGCCTATGCAGTAGCTGTTTTTGAATTCTGCTATGTATGGTTGGATAAAGAGAACAGGAGAGGAACAGAAATAAAAGAACAAGGTACTTTTATGAAGTCTTTTAAGAAAGACTCCCTTAATTCATTTCATGATTTTGCTAGCCATAGAAACACATAAAATGTGATGGTTGCCATGTTGGCTGGATGTAGTTTACTGAAATAGAAAATAAGATATTTGTGAAACAAAAAATGTGCTCATGTCTAACAGGTAATCAGCCTAGTCCTTATGAAAGCTTGTTTCCTTTGGCTGTTTTGTACAAAAGCTGTTAGCAATGAGAGTGATATGAAATCTGGGTTTAAGCTGATTTAGGAAAAAATGTGATAGTTGGACCTTTTGTAGCTACTCTATTATTTTCTTTTCCTGCCATGCCAGTAGAATAAATAACTTTGAATAAAGCCCAGGCTTTGTTTGATCGTATCTACTGAAATGACTGAGAGCTTTTTTGGAGAGCTGGGTCTTGTCATCATTTTGCCTCTTCTTAAAAATTATGTATTTCTACCACCTACGAATGGTTAGATGACAGATTGTTTGTGTCCAAGAGATGGAAGTCAGCGAGTGTAAGGATGCATTGCCAGAGCAGCCAGAATGGCTTCAGCCTCTTCTGGCACAGCACTTCTTGGGTGCACAAACTACTCTTAGGCAAAGCTAGGACATTATTGAGATTAGATGAATGTGTAAATCACAACCTTAATCAGAGATCATTGGTCCCACTACCTGAGAAAGTCTGAAATGTTTTGGAGCAGCACTGCCCCCAGGTTCCCATGAAGTCTTCTCTGAACCTGTGACAAATGTATTTGTTCTCTCAAGCTCCAGAATAACTCGCATTTCACTTTGGTGGGGCAGTTATAAAACACCGTCCTCCACGTGAAATGGATTGTAACAAGACAGGCAAAAAGCCATCCAAATAATGGCAAGATTTTCAGACTGGGACTGTGTGGGGGAAATTAAGCAGTTGGCCCTCAGTTACATAAAAAAGCTGACACAAAAGGGGATAAGAAGAGATCTTTTCTATTTCCAGATGTACTACCCCAGTTTCAGATTTTTTCTTTTTTTTGTTCTAGGGGTAGTTGCCAATTTTAAATGGTAAGTGATTAGGAATATTTTCAGGGCCTTCTGTGAAGTCTTTCAGCTGTGAGGGAAGAAAATGCCAAGCCTGTTCACTAAGGTCTTCTGTCGTCACTGGAATGCATGTCCAGCTATTCTTTTTAATGGGGAATCTTAATTCATGCCTCTTTTCACAGTGACTTTCAAATAGTTGATGTTGATTTTTATAGTTTGTCGTTTCAATTTTAGCCACTATTGCCTTTAAGGAACATACTGGACAGTCTTCCAGTCCTCAGTAGCACCTCTCTATATTTTAGGAATACTGTGTCATTCTCTGTCTATGATAAGACAAACCTCACAATACGTGACATCATTGTTGGGGTCAGTTTTGAGGCGAAGAGTTTTTAAAGTGCAAGCGATGTATGAGAAGCAGCCTTCAGAAAAGGTGCTTAGACCAGTGTTTTAAGATCCATTCCATTGGGAATTCACCAGTCTTTTTACAAATCAAAAGTACAGGAAGGTCTGTCTTGATATGTGCCAGTCAGTATCCAGGGGATGCATGTTGTATTTGGGCAGTATGGAAATCACATCAGTGTTAGTGGGCAGGTGCCAGACACAAAACAAGGGCTTGGGATCATTTTCATTTGGATTTTTTGTTTGTTTTTGTTGTTATTGTCAACAACAAAATTAAGGGTTTTTTAAAGTTTTAATATATTACCCACAGTTTATCAAAAAGGGAAATTTTTTTTTATATCAGTACTGGAGGATGTTTCAGGTAGTTTTTGTGTGCTTGCAGAGAGAAGGTGTAGAGCATTAGAAACCTTTTTCTGCTCCCATATTCCCAGACTGGTCACTGAAAAGTACAGATGGCATTGCTGTGATGCTCAGTCCCTCTGGGAGATGAGAGCAGCAGGGGTCTTGCTGCAGAAGGCATCATTGGCATGTCAGAGTCAGCATGAGGAGGAAATAAAAGTTTCCTTTCACCCTGCAGCAAAGGGAAAAATAAACAACAATCCCAAACAGAGTGGAATTCCCAGTTGAGCTAGCATGAACTAGATTGTAACTTGAAGTTACTTCAGTTAGTACTGGAGACAGCACTTACTGCTGTCTGCACAAGCTGAAGGTGAAGATAGCCCTAAATTATGTCATTTTTTTCAGATTTTCAAGGTGTGTGACAGGAAATGTCTCTGCAGCTGTTCTGTGCCCCCTCTTCCAGTATGTAACACCCTGGGCTCCCCCCTGTCTTTTAAATGCTCAAGGTCTTCCCTGAATCCATTTTTTACCATGTGTAAGATATTTAGAGACAGGACTTTAAAAATATCATGGAAATCCCCTGAAACTGTTATCTAGCTAAAAGGACAGTTCAGATTACTCCAGGTGCCAGTGTGGAGTGACCCAGAGGGCCATGTTCAGCTTTTCTTGCAGAAATATATTTATTTATTGATGTATTTTAGTAATGCAGTGTAGAAGGAATAAACTCAAGCCTGGCTGGATCCTCAGCACATCACACATGGAGGACTGCCTCAGGTAGGGATGTGCTGTCTTCTCCAAGGCAGGGAAAAGCAGCAGCCCCAGTTCACTTGCCATGAAGGACTCTTCCAATAGCTTCTTTTCCTTTTCTCTTTTCCACATAGAGGACAAGTCTAGGACCAGCATAAATCTATTTTTCTCATTTCTTTGTATGACAGGGAGTGAAGAATCATGAGTAATTGCCTAATGTCTAGACTTTAGATGGAGTTGTCAGCATTTGCCTGACTTTTCTTTCTGTACTGCAAATTTTTGATAATACCAGCGAACGGAATTGACAGAGAGAGCACAAAGAGAGGCAGAACATATGTGTGGTATTTACACGGGCCCCAGACGAGTGTGATCAGCAAACTGAAACAATGTCAGGCTCTTCAAGTGCTGCATTTTGCAGCTGACTCGAACAGCAGTGATTGCAGTTGGCTTCTGCCATGTTGGGCACAGGCTCTGGGCAGAGGCCACTCAGCACCAGCAACAAAGGGCTTCTCCCATCTGAGGAACATCAGAGCCACTGCTGGAGCAGGACGGGAGTGTGAATGGAAGCTCCATTTTGGTTTCTGTCAGAAGCCAATAAAGCTCTTCGTCTGCAGAGAAAGGAAACACTGAGACAAAAATAAAAAGAATATAAGCAGGGCAGAAAGAACAAATAGCCTGGGAGCAGGATTTTTGCAAAAGAGAAGCATGGGCACCATCTGCCAAGCTGTTCATTGAAATACAGGGTTTAATTCAGCTCACCTAGACATACCTCTACTAAAATACTTACATATGTGTTGGGGTGTTTCAAATGTCTTGCTGAATTGGGGCCTTTAAAAGAAAAGTGAATTAAGAAAAATGGAGAAAGGAAAAGTAATACTTCCTTCTACAGGTGGAGTTTCAGGTTTCTTGTTAATGTACAAAAGAGTTCTCTGAAGTATTTGCAAGGTAAAATAATATATTACTGAAAATTTGTTTAAGAAAGGTTCTTATTCTGCAGGTTTCTTATGTAGTTATGTTTCTGGATCACAAATTTTTGCTGTACCCTAAGCATTAAACTCTACTGAGAAAAATGTCACTTTTTTCCTTTTTCCAGAAACGAGAAGGAATCCTTCAGTCTCGACAAATCCAAGAGGAAATAACTGGTAACACTGAGTATGTCAACACCACTTTTGCCAGCAGTTCAGTAATTGAACACAGATGTGTTTCAGAAATTCAAACATTTGCTGATATTTAGATTTCGGTATTGGGGTTCTGGGGAAGATGATGCATCAGCCAGTGACTGTATTTTAGCCTTTTCAAGAGCTGCAAACAAGCATCTAAAAATACAAAAGGGGGAGGAAATAGAGAGGTGGGGAACTAAAAGCAGGACTTTAGGGGTATAAAATGGTGGTAGTAAGCCCTGTATGTGCCATCTCACTGAACATTTTATAACAGAAAAGCTATTCCAAACCAAAAGAGAACAATAGTAGAATATCCTGGTTTCTAGTTGAATGGAGAGAAGCTGCACTACTGACTTACTATTAATCTGTATGGATTTATTGTGATAGCTATATGAAAGATCAACTGGAGCAGAATACTGCAGCTCTTAAGAACCCAGCCCAAGCCTTGTTTGGGCTGGATTTCTATAGTAGTTGATGTGGTAGATGCATCTTCAAAGCAGAGGGAAAAGTTTTCACAAAATCAAGGTGAAAAAGCCTTCTTTACTCAGGCAAGGTGTGTTGATTTGGTTCAAAGTGGGGAACGTGATCTGGCCTCCTGTGAGACTTTAGGGAAGCCAAGAGATGTGACACTGATAGTCTCCAGACTAACCCAGATCCTCAGCTGAAGCAACTTGGTGAAGGTTTTCCTAATTCCATGAATCTAATCCAGTATTCACCAAGCTGAAGATCTTACCATTAATGCTGGGGTTTTTTTGCAGCACAGTATCTGCAAGCGAATTATGGGTAACTGTATTGTTCTTTTCCTTTTTCTTTCCATAGGGCATTATCAGGAAGGCATGGTAAGTTCATTTGATTATTGTCTCTTTTCTTGAGGCAGCCAGAGTGTACATGAGTTCTGCAGTAGGTGATCACTTTGATCAAATTGCAAGAAAATAGAGGATTTCAAGTTGCCCTGGCAAATATGTACCATAGGCTGTTGTGGCAGTTATCAAAAGGGGGGAAAAGCATTAAAATCACTCTGACCATCTTTAAAACACATTTCATTGCTTTTCAGCACGTTAGTTTGCATGTGCTTTGTGGTTTAACCTCCAGAACATTACTGCAGTGGTATTAATGGTCATGAGTTCTCAGCATAATGTGAAATGGTGTCTTATCACAAACCACCTGGTGAATGTGTTGATATTCTCCATCCATTACCTCCTTATACTTTAAAGATGTTGAGTCATTACTCAGCAAGCCTGCACACCATGCAAGGTCCTGTGGCTTGTGTGTCTCACTGCCAGGATTGAGGATGGCCAACAGAAAACACTCACCTGAGTCTTGCTTTGTGTAAAGTCTGCCTTCTACAAATGCCTTTGGATCTACTCTAGCTTTTGGAGGTTTTTTAATTGAGAAATATTAATGTAACTGTGCAGTCATTTGCTGTCATTCAGATGATTGTCAAAACAGAAATTGCTCAGAAAAGGCTCTGGTGCCTTTTTACTTCTATTTTTTTTGTTTTCTTCAGAAGGTGACTACAGTAGCACTCCAGTCACATTACCTTAGGTTGCATGTCCTGCTGATAGTACCCTAAATTGCATATGAGAATGGCCCAAAACATCTACACAAAGGATTGTGTTTCAGATGTGTAATCATAAACCTGCTTGAGATGCTTAATAATGCAGTCAGGGGCCCATGGGGAAAACCTTCCTCTGCAGATGTAGTGTCTAATATAAACTCATGTTCTTCTGCAGAAAATGATTTGGTTACTCGGCTGTCTGTATCTGGCTGTTTAAGATTTTAAACGTGAAGATACTATTCTTTGCTCATTTTTGAGAAACAGGGTCTTTAGGTAATCCAAATCCTACCTGAAAATGGTGCTTTTTTTAAGTAATAGAGAATAAGTTGCTAGCAGCTTGCAGCAAGAGAGAAGTATGCAAACTGCTTGGTACTTGGAATACAGAAAGAATATTGAAACATTTTGCTGACTGTGTTGTCTCAAATGAATGTGTGTCTCAGTAAGTGTTTATTCTGCACTGAACAACTGCTGCTCACTATATTAATGGCACTGAATGTTTTTCAGAAAGAGATGCATTCGACACTTTATTTGACCATGCTCCAGACAAGCTCAATGTAGTGAAAAAGGTTGGAAGGTTTTTATTTTTAAAATGCATAATGTGTTCATGTGCATGCTTGTGTGTATCAGATTGTGTGGATGTGGTGAGTGTGTGTGGGTAAAATGTACAACTGGCATGCTTTGCATACATGAAATACAATTAAGCTTTATGCTTAAATACACAAAGTCATGATTATAATGTTACTTTTTATTTAATGTTTAGCAGCGTGAACTTAACTTTGGAACACAGAACAACATGTAATTATCAAAGTTTCCATCAGAAAAGTTCTCACAAAGTGTATGTTGAGTAGGACCCAACTGGTACATTGACTGTACTGATGCCAAGGAGATATCCAGTTTCCAGCTGCCAGAGGTCTGACCCTAGAGTATTTTGGCTGCTGTCAGATTTGAGTGGAGTCCAATTACCCACTTCCCTATAGTCTGCTAAAAGTTTGGGGATTTTCTGTGTTTTAACAGTGTATTTATAATATATATATCACATTCATTTTATTTCTGCTCCTCATTCTTATAAAAAACAATTTTAAAACAATTTTTAATGTCACATTTCAATTTTAAAACTTGGAGATTGTGTTGCAGTCTCTTCATTCATGCAGATTCTGTTCTGAGGGGAGTTCATACTGCTGGGGTTGAACTGCCGCCCTGCTGAATAGGCCTTCATTGCACTGTTTTCATATTTCAGACTCTCATCACCTTTGTGAACAAGCATCTGAATAAACTGAATTTGGAGGTGACTGAGCTGGACACGCAGGTAGAATTTTATAGCCTTTCTTAGAGGGCAGAGGTAGTTGCACTATGTTATGCACTGTGCCCCCAGTTTTATCCAGAAATTCCACTGAATTATTATTGAATGAGCTCTAAGATGTCGTTTCAGCAGGAAACCCTTCAATTCTAAATATATTTGTACAAAGAAGACCCCCACCAATTAAGCATCTAAACCAGTTTTGTACTTCCACCAGCACAAAAATTAATTACCAAACGCTGCCTTCTGGGTGCTGCCAAGTGCTGCAAGGAGAACCTGCTTGTTTTGGTCAGGAAGGAATTCTGTGTGCTCGCCTTGCTCCAGGGCCAGGCTGAGCAGTTGTTTCCTGCCTACCTTTGCGCAAGCACGCAGCCCCACGGGATCACAGTGGCTCCATTCAGGGGGAATTCGGGATTCTCCAGAGCAAAGCCCCTCAAGTGTATGGGCAGCTCTGCAGCTGGGCTGCAGGCTTGGTTGCAGCACAGAAATAATGTGCTGCATGCTCTTCTGTCTTGTTCTTAGCTGCTACATCGGCTGAAAAGGACCTAAATAAAAGCTTTGTCCTGCTGTATTAATACCTCCCCATGTGAACAGTTGCAGCAGTTATCATAAGAAAATTATGGGGTCAGGCAGGAAGGGATGGGGTCTGCACTATGAAAAAACCCCAGGTGTCTTCAGATCGGGTTTTATTTTATGTCTTGATTCATGTTATTAAGAATCCCTGCTTTATTTAAACACCTACCAATCTGATAGAGATTTTTCAAAGATAAAATGAAGATTTAGATGGAAAGCATGTGTAAAGGCTTTCAAAAGGGCATTCCCTATTTCTGCTTATTGCCTTGTTTGCTTTAGGGGAAAACATTCAAATGTATCTAGAAACTCCTTAAGCATTCCCTAATACGAGAGATCGTATTTCCAACAGTTAAAAGAAAATTACCTGCCTCAGGAAGGTGATGGGTTGCTAACAGACCTGATGCCACTGGGGTAGGAGTGAGAGGCCTATGACAAAACCATAGAAATCTGGAATGGTTTGGGTTGGAAGGGACCTTAAAGATCATCCAGTTCCACCCCTCCTGCAGGGACACCTTCCACAAGACCACGTTGTTCAGAGCCCCATCCAGCCTTGGTCAGTTCCAGGGGTGGGGCATCCATTTCTCTGGGCAATCCTGTTTCAGTACCCCATTGTTCAATAAGAACAGCAATGAGATATTTTTCAGAAAATGTTCTGAGAAATGGGGTTTTTTTTTTCCCAGTTTGCAGATGGAGTGTACTTAGTCCTGCTAATGGGTCTCTTGGAAGGCTATTTTGTTCCCCTGCACAGTTTTTTCTTGACTCCTGATAGTTTTGAACAAAAAGTAAGTAGATTTTATTTTTCTGTTGAAGAAAACCATATAAATATGTCTAGTTGTACAAGGATAAAACAGACTTTGCCACATAAGTTTGATGCTAATAGCTGAAATCAAGAAAGGACTGTAGTGGTAACCATTTCCAAGTATTTAAAAAAATCAGTATTAATACTTACCTGGAATAAAACAGAAAATTATATTAATGGTGGGGTGGTTAGCAAGTATTAACAGATTTTGTCAGCCATTGTGTGGTGCTGTCATTGAATGAGGCCTACTGTTCATTAATGTATATAGGATTACACACAAGCACTGATGACAGAACTGATTTTTTTGTGTCCAAAATCCAAGAATTTGACATTGGAAAGGTTTAATGGGTTTTGGAAGCATAAAGGCGTATATGTACAATGTGTCAATTTAAGATCAACATTACATCAGTGTCTGTAGCTATCCAGGCAATTCATCTGTCTGTTCAAGACAAGAGCACTTCAGGGGCCATCATGTTCCAATTTTTGAACTTTTAGGAGGTGGGCTATTCTTACTTCTAAGTAATTTTATTATGGGTTATGTTAGTTCATGTTAACTTTCAATTACCTTTATATTTCTGAAACCACCATCACGCAGAAAAAGCAAAACAATGGATTGTCTGGATTCTATGGGCCAGATACACAGAGCCCTAACTATTTTTTTCTTCTGAATCTCTGGGTCTGCAGGTTTAAATATATCTTGTCTTGACTGTTTGTACTGTATAGCATTCACAGGAGTGACTGCCTTCATTATATTGCTAGGTTGTCAATGTGTCCTTTGCATTTGAGCTCATGCAGGATGGTGGACTGGAAAAACCAAAGCCAAGACCAGAAGGTACCTATTCTACCTTTTTTGTGTCTCCTTAAAAATTTGTGTTGGATCTAGATCTTAAAAGGTTATGGTGGGGCTAAATGAAGATTCAATTAATCCGACAGCAAAAGGCAAGGTACATTTTGTAGTGTTCAAGGAACTATGTATTTTAAATGAACTTTTTCAGGTGTTGCAATGCTTCCTTTCTTCATTGGCCAAACATATGCAGTAATACTCCAATATTCCCTGGATGAAAGAGAACACAGGTGTGATTGGTGTCACTGGCAGATGTGAATTGCTCCAGGTGCTCCATTTTCCTCCATCTCACGTTTTCACACTAAACCTTGAGTATTCCAGAGTAATTTACAAGATTTCCACAAAAGAGGGGGATGTAGGAGAATTTCAAATGTTCACATAACTGCTCTTGAGTGCAGGACCTAATCGTGCATATTTAAATTAGATGTAGAGCTGGGGACTGACAGTAGACTGTGCTTCAGGGAGGATCAAGGTTTTGCTGCTGACTTTAGCAGCACTAGGATTCCACTCCTCTTTGTTCATACACATAGTGTTTAAATCCAGCTTTTTGGGCTGGAGACAGAGCCCTTGATTCACCAGGTTAGTGGGTATTCCTTGTGCCTCCTCCTGTGAGAAGTTAGCACTTGTACCATGCAGGAGCTGGAAAGGCAGCTTCTGCTCTACCCTTCCCACCAGGAATGATAGCTGGTCTTCTCCTGGTTACCTGCCATAATAATCAATGTATCTGGGTCTTTTTAAGACCATTTTCAGACTCACATTCTGTGGTGCTCACAGACTTTCCCTGCCACAATATTGGATTGTCATTCCCTGAGGAGTTGACATAAGCTAATGTCAGTGTTGCTTCTAAGTAAAAACTCCCTGGAGATTCAGGCACTCATTGCTGAATCAAGTTCTGCTCCATTCAGGATTTTTTCCATCCCTCCCAACTTCCAGATTATAACAGCACACACCTAAAATAATACATGTCAGGATCGAGCCTGTGCCTTAAATCTGGACCTACCCAGCCTGTTTTTTTCACTTCTTTTGGTTGCTTGTACTCTTATCCACAGTCATGCTTAACTAAACCACTGCTGGGAGTATCCCAAACCTTTATGTTTGAAATAGTCAAAGTGAGAAGGGGGAAACAGTGAAATTGAGGGATCCAAGTAAAACACAGAGTATCTGTGATCCCTCGCTCCCCATGGAGGTTTAAAATTCTTATGGCATTTAATTTTTCAGGTATTTATTGCTCTAGGGGACAGCTAATTTTTCCAGTATAAATCAAGCCATAAGGATATTTCAGCATATATAAGACATTTCTTGTGCAATTATTGAAATGCTTAATATGAAACTTCCTGCCCAATGTGATGGAAAAACACATCTGTTTTATATGTTGTTACATTGGGCACAATGCCCATACTTAAAATTTCCAGTGAGCAAAAGAGTATTGAAAAGGATCTTACTCTAAATGTGTACACTAAATACTCTTTAAATTCTTACACTGTTTCTTTGAGGTTCTTGAGGAAAAAATATGCTGAAAAGTGCTTTAGAATATGAAAAACATACTTAGTGGAAAAAAAAAGAATGCAGTTAAATAAATGAGTATGAAAATCAATGATTTTTATGGGGTCAACAGTTTATTTGGATTATTTGCAATATAATTGGAAAGGTCTTAAAAAGCTTTCCGTGACCTTTTACTTTAAAAATGGCTGGAACATTAATCTGCTGAGTCTATAACGAATTCATTTGCAGTTTGAGCTTTTTCAGATTACTCCTTGCAATGGGTACATCAAAGCCAAACTCAAGTTTCTCTTTTAGAAACTTGCAGCCAGTAAAATGTTACACATGTTGGTCAAACCCATGAAACAATGGAAATAACCTATCTTTCTTTGGGAGCGTGCTTCTTTTACTTGGAGCCTTTCTGTGGAATTCTGTTCTGGTGGTGGAGTCTCCTGGTATCTTTGCAAAGGCCTAACAAAGTTACCTCTATAATAATAGAAGTACTGTATTTGGAAAAAAAAAGTAGTTCTGCACCTTGCTGCTGGCCTGGAGGAGGAAATTTCTGAAGTTCCATGCAAACAGTATTGCAGATTGCAGTGAGATGTTGTGGGGGCAATGCACCCTTCCTGCAGCTTTTGGCATTTCATTTTATACCAAGCATTTTTCATCTGATTGATAAAGAGCCATAAACCCATGGTGGCTGTGGTTTCATGACCATGCATAGGCTCAGCATAAAACCCAGGCCTGAGTGTTTCCACCCTTTGTCCGTGGGTGTAAATTCAATATCTTTAGTTGGCATAATTTAGGACATAATGCATAGGTTTGATTGGATTAATTATTCAAATTGTGACCACTTCACCATCTGTGAGAAACATCAGTGTAGATAAATATAATGGCTAAACTCTGATGATCACAATACACCATTTACTGGGCTTACTTGGAGGTTTTGGCCAATTCCAAGAACCCAAGTTAGGAATTTGAGTTCCCATGTATTCAATAGAAAGAGATAGGACAGTTCTAATTGCACTCTGATCTTTCTGCGGGCAATTCTGAATCTCTGTTTGAGATTGACTGTTCCTTGAAGCACTAGTGTAGACTGCTGCAGTAATACTTGTCAGTTTGTTTTATAGATTTCTTGTGAAATAATATTGACTTTCTCAAGAACTGCTCTTTGAAACAGAAGGTATTCATTAGCTTTTTGTTTCATATGAATCCTTTACTTCAGATCTTGAGTTTCTGAGGACTGATTCGGCCATGAATGTCAGCTAACTCAAAGAATTTTCAGATGTTTGTTCAAGAAGCACTTGTATACCTTCAGATCCTTTGCTTCTTTAGATCCCCTGGAAAATTTAAACTTGCCTCTAGCTATCTTGCTGAAGTTAGGCCTAGTAAAGGATGTTGCAGCCTAGAATGTGCCAAGTCCTACAATTCTTACATAAGAGAAAGGTTCCATTGGTTCCTGCCTGATGGTTTTTTTTCAAAATCATTGCTTTTCAGCCACAACTGACTGAAAATGAAGTCATATAAGTATATGTAATCCTGGGCACACTTCAACTCAGGAGCATCTGAGCTTGGTTGCATTTGAACATCAGCAGCAGTAGCTATTTGTATCCCTAACTAGAAGTGGTTAGAACACTAACTTTTGAGTCATCAGTTTGAAAATTGTGTTTTATTGACATTTCTACTCTTTTTTCCTATCCTTGTAATCTAATGTTCATGGGTATTAATGTGAGCAAGGGAAGGGAGTGGAGAATAGGCACTATTTCAGAAAAAATCTTTGGAGCTATGGAAGTTACTAATTTGTTTTCCCTTGTCTTTTTTCTAGATATTGTAAATTGTGACTTGAAGTCTACACTGAGAGTACTGTACAATTTGTTTTCCAAATACAGGAACGTGGAGTGAAGAATTTATTTGGGTCACAAAGGACTGTTGACAAAGAAAGCATCATAACTAGCATATCTTTCATTGGTATTCCTCTGCATCTCTATCCTAAAAGGAGCTAAACCATTTACCTGAAGAACGTTTAATTGATTCGTCTGGCACTACTATTTTCATAGTAGCTTTAAAACTAATATAAAGAAAAAAAAGGGGTTGGAGGAAGGTATTTGGGCATATTCCAGGAGAATTCATGTCTCAGTTGTCTTCACACTGTTTTGAATAGGTGAAACAACAATGAAAAAAAAATTTAGTAAGTTTAATTCAAAACAGCCTTTGGAGCCAATCATAGGAATATTCTGTACTGAGTACTTTAATATTTTTTACATATATCTTTTTTTAATCTGGCAAGGGGAAGAATATTTTGTATCCATGATAAGATGGTTTCATTCTAATTGTGAGGAATGTGCATGGGGAGAAACAGTTAAATACACTTGTTCACATGACAGCTAAAAAGAAGAAACTTAACCTGATGAATATATAGTTCCAGTGCTATTATTAGGCTTTAATTTCCTGGGTACAAATTCATTCCTTCAGCCTTACTATAATGTGATACTCTGCTTTCAGTATGTGCTATTGAGCATTCCACAGAATTACACTTTGAAGCTTGTCACTTGCTTTTGTTTAAGGCAGAGATCTTTTTTGCAAAGAACACATTTCAGGAAGACACACCTGTATAATACAGTTTTTCTATAGTATTTGTATTTTTTACATAATATTAGAAAGTAGAATGGCTTGTTTTTATTTTTGCCGTTTAATCACAGGATTATCAGATTGCAAGTTTAGATTGATTGCTAAATAGAATTTAGAATTGTCCCTTTGGTTGATTTTATGATGAATGTATTTTGCTATAATGTTCAACTCAAAAAAATAAGATCCATTTGCTAGAAATGGTCAAAACTACTTCCATCTGCAAAGATTCCATTACAGTGTAAAGTCCTTTGGTGATTTTACATGGCAACAAAGATTTTTTTTTTAAATTTAATTACCACCAATTATAAGCTGTTATCTGTTTGGTTTTAGCTTTAACAAGGACACAAAAGGGAAATGGGAGTTAATTCTTCCCTTAGACTCATTCCAAGCACCAGCTCTGCTTCCGGAGGAAGCTGGGAGAGACTGCCTGGATCACTTCCGAAACAAAGCGTTCCATTGCAACCCCAAATTCTTGAGATCCTGGCTTACACACGAAGGAAAAAAGAAACTCTTAGGCTGAAATTCCTAGATAACTCTTCAGAAATCTTCAGACTGCTTAGTGCAGGAGGGAGACTTGTTAATAACAATCCAATTATGGCAGAGCTGGCTTAGGGCAAAGGAAAAGCAATGTCAGTTCTTGACTCGTTCATCAGGAGAAAGGCAGAGCTGGCAAGAGCAGTCACTAACAGCTGTATGTTACTCATGATGTAAAGCATTACATAGTTCTCAATTTTCCAGGACTTTTTTTTTTTTCCTTTTATGTAGAGCTTTCCAGTACAACATTAGCACAGAGGGAACTCCAGCAATTACTTTCTCTCTTTGGTAAACACCAACTGATGTTTGGTAATCAGGTGATGCTGACTTCTGCTGGGGGGCTGAGAAAAAAAAATATAAAAAATTATTTTCTGAGAAATAATATGAACTTTTTCAAGAGAAAGTCGATATTCAGTTCAAAGGACAGATGTTCTCTGAACTCAGAAATTATCTGATTGTTACAAGCACCCTAAATATCTGTATTAAAATATTTTCTTACCTCTGTGTTTTTAACTGAGTTTCTGAAATTAGAGGTACAGAAAACAGCAGTTGTTTGCCTTTTACAGGGAGAAGTAGCTGGACATTTTGACCTCAGTGAAAATGAATGTTTTCATTTTATCTTTAATATCTGGGAAGCTAAACAATAGGAATTAACCAACCATTTTTTGAGCAAACTGGGACAGAACTTCTTATGTATATACCAGCAGCAGTTTCAGCTTATTTTAATGTTTAACATGCAAGTTTTTCATTTGCACACCTAGTAGTAATTGTAATAGCTAATTAAAAAATGAATGATGTTTTTTCTGCAGACCATGCTCAGCTGAAACACTTTTACATTTCAACAGTGCCGAAAGGTTTTGATTGCCTTTGTTTTCAGGAGCGCACTTCCTTTAAAGAGGACGTTTATATGTGTAAAGTGAATAGTGAAACTGTTTTCTTTGCCTGGACTTGAAAATAAGTATTTCTTGTGCTATATTGGTATAACATTATTGGAGATTTGTCTGTCAGACTCCATTTCCATCCTTAAGAAACATAAAACTGAGACAGAATTATTAAATCCTCATGCTGAAATGCAATTATGCAGAACCCTAGAAACATGTAAACAATATCCAACCTTTACACAATTATCTATCCTATGGTAAGAATTTATGTAAAGTAAAATCTGCTATACAAACTACAGTGTCCTATGTAAATATAGATCCATGTGATAGTTTTAACTCTTACACACAAATAGTGTATGCTGCCATGTGGGAGTGGGTCACTGCTTGTATTTTTGACAGTGTAGATTTAAATGGCTATCAGATAAATACAAAATCTAATATAGAGATTATATCTAATATTTATTGCTTTGATTCAGGATATAAGAGAAATGTAGAATACTACTGTAGACAGTTTGCTTTTCAGCAGTTGGTGTAGGCCAGCCCTTACCTTCAGGGAAGGGGAGAGTTATCTGGGCCTAATTCTGCCACACCCACATTGCTTTTATTCTTGATACACAGCAGCGCACCCTGGAAAGCAGAATTTTCCTCACTGTTTATATCCAGATAGAAGTTGTTTAAATGTTAGTCAATCGCAGGTTTATTTATAATTACTTTAAATGATGAAATGGATCCAAATCGATTGATTTAGCTCATGTAAGACGTGAGCAGCCACCTGGAGAGGGCAGTTTCTCTGGTGGTCCCTAGAGAGAGCCTGTGACCAATTCTTGGCCTGCCTTGAGTAGCAAACAAGCAGTAAACATTTCTGCTGCTGGGGCATGGTGAAACCACCTAAAGAACCGTTTCCTGTGACTTCTCATTCATCCATTGCACCCAGCAATATGGTATCCAGGTTTTTTTTGTGGCTGGAGATGGGCATCCTTTCCCTGTTGCTGGATCCTGGTGTGCTCTTTCAACCACACAAAACTTATTGCTTGGGTTTTTTTAAAGAGGAGCTCCAGATTTTTCATAGTGTGTCAATAAGGGGGTATCAAAATAATTACCAAAATCCTAAAATCTTGAGGTCAGCTCCCTTCAGATTTCTTTCTCAGCTGACTGGCTGTTATTTGCCATAGAGAGCAAGTCCCATAAAAAGAACTTCTGCATAATTTTACCCAAGACACACTGGTGAAGCCCAGAATTGGATCGCTGTATATTTCAGATGGAGTCCAGACGAACCAAGTTTCCTATTCGGTGAGCTGACTGCAGAATATCCAGTTCTTTACATTTCCTAGTCAGGAGGCTCTCCATGTTACAGAGGGCAGCAGCCCTTGCAGCTACATAGCTCAGGAATCCAAGTGGACCAGCAGGAGCTGGATAACATCCTAATCTACTTCACAGTGAGTTGTGGACCAAGCTGCCCACTGGCACATCTCCATGTGAACCAGGGGCAGGAAATCTCCTGAGCCTCTCTTCTACAGAGGGTTGCAGTGCTGGGGAATGGTTGCATGCCAGCAGACCATGATGATTGAGGTAAATACTACTTGGTTGACTTTGGTTCTTACTTTTTTGTTCTGGAAGTACAGTTTTAAAGTCATGTTTGAGATTAATTTAGCAGACACCTTACCGCAAGCCACAGTGCTGTAAAGCAGAATGGCTTTTAGAAGTTTATTTCATTAGAGAAAGATATATATGATATTTAATATACTAGATACCAGCCTTAGGTCTAGTTTTTTTGTTAATGTCTTCCTCTCAGAACAACCTTCATGAATGGCCAAGCATCCAAAGAGAACACAGTGCCTTGAAGACCTCTTGCAAGGTTTTTACATGGTTACCTAGTAGACTTCTGTCATTTTACTGTAAGAATTAGTGTGGGCTTTCTCTTTACAAGTCAAAGTACAATTACAGACTCAAAAAATAATTTGTAAAAAGTTACAATTAGTTTGCATTAAGAGATTTTATTTTGATTTGTCACGTAGAAAATTGAGATAGCATCACCAGAATTTTAAAATTAGGCATATCTCAGCATCCACAGATTTTCCTAAGAGGTTTTGAGTCATTCAACATTTAAAAGGGCTAATTTTATGTATTCTGAAAATATTTTGTGTGACTTTCTTTCCGCAATAATGAGGTTTCTTTTCTATCTAACAGTTTAATACCATGCACTCTGCAACAATGCTAGTCATTGAAACATTGGGTCCTCAATTTCAATATCGAACTAAGAAAAAAAAATCTTTTCAAAATTTGCTAAACATGTATTCGAAAATAATTATTAGTTTAAATTAAGCTGCATTGCCTTCAACTGCAGAGTTACTAGCTTTCACAGAATATATGTACTCTATAAGTAAAAGACACATTCTTGCTGATTTTTTTTTTCTTGTGCTTTTTCTGAAACCTTTTGTTGTGATCCACAATAAAATTTGCACCTGAAAATCAACACTGCATGTTGTTGTTGGGTCAAAGGATGAGTCGTCTGCCAAAAAATTAGGGAAGCTGTGTGTTTTGTGTTCTTGAAACTTCCAGACCTCTCCATGCACCCAACCCTTTTCCAGTAACCCCCTTTGTGGGTGTGCAAGGTGTTTATTATTATGTTCCGTGGGGGCTGGTGACAGCTGAAAGTGGGTTGGCAAAAGCAATCGTGTAAACATATGTTTGAAATGATTAGCAGCAGCAGCTCAGGAAAATGCTGTCTTTGACTCAAAGTAGCAAAGTGTGCACCTTTACTTTTAACATTGCTGTGCTGAGCACTTCAGTGGGGATATTGCACCTGGATATAAGGCAGTTCTCTGCAGAGCAATTTTATTAATTTCAAATCTAACAAAACGTTAGTGAAACATTAAAATGATTGAAATGATATTGTCTGTGTCAGAAAATAATTGCATTTAGGAAGATTTTGAGATCTATTTTTTTATAAAGTTGTTTTCATTGCAACCCTTTAGTGCAGGAGCTTCGATGCAGAGCTTGGAGCCAGTCCAAAATATAGGCATCTAAAGTGCTCCAGATTGACATTTATAGCCACTGACTTACTGGCCTGAATCCAGAAGCAGGTGTTTGATCTTTAGGTCTGCTTGTAAAGCTGAAACCACCAAGCAGAGCTGCCTAATCACCAGGGAACACTAAAGACAGGGTGAGTTTTAATGCCAGCCTTCAATCCCAGTCTGTTACTCAGGGCTGGATAGAAGCAATTCTGTCTTCTTAGATCCACATTCTTAACCCCCACCATATGCACTTGGATGGAGCGTTTGTCCTGAATTTTAGGGATTTTATCCTGAAGAGCAAGCAGACTTGCTCTTCCTCAAACATTGCAGTACAACACAAAGGTCACAGCCTGGCTACTTCAATCTTTTCATCTCTGTTCACACAGAAAGTAAAAGATCTGGGTTTAGTACGCTTCCGCAGCCATGGGGTTTATTCCTCCTCCTTTTTAGAATCCTGCAGTATGAAATTAAGGTGAAATGGTGTTTTTGGTGCTGTTGGAGGGGCACTGTCCATGCCTAAGCTGAAGTTGCAACTCAGTGTGTGGAGTAACCCCACATTAACTGAGACAGAAGGGGAGCAGAAGAGGGAGCATAGCTGGTGATTAAGCTGTTGAAAAGGTGGAAAAGGATTTGAGGAAAGAACATGTCTTCTGGGCCTCCTGTAAAGCCTGTTTCTGTATTTCTGTCTATCAAAAGGTGTTAAAATTCCCAAACATATTTTGAAGAGAAAGCAGACTGCTATTACTTACCTCTGTTTCAGAGCAAAGTTCCTGCTAAGCTTTTACTTTCACTCCTCTCTGCCAGTACTCTGCTGTCAGAACAGCCCCAAGAGAAGGAATTCCAGCCCTTCACAGCCTGAGTTAGGTTTGCATTTCCTCAGGCAGAGTAAATAATAGTTTCCTCCCCTGCTTCCTACCTGTTCTCTGGCCATTAGCTGAGTTCTGGTGGGAAGGTGAGCACCCCAAGCTGTGTTTTAGGAAAGTGGCAAACACCACTGCACTTCGTAAAGCCAGCTGGGGTTTCCTGGGAACTTCTCTGAGCACAGGTACTGGACTGAGTGCTGTGTCTCATTTTTGGATCCCAGATTAAACCCAGAACTAATCAGTCCCATTGAGAGTAGGTGAGCTTTGAACATGTGCAGTCATACCATGCTAGGGGCTTTTTAGAGACTCAAGGGTGAATTTAGATGGCTTCAGGGGGAGCTGGGGCAACCTTGGTGCCTACATCCTGGGCAAAGAGCAGAAAATCTGCCTGGGACCATATTCCTCATGTGGGCTGGGGAGGAAGAACAGGGAGAGCATCTTCTTCTTCTTCTGACATCACTGTGGTGTGGCAGACTGCACAGACTGTATAGAAAATACATATATATGTATATATATGTATTTCCTATACATGTATAGAAAATATATATGTATATACACTGAATACACAAATGATGATACTATGACACAGTCCTTGTGTGGAAAGGCTCGCAGTCCTGCAGGAGTGCAGGAGGAGAAAGGCTGTGAACTTCTCTGATAGGTGTGGATTCGGGACCCAGTGCCCCGTCTGTACCTTTCTGCATTGAAATTGTGATGTAAAATGAGCTAAAAAGTGACCAGTGAGGCTGGTGTGGGTGCCAGTCCCCAGGGGCAAAGGGACCAGAGGAGGTAGGAAGGCTGTTAGCTTAGAAGATTTCCACATTTCTGTGGTAAAGATGCGGGAGCTCAGCATTGGGCCCCTGAGGTAAGTAAGTGTGTGGTTTTCCCAGGTGGCTGGGGGAGGAATTCTTCCCCTTCAGGTGCTGCAGGGCCATCAGCCTGGGGGAGCACTGCCAGCATTACAAGCTACTTGCATGTGTCTTAGACCATCCTCTATGTGACAGTAGCTTAAACACTTCCATGTGCATATTGTTACAATAATAGAGCTTTGAAGGCGTCGCTCCTGCGTTTCTGAGCCTTCTGTACCTCCAGATCGTTCTGAACTGTTTGTTACAGCACTTGAATAGACAGAAAGGACATCATTAGAGCAGGTCTGTGTTCTCAGTGGCATAAAACCCTTGTACATCTACTGTCTGAAACCAGCTCTCACTCCAAACAGTCATAACCTCCAGCTTCATTTTTTTCTGTTATCAGGACAAATTAACCCATTAGCTGCACAGACTGTATTGTGAGTCAGAGGTACATGACTCATGTGAATAGAACACATTTCTATTCTGGTTTTAATTAACTTGGCCTCCACCCAAATCCTCCTTAGAAATGAAAGATACTAGATTAGCTGAAGTGTACAACACATTTTTATGGTTTGTGCTAAACTTACATTTGTATTTTTATGAGATAATGCTTCAGAAAAAAAAAAAAGATTCCCGTGAATGCACTAGCCTAAAAGGTAAGTGACAGAACTGCTTTATTTGACAGACTGTTGAAGTATTGTCATTAGTTGATTGGTTTGTTTGCCTTGCAAACTGTAAGAACAACAACAAAAAAAAAATCTAGTACATTGGGAAAATATTCCTAGTCTTGATTCAGATAAATGGAAAACGAGTTTGTGGTGGTTAGAATTTCAATGAAAGTACAGTCTTAAGGTGGCTCTTCCCATTGTGATTTTCATAACTTTGCTGCCTGAGAACTTTTATTTTCTTTCTTTCTGTCTGTCTTTTGTAAAGGATGATTTGGTCAGTATCCTTCTCAGTATTTCTAATTGGGTCAGAGTATTGATTTTATAAAGCAATACTAAAATCAAATAAAATGCTTAAATATAAATTGCAGGGAGGGTAATCAGAGCCACTACTTAGAGTACTGTCAAAACAGAAGTGATACTAATTGTATTTACACAAGTTTAAAAGAATCAAAATAAGAACAAGAAAGCAAAACCACCCTTCTTTAACCCTGACAGAAATCAAAGCGTGACTCTTACTTATCACTAAACTTTCCTCATGGCACTTCAGGGATTGTTAATGCAAATGAGAAGCAGGCACTTAGATAGGCAGTGGAGCCATCCCACCCCACCCCAATCTCTAAAGAAACCAGCACAGAATAAAAGCAGAGAGACTGTGGGGAAAAGAGAGAAATGTATCTGTCTGTGATCACTTTATAGTTTGCAGCTTGCTCATATAACACAAGAAGGGTGGGCCAGCTGCACATGAACTAACCCAGAGTGATAAATTAATCAGGAGTGTGCTCTGTGTGCCACCAGCTGTCTGGTGACTAATAAGTTGGGTTTCTGCTTTGGCAGGTTACCTGGAGCAGGAAGAAGAGAGCTGGAGGGAGAAGGTCAGGTTTTGAGAGAAGCTTTGTTTGAGGGGCTCTGAAATGAAAACTTGCACGTGGGCCTCTACTTCCCAGACTCTGCAGTCCCACAGTTTAATTCCAGTGGCTTAGAGCACTTAATGGGGATCTGCCCGCAGCTCTGCCTGCTGCCAGTTAGCCCTGATAAAGCCCTAGCTCACCTTCTCATTGCCTAAGTGGTGACATTAAGACTTTCATCAAAGCAAGGAAATTAAAGGCACGTAGGAGACTCTGCCTCGTTTAGCCAGAGCTCCCTGTCCAGACCCAGAGATTTTTCTGTCTTGGAGGGACACTGTCCTCCCTTGCAAGAGAAGGTAGTGTGGCAGTGAATTGTTATATTCTGCACTTCCCAGTCACTGTAGAAAGTTACCCAGGTGGTGGGAGGCAGAGCTAGGGCACAGATTTATCTGCTGCTATTGTAAACAGTTCTGCTGCTTTTCAGGGCCATGTGTATTCCTCAGCTGGAAGTTTTGAGCATTAATGTCTGAAATTCCATTGCTGATAACTAGACCTTGCTTTCTACTTTTCCTTTGCTACAGTGGATTTTTTTATACCAACATTGGTTGAGGTTGGATTACCAAACTTGTCTAGATTCCTTTTTTATGCTTACAGTAATGTCCCTCTATGGGACAGAGCTCCTTTGTATGTATAATCTAAAAGCATTGTAGATCTGCACCAGGGTGCAGAGGATGATGTGATGATTTGACACTAATGGGCAAGTTTTTCTGTCAGTTCTCCCTCCTTTGGGGATATTTGTACAAGGAAATCTGCGTCAAACCTCAGGATGTTCCTGTTACCATGTGTGCTCAGTAGTGGAAAAGATCCAGGGCTCTCCTTCACGTTGTACTTAAGGAATGTTTAGTTGTGCTGCTAGAAGGGGGAAGAAGCATTTGTACCCTGATGTGAGAAAGAGAATGGATCTCACTGGGCCGAACAGTCCCAGCACCTTCATTAAAATATTTCCCAGCAAACCTGTAATTTGCCTTCTGAGCACTTACAGGAATTTAGGCTGAATTATCTTGTGCTGCTGGGTCTTCAACACTTGCACCCCCAGGAGGCTTGTGATCCTCTGTTCTCTCCTCTAGTGTGACACAACCTCACCCAGGAATGTTGGTGTCAAGACGGTCAACTTCTGCTGTTTCTGAGACTTCTTTCCCAATGGCTCAGTTACCCAGGCAGCCCTCTGGGATGGGGAATGAAACCACAGTAACACCAACAGAAAACTGCTGTCTTAAGTCAGACAAAATTTTCCACTAGGTGAATTCCCCCAATTAGAAATCAGAAGATTTGTTCCAAGGAATCAAGACGCGCCTGTTACTTAAACGCAATTTTTCTTTTGTTACTGGCTTATTAAAATTTACCATCCTCTATTAATCAGCATTTCTTAATTAACATAAAATTCCCAAGCTCTGGTACAATTCCGCCACCCACAATCCAGTTCTATGCTGTTCATTTCTATTTAGACTAGAGGACGTAGGATTATATTGCATGCTGCAATTATTTTCAGGGAGGACTGTGACACTTGGCCCTGATCTTGGCTTTCTCTAGTACAGAGCCTGTAAGTATTCTATGTTTATTTATAACTTGCTGAGGAGAACAACAGAGGCTGCCTAATGCTGTGCACTCTCTTCTTCTTCAGATTGTAATTCTCGGATAGATCTCTCAGGAATTACAGGGAGGAGAGCTTTGCCATTTGGAGAAAAGGTCTTACAATTTAATCAGAATACAATTTTAGCCAACCAGCTAGTTCAATCAGCCAGTCCAATTATGGCGTGGGTTGAGCAAGACTCTGTGCTCAGGCTTCCCTGGAGTTGTTTTTAGTTATGAAATCAAAACAAGAAATTAGGTCAGTTATAGTCGATTGACTCCTAGTCCTGCCACTTTCAGGAGTGTGCAGCAGCATAGCTCTGCCTACATTTGTGTTTGGCATCTCACTGCTGTGACTAGGCTTTGCCACTTGTTGAAAGCTAAACTGGGAGTGCTCATTCCAAGTGGTAACTTACACAGGTGCTTGTCCCGGGGCTGGTGCACATGGGCAGAAATCACATGGACTTGTCTCTGCTTTTAACCCTCACAGTGCTGCAGGTGAGTGCTCTCAGTCCCGTGCTAAAAGAGCTGCAGCAGCTCTCCCATCACCATCTAAGAACAACAGGTACTTTCCTAGGTGCCACTGGGTATTTCCTGCTTGCCTGACTCTCCTGAGCTCTTGTATGAGCCTTTGTACCAATTTTTTCCTGACTACTGTAACCCTTCAAAAATTTCCAGCTCTCCAGCTCCCCTCAGTCTGTTGGTACCTTTCCATCTCCTCATTTTCTGTCTGTCCCTTCTCCCTGGTTAAGGCAGCTGCTGAACCCAACATCCAAACTATCAAAATCATGCCATTGCTTCACCAAAGCCCCATTCTTTCCAAACTGTTCTCAAACACTGTGTCATTCCTGTTCCTTTTCTCCAGGCCACAATAAAGGCTCAGAATGGTTTCTTTATCTGGCTGCATGTAATAACTGATGCAGCTTCTTATTTCTATCATCAGCCTCTTAAGTTCTGTGGACAATCTCTCACTCATCCTCCTGCTATAATTTTAAAAGGTAGGATTGAAAGAACTGTATCCATCCCTTCTTGCCACAATCCAGTACATCCTGCAACATAATTTGCAATACCTTCTTTTCTCCAAAGGATTGCTTTAAGAAAAATATCCAGATTCTGAGCTGGTGGGCATTGCTTCCTCCATGGCTGGTCAAATATGTGTCTGCTCACAAAGACTAAAGTTTAGTGCCTGCACACCACAAACTGTGTGGCTCCACGTCTCTGCCCATTACACTGCAGAGCAATATTAAATCAGAAATGTGCTGGGAAAACCTCAAAAGAGCCTGAGCTTGGCACCTCCCGAGTGTTTTGGTGTCTTGTGTGCACTTAGAGAAGTCAGAAGAGAAAACAGAAAAACCTATAAAAGTGCTGTTGTTCATCCCCCTCCCTTTAATTCTCTGTTCCTGCCCATTTAAATGGCTGTAGTCTTTAGTCACCCATTACACTTCATCTCTCCATTGCTGATGCACATTTCTTTGCATTCAGTGCCATGGATGCATATTGTTGAAAACAGTCCCCTTCTTAAAAAGTGAACATGGGATTTGAGGCATCAACTGAATTTCTTATAAGTTAGTTAAAAAAACCCAACAAAAACCAAACCCCATGGAGTTTACACATATGAAGGTAGTGGAATTTAGAAAATTAAGATGTTACATTTCTCACTTGAAGTTGAGTTGCATTTTTGTCTATGTGATACTGTTGGGTTTTAAGCCCAGATGAAACTGAGTGATAAAACCTGCTTCTTTGCTGACAGTGTCCTAAGCACCTGAGGACAGCTTTATCCACTGATCCCACTCTGAAGCTTCCCATTTTATGAAGTGAAAGTTGTGTATTTGTGTGTCTAGAATTAATCCCCCTGCTCTGCAGAAGATGAAGCTCCTTTAAATAGCTGTCCTTCTCTTTAGCAAGTCATGTGTGCTTTGAAAGCTTTGCAGGCTCTCCAAGACTCTTCCTCCTCGCTGCAAAGCCAGCAATTGTGTTTTCTCATCACCACTGGGCATGGGTCAGGCCAGAGATCCGGAAAACAGAAATTATATTTTCTGTTAAGTTATCCTCTGAAGTAAAGTAGATTAAATGGTACGGTCTGAATTATTCAAAGAAGTCAGAGATATTTGTGTAATGTAATGAAATAAAACTGTATCAAACAATGTACTCACTAAGTTTCAGTTAGATCTTAACATTTGAGAGTGATTTGGCATCTAGGATAGCATGAGAATTAATTCCAGAAATGAGATATAATCAGTTCACCTTTCTTGGCAGTGTATCTTGCTAAATGTAAAAAAAAAACCTCTTTTCATTTACTCTATAATTATCCTCGTGTATTCTTGAATGAAAGCATAGCAAAGATCACATTTCTGGCACATTTGGGAGCAAAACAGTTAAATTGCTAACAAATAATGTTTTGTAGTTTGTATGAGAGCCAAGAAGATTAATGAAATGTTCATGAGAGAGTCTGGCAAGTGGCCACATTCCTATGGGAACATTGCTGTAGTGAGGTTTAACGGAGCATGAGGGACATTAAGAAACAAATGTGTGGGAGTTTTAGGGTGAACCGTAAATGATAAGAATCTAGTATAACTAGGTATTGTGTGTTTTGCCTTTGAGGCTTTCCAGTGGATCTCTGTAACATTTCTCATCCTTCTCTGAAGGCTGTGAGGAAGATGAGCAAAGTGCACCCTCCTTGCGTTTTTTAAGAGCAGCTGTCAAACACTTGAGCTCTGCTGACTTCTTTGGATGTTACAGCAGATGTAAACTCATTAAACAAATGGCTACAAGAAATAAGCCTTCCTGCCCGACTAGAGTTTTTGTATAGAAGCTCCTCAATTTACTGCTTAATCTGCCAGCCTTCCCAAAACTTCCGTAGGCTGTTAATTGCAAAAAGCAGCGTTAATTTCATTATTTTAGACAAGCCAAGGAGAAGCTGCATTACTGCAGTGTTACTTCAGTTTCTGCTGTTCCACCACCTCCCCTGTCACAGTAGTTGTCTCTGAAATACATCCTCATCAACCCTGTGAATCCACTAACATGCTGTATTTCTGTTAAGTTACTTAATGTTACTTTTAATCAAAGATAAGAAAACATGCTAAATTTCCTCTGTTTCAGAAAAAAACCCCCTCTTTTCAGTAGATTGCTAACAGCAAACACTTCTCTTTATCATACCAAAAGATAATAAAAATAGGAAGCTATCGATTTCCCTGGGAGCAGGGCAGGCTATGAGAGATGTGTGGACTCCAACAATACACTTCCTAGAGGTTTTCCAGATTGGCCAAAATAATCCTCAGAGATCATCACGGATTGCTATAAAAGTGAAGAAAACCTGTGTCCTTACTTACCTTCCCACTAGATGGCAATGGTACATGGTAGTTACGTGTGCTTTGGGAGAGGAAACCTCTCAAAACAAACATTTTATTACAGGTCTGAATATCTCTTTAAATGAGGGCAGTTGGACTGTTAACATGTGCTGGAACTCGGCTGTCTCAGCACTCCCTGTCTCGAGCAGTAAAGCTAATTCTCCTTTTTGTGTAACAAATGCAATATCCAGATTTAGAGGTGATGGATGTGGATAATAAACCTATTCAAAAGCAGATACAGAGCTCTGGTGACGAGGTTGCCTAAAACACCAGAGTTGGTGTGAAGTTTCTACTTTCTCGCTGGATGAGGCACTTTTCTGGTATTGAAATCAACAGCCAAACCAGTCCGTGAAGTCATTTCATTAACTTCAGAAGAGTTGTATTAGGGATTTATGTGGATCAGGGATTTTGTGTTGCAAAATTAAGAGTGCACAGTACTGTGAGAGGAGGAGAAAATACTATTTTTTTTTTATTGTAGTGAGTCAGAACAACATCCAAAATGGGACTCCTTTGCAAAATCTGCCCCCAAAGCCATTTGGAGGCTTAACATCTTAAAGGAGGTGATGTTGGAGGAGGAGGGTGACAGGGAAAAGAGAGGCAGCAAAAAGATTTTTTTTTTTTTAATGTGCCCAAATTTCTGAAGAAATGCAATAGACGTTGGGACAGATGGGATGTCTGAACTGGTGAGTTGGCATCTGGAGAGCATTTGAGGCCTGCCTGTAATTCAGAACACACCATGGCAGAGCTGCCTTTTCCTAAAGCGTGACAGTTTGTTGTGATGCCCATTAACCATTTTCCTGTGAAATAGCCCAGAGTGCTCTACCTGACTACAGGACCTGCTTCCCCATGGGGGGATAGAGAACGTGTGCTTATTTAAGTGTTCTGATTTAAGTAAATCTTTTAAGGAAAATCTTTCATGCATATCAATGGAGAACATTTGTTCTATGCTAACCATGTGCATCAGACTGGGAGTTTTTTAATAGATACCACCTACAGAATTTTCAAACTCATTGCATGACAAGACAAGATCAAATTCAAAATACAAAAGTTTAACAGTCTCCTAGCCAGAATGTTGTCCCAGCAAGATTAATAACCAAACGTACATTGCTATATAGAGATTTGGGTTTAATTACTGTTTGAACTTCATTTTGTATGAACAATTTATCACATTACTATTCTTATTTACATCTGTTTCTGGTTGTAGCAAGGAACCAGACAGTTACATTATTATCAGTGAAACATTTTGAAAAGGTTTTGATTGGTTCATTCTTCTGTTATGGCTGTTTATGACATCTGAAATGACGTGTACTGAGGTTTAGGCATTGAACCATGTCTCTAGCAATAAGAGGATTTCCTTTCATTACTCTGCCACCCTGTTTCCATCCAGAGTATGACTAATTTACGTGGACTTTTCAGATATGCCCACTTCACTGCAAGGTCAAGCATTCCTTAATGTCTGGCTTCAAGGCAGAGTCAAGCAGGAACTGTGGTGGTCACTGGTCTAATTAAATCTGAACTGCTGTCCTACATCCTTCAAGTGCCTGCCAAGACAGACAGGAATTAGGTGCCCATATATAACTGAAGAACTAGGCTTTTGTTTGTCCAGAGCCCTCTAGACTGTTACTTCAGCATCTTTGGAGGCCAGGCCCTATGAACATCCACATCTTCTAACATTTGACTCCTCTGAGTTTCACAGGACGTTTAGCAAAAGCCTTGCCCTTTCCCCGTCCTGCTGTCAGCCTGGTTCATCCACACACAGAGCCCCAGGGGCTGCCAGCACCTGCAAAACACCCCGGCAGCCTGTGGCAACGCGGGGGTTTGTCTGCAGAGGGGGCTGCCCTCTGCCTGGGTACGGAGCTCAGCAGAAGCTCCACAGGTGCCAGTTGTGCTCCCACAGCAGCAAATCCGGAGCCATTCGGATGATCCGTGGTGAGAGTGCCACCAAACAGAGCCAAAAGTGCCCATTCCCACTGCTGCTGGCTCCTGCAGGGACATCACAGGAGTGGTCCCAAAACTGGCCCTGGTGGGTGTTCTTTTGCTCTCTGCAGGTGTGTTAGTGGTAGGTTTGCACAGCAATCTCTTCAGACTCCCTCTGATATTTTGGGGGAAGGTAAAATGCTACACTGCAATCTTTCAGGCTTGGAAGCTCTTCGCAGATTCCTTTCTGCCTGATGTGGTGGCTTTAGTCCTAAGAGAGAGATCTGGACATAGAACCCCTCTCTGGAAGTGTCAGGGAGGCTTTCAGAGTCCCCAAGGTCCCGTTGTGCTTTCCAGAAACTTCATCCTTACAACTGTATTATATCAATGCCTGGAGCTGGGGAAAAATCGTGTCTGCAGTTGGTGGACATGCAACACATCACATTCTGCTACTTCTAGGAAAAATGAGGATTTTTTTACAGCTCAGCTCTAGTTGAGGGGTCTTTGCAAAAATCCCAAAATACTGTCAGGCAGAATTAATATTACTAATGTTGTCAAGATCAGAGCCCATTTTTTAGGGCAGAACTTCTTCAAGGAAGAGAAACAAGCAATTAAATCCTATGATCAGGTCCCATGTTGTCCAGTGAAGAGAAATGGATTTCATCACCTGCTGTAATAGACCCAAGTGCTCTTGCCTAAGGTTCCTGGATTCTTTTGGTTCTTTTTTTTTTTTTTTTTTTTTTTTTTTTTTTTTTTTTTTTTTTTCTTTTTTAGCATCTACTGACCTCTGACAGTAAGTGAAAGATGCTGTTTGGGCATGAGGAAGTGACAATTCCCTCCATGTTACCCTGACAATGCAGGACCTAGATTGGTTCAACACAAAAAAAGACCACTTGTCAGAGTGCTTCTGATGACCAGACACTTAGGCAAAGGAAGAAATCCTTCCTCCTTCAGACATTCAGAGTGGAAGTGGGCCACAAAGTGTGGGAATTTTGTTCTAGATTCTTTTCCCTCTCAGAAAAAAAAATTAACACCTGTTGCAGGATCTGTGTTCTCAATTCTGAGCATTTCTCTGACAACCACAGTTAGCCCAGAAAGCCAGAGAACAAATTTTAGAGCTGCAGCCTTCCAAGGAAGTCAGGAGACTTTCTGTAGCCCGGTGGCTCGACCAAACATCTGGGGTGGCTGTTTGTAGTGTGGCTGTCCCAGCTCAGCTGGTGGGCACTGGTGCTGAGGAACAGGAAAAACCCCTTTCTCCTCGTGCTGGGACGTTCCTTTCAGCTTTGTCTCATGCTTTTTTCCCAAGGCCTGTTTTTCTGCCTCACACCCTGACAGTTTTATCTGCTGGATTACAAAAACACTCCAGCAAATCAACTGTAGCAAATGGAATGGCCAGGTCTTATTCTTGGACCCGTGTATAGAAAGAACTCTAAATGCAGTTGGGTATATAAAAAAAAAAAATCACAAATGTAAGTCAACATCACGGATTTTTAAGGTCTGAGTCATTATTTAGCATAAATGTCGACAACAATCCTGCTTTGAATTTAATGAGAGCTGTAGACTCAGATCCCTGGGTCTGATTTTGTCTCGTCTCAGCCTTATTGGAAATTATTTCCAGTGTCAATACCTTAATGTATTGATGGTGTAATACACAGTGAAAACCAAGCACCACACAAAGTGGGAGTCCTTGTTTGCTTCTTAGGCTTCATAGCTGAACAAACTCAGGCACATTCTTTGTATTTACTTTGTGTGTCTGTACAAACTCACTGAGTTTAAGGGAAGAAACTCAGTTAAGGAAAGAAACTTGGAGGAATATGATTAATTCTCACAAACAAGGTGTGTCCGGCCATGGCACAGAGCAGAAAGGACATGGAACTGCTTCTGTCACCATGTCTGCTCTTTCCAGCTCATCTGCCTGTCCCTTTCCTTCCAGAGCTGTGGTCACAGGGAGATCCCCTACCCTCAGCTGGTGCATGAGATGAGAATTCACTCGGTTCTCCCTGAAGTCTGGTTGGAGGCAGGACTCCAGGGGGTTACTCTTGGTTAGTCCCCCTTTGTGGTTGCTACGGGAGGACTGCAGCCACAGCCCTGACTCCTCGTGGCCCCGGTGTCCCAGAACTGCCTGTCACTGCTCTTGGGCAGGAGCCCACTGCTTGTTAATCCCCACTGTGAAGAAGAGGTGAGTGATACATCTGCAGCTAAGGTTTCCCAAAGTAATCTTTACTAATTAGTCAAGAAAATGAATGAGAAATATGTTCTTTCCCTCAGAAGACTCTAATCCCACTTGACTGAGCAGTATTAAGCAATCCTGTCAAAGGGAATGTATTTTTGAAGCAGTCCTTGGGGCAAAATTAGACCTTCAAGAATAAGAAATAATGAGAGTTGTAAGGGGGAGAGGCTTTTTTATTTTTAGAACCAATATTAAAGAAGAGCCTTTGCTTCTGAGTCAAGTTCCCATGCTTTTTCATTATGTTCTTTGGCTGAAGTGGTCTTTAGATAACAAATGTGTCAAGCTGTTCTGTCTCACTAAGTTAGAATTAGGTTATGTCTGTGCAGAAGAAAGTTTTGGAATAGCTGCAAAAACAATTACAACGCTGCCTGATTCACTGATGATGTTAATTGTAAATCCATATTAATCTAAGGCTGGGCAGGAGTTGCCAGAAGGATTCATTTTCCATGTAGCATGACAGATGCTTGTCTCCCTTTCCTTTTTTCTGGTGCCTTAGACCTTGGATATCTCCAATATTTTCTGAAAGCATAAACAGTAGCCTTAAGCAAACTTGCAGTTGATAGGAAGGTTGCAATAGCCTATATAAATCTCCTTACATGACTTCAGCTCTCATAAAAGCAGCTCATAATATTTTAATCATAATCTGGAAGTACTTGAATACTAACACATAGGAAATACTGTACCAACAGCTAGTTTCTTACTTAGGAAAATTTAGGATGAATATTTCTCTTTTTGATGTGATTCTTAATAAGGAAGAGATAAAAATGGAAGATAACTTTTTTTTTAACTCCATTTTAGAACCGAGATAGAAAGTTGTTCTTTCCAGTCAGATGCCACGTCTCTTTCTGTTTGCAGGAGTTTTCAAACTCTGTGTGTGCTGCTGAGCTATGGCAGGCTATTTGTGTGGGAATTACTTCTGTTTGGAGCTGTGTGTTTGCAAAAGCTTGTCCATGCTTGTGTTTTACCGTGCAACTCTTAAAAGCTGCTTGGATTTTGACAGGCTGTTCTGGGGATAAGGAGAGCATGAAAAAATACAGCGTACTGGTTGGTTTTCCTCCAGTAGATAGAGGGGCTGGCAGGTTGTCCCATGGGAATAGCCATTTATAAGCAGTCTTGGAGATCCAGGGGCATGGTGTGGGTGCCAGGAGCTGTGACTTTGGTGTGGCTCCTGGTGTCACCTCGGTGTGGCCACAGCACCAGGGGCTGAGCCAGAGGTGAGTTCTGCAGCTGCCTGGCTGAATGCAGAGAGGGGGAGTGATGGACCACAGCCCCACAGATCCATGCTTCCAGGAAAACCACTGAAATAGGAACTGCTGCTGGGAGATTGCAGCAGAGTATAGAAACAAAGTGGAAAGTCCTGTGTCTCTGGCAAGGCCCATGTGAAAAATTCTATTAATTTTGGTACATTGCTGAAAAATTAGCAGTTCTGTGGTTGTGAGACCAATGAAGGTACTGATCCATATGAATTGGGCATCATAAACTCATCAATATGAGTTTATATTCACAAGCATCTTACTAGGCTCTCTGCAGACTCAGGGAGATCTTGCTGTTCCAAAATACATTTGAATCACATTTTCTCCCCAGGCATAAGAGCTGAAAAGTTGGGGGAGGGGAGGGAAGCGGTTAATGAATAGAAAAGATGGGTGCAAATTCATGTCACAGAAGTTGAATAGAGATCACAGATCTTCCAGGCCCTTCTGTGAGTGGCACAGACAAAGGAACCACTAAATTGTTCCTGTGACAGAGACTGCACAGCCCGTGAAAGGGTCCTATTAAGTGTGCTTTTACCCAGAACATTTAGGACTATAATTGCTGATGCAAGCTGCTTGGCACAGCAACTGACAGTTCATTCATAACTCCGTGGTTTCTCCGTTAATAACTTGCCCCCTAATTAGTTCCTGTGAAGGTACTTTATGAAATCATAAAGTCATATTCTTGTAACTTCTCCAGTATCACATCTGACCCCAGCTAGCCACAAAGGAATGGAGTTCACCAGTCTGCTGAGCCAGAGTTGGAGGCTGGCTGGGCGTGGGAGAAGAAGATGTCAACTGCTTTGTGATCTTCTCAGTCCTAAAATTAAGACTTGGGCCAGGAACAGAACCAGCCAGGGCACTCAGCCCCCTGCAGCTCCCAGGTGGTTGGAGAGGAGGTGGAATGCATCCCTGCAATGAAACGTGGTATAAAGACCATTTATGATGGTGGTGCTGTGTGCTCTGTGGTACCCCATGCTCAGGTGAGATCTGCACCTGTGGGTCCAAGGAGCTGACCAGCGTTTCTTTTGGTGGCTTATGATTCCCTTGAGTGCCTATTAAGGAAGTCAAATGTATTTTCTGCATAAGCTGGCTTTCATTTTCTGCTGTGCTTCCTTAACCCTCTTTTTAATATTCAAAGATAATGATGGATGGTTGCTGCCATTCCCTTGCTTTTGTTTTGGGTTGTTTAAATGAATTTCCAAGTCTCTGACCTTCTGCATCAGCTGCACCATCTGCTTGAGAGTGACATTTTCTTCATCTTGGCAACCAAAGACCTCGAATTGCAGCTCTTTACACTTCTTTTTACCATGCAGCAAAAGGAGTCTTTTGAAGCAGAAAAACACCCAAACCACACTTTTTCTTCATGCTTACCTGTGCGAGGTTACCCAGTGCAATCACCCAGTGCTAACTCACCTTTCAGAACAAATTCAGAGCTGACTGAGACCACTTCAGCAGGATATTGTCCTACATGGGGCTGCACAATTTGAGATTAATTTAATGGTGCTCCTAACTCATGTATTTTGCAAGGGCTTTTTCTTTCTCTAGCATTAGGGGGCTGAATTCCAAATCCAGCTGGATCTGAACTTCTCTAAAGGGTCATCTCTGGCCCACCAAGTCCCTAGGAGGGACGCTTAGGTGAGTAAATGGTTACTAAAGGTCTCTCACCTCTCTAAAATGTATCCAAGTGTCAACCCAAAGCTGGAAATCTTTTTGCCAGGTCTTTTTTTTAGTCTCAGCCACAAACTTCCAGGAAATGCATTTTTTTTAATGCCTTTTAGCTAAAGGTCCCACGTAGCCAAGTACTTTGTACCTGAATATTTCTGTAATGAGTAACTCAAACAGATGCAAAACTACTACAGCTACGTCTCCATCAGTTAACCCAAGTTTCTTGCTGTTATGTTATTTATTAAGATGGTTATTTCTTGAATTGAAATTTGAGATACCTATTAACGCATGTTATGAGCTGAACAGATGGCTATATATTTCTAACCCCCAAAAATATGTTATGCAGCCAATACAGCTGTCCTGCCATCCAGAGGAGTCATAAAAATTACAGTAAACTAAACTTTACCTAATATTTTTTCATAAATATTTATTATAGATTTTCTGAAAGGCAGATTTTATTACCCTAGAAAAATGCTAACTTTCATAATATTTCATATACTATGAAAGAACATCCCAAGATGAGACACAACTGCAGATCAAATTTAATTATGACCTGCAGAGCAGCAGTTTAAAAATTAGGAGCTTGGCTTACATGAAATGATCAGATATGGCCATTACATGGGCAGAGGGTGCAGAGCATGAGGCTCTGGCAAAGTTTATTTTGCCTCACCAGGTGCAATTTCTGAGTAGGAGTTGAGCAGCACAACCCAGAGCCACTTCTGAGCTGCTGAAGGAGCCTGAGCTGAGCTGAGAGGAAGGAGGAAGGGCTGACTGAGGATTCCTCAGGCAAGGGGCGAGCTGAGCTGGTGTCAGGACCAAGGGCTCTGTGCAGAGTGGCCCAAGCCTCTCCGTGAGAGGGAGGAGCAGGAGCAATGTTGGTGTTTGAGACGCTTCCCTTTGGGCCACGCCAGCTTTGGCACTCGGCATCCAAGTAACTTCTTTGTAACATTAAATGTTTTTATTATTTTTTACAACCTCAGGCTTTATGGGATTCCTGTCAACCAGATGCAGTCATAACAACAGAAAAAATATGTGCTTGTTTCGTGGAGAGGGTGCTGGTAAAGGTCTTGTCCTGGCTGCCATCAGAGCTGGGGCTGCCCAGCTGGCCAGGGAGCAGGGTGGGAGGTCAGTGCAGGCTTGGCCAGCCTTGCTCCCAGGAGGAGCTCAGCCCACGCCAGCGTGGCAGGAGCACAGAGCAGGTGATGTCCCTTTTCTACAGCCGAGGGGGACTGCAACACAAAGGGGCTGAAAGATTCCTTTGAAGTCAACCCTCCAGCTGGTCCCACAGCCAGGAATAAAGCCCACGTTTCTGCAGGTTCCACCAGAGCAGCTCACAATTATCTGAGGGTTTTTTCCTAATATCTACCGCTGAGAAATGCACTGAGACCTATTTGTGTGTGATTTCAATAAAGCAGCCTGCGAGTCCTTAGGGAGGAAATGCACAGTGAAAAGTTATGGACTGCAGAACCTCGTTACTTCAGTCACCCAGAGTGCAGCTCTCCCCCTTCCAGGGCAGGGAAATGCCACCTCTAGTCTGGTTCCCTTGGGACTGGTGCCTCTAGCCCGAATGTGTCACTACAAAACACTGACAGCAACGCCTACACAAAATGAGGTTTCTTTTTCATCATGGAAATTGGGGAGCTGGGCTGCACTGGCGCTGAAGAGGTTCCTGATATTGCAGCCCAGAGCACCATGTGGGCTAGTTACCCTGCAAAGCAGCTCTGTGGGACACCAGGGAAGGAGTTCCCCAGCCAGACTGCTCCCCTGGCTCTCTCTGCTGCACTGTCAGTTCCAGCAAGGTGTTCTCATGCCTCTTCTGTGGGCAGCACGAGGACATTTGGAGAGCTTTGGTTTAAAACAGGTCACTTCCATGGGCAGGGCACAGGAGAGCTGTGGATGGACACTTAACCTGGACACTGACTTTGGCTGTAGAAGTTAAAGCTGCTAAAATCTGGAGTTTCACTAAGAAGCATCATGAAGGTCCCTTCCCAACAGTTGCTGCTGTGGGACAAACAGGGGCTGCTGTGCTCAGAACCAAAGGTTCATTTTAAAATGGCATCTTCAGAGACAAAAAACGATCTGCCATGTAGACAGAGCAGGACTTCAAACAGTTTTGGGGGATTTATAGATGAAAGGAGGAATCTCTAATTACATTTTTTAAAAGCACAGTAGTGGGATGTCCTTAGAATCACAGCTCAGCTGGGCTGGACCGTTTGGGGGAGCAGGAAGTGAAAATATGTTGACACTGTAGCAAACACAGAAGAGGCGATCAATTAAATGATGTGTGATACCTTTTCTGTGTGCTTTTCTTTGGTAAGTTGTTAGGAAATGGGCCAATTTCAGGAATGTAGTTTTTAATTTTCACTACTACAGTGGGTAAGCTGATAGCCTTTGCAAAAATATGGAGCAATGTTCTGGGGATAGAACCAATCCACACTGACTGACACACAAAGCAATTGTCTCTCAAGAAACCAGAAACCTTTAGAACTGCAGAACTGTGAGGGATTTCAGAAAATCACTCAGTGTAGCCCTGCACTGAGGTGGGATCAAATGCTCCCAGAGCACCCTGGCACACGCACATCCTGACTTCCCAAAAACTTCCTGTGAAGGAAGCTCCCGTGGCCCACCAGTCAGTCTGTTCTGGTGCCTCACCACAACAAATGTTCACTGCCAGGACAATGTTACACTTCAGAGTTGGATTCAATAATCCTTGTGGGTCCCATCCAACTCAGAATACTCTGTGATACCTGTGAAATTGGCTAAAGTGTATTTTTAACTTAAAATCTGGGACCTTTTTACATTGCTGGAGCAACACGAAAGGCCCACTAGTGGAAGTGAAAGCAGAGTTCTCAGTTTCTGATGACATTTCTAAGGCTGCAGACTGGGAAAACTCCCGAGTGCAATGATGTTATTGGCTGCATAAAGAAAGAAAAGAAAAGTAGATCATACACTTCATCTTCTCTCTGCGAGTGTTGTACAATGCCAACATTTGTATTGTCTGGAAGTAATAAAAAGAGCTGCCTTGATAACAAGAGAGGGTGCAAGATTCTGAAACCATCTGTCACGTATTTTAGCACATATACAAGAGAGACTTTTGATGTAATTTAATTATTTTTTTCCCATGCTTTGTGCATTGCATCCTCCTCAGTTTAACACTGAAGGAGAGCTTTACCTATTGTGTGGCACATCCTTAACATCCACATGAAGCTGCACAGGTAAAAACAGCCTGCAGCTCTCACCTTCTGCCTTTCTCAAAACCAGCAGAACCCTGCAGGAGACAACAGGCCGCAGTCCCTCACTGGTTTTGCTGGGATCAGGACAGCTCTTTTCCATTTCTTTCCCTGCCTGGAATCACCTGTGGCTCTCCAGACCTGCAGCTGGGTGATGGGTGGTGGGCGATGGGCGATGGGTGATGTGTGATTGTGATGGGTGATGCATTAGGCAGCTGCCCTGGCACAGAGGCTGCAGGAGAGCACAGCCCTGAGCACAGCCCCAGGCTGAGGCAGGGCAGCTCGGCAGCTGCAGCAGTGCAGGGTCACTCGCAGGCACCTCCTCCACCAGCGCTGGGGGGCCTGAAAATCTGTTTTGTTGCACTAATTGTGCCATAATTGACAGCAAGGTATCTGGTCTTCTTCTTGGATGCCTATTTTTAAGGATGTTTTCTCCCTGTGTGAATTGAATAAACCAGTTTTGCAATCTGCTGCAGGCCCCACCCTGCCTAACCCCGGCTAGTTAACCTGTAACTGATTGCAAAACTGGTTTGGGTCACACGCTGAGGAAAGAGACGTAAATTAGGTTTTTAATAGCTCAATTCTCCTCCCCACCAATAGCATAAGCCATCGGTTGTTAGTGCTGGTGCCATAGAAGAGCTCAGCACGTGTCATCCATTTGCCACACTTTAATGGATCTTTTCATGCTTTTGGAGATTAAAAATTAAGCAGAAATAGAAGTCCCTCCCCAGTGCTACAGCCTGGATGCCAGATCCATTCCCAGTTTGCAGCATTCACATGGATGCCATGGAAAGCTCTGACATAACTGAGCAGCCACAGTTCCGCATTGCCTTGCTGAGCCAGTGCTCCTGAGATGTTGGTAAATAGCCACAAACCCTTCCAACCTGGGCAGCAGAACAAGCCCATGTCTCACACAAACAGTTTTTACTTACTGTTTTCCACTGGCCTGAATTAATGAGGCAGGTTAGACAACAGTCACCCAGAGGAAAGAAAACAGACCAAAGAGGTACGGGCAGGGTTTCACATGTAGGATGTTTATGTAGATGTGTTACTAAACTCGATCCCGTGCAAGTTTCTCTCCCCTGTTGTTTTGCCACAATGCACGGTCAGAAGGAGCCCAGCCTAGGGAGTGAAAATGTAAAGTCAGTGAATGCTCCTTCTGAGCAGTTCTTCCTTCCAGCTGGCTTTAGATTTCCCATTGCCTCTGGCCCTTTTTCAGCCTTTAATTCTTTTATTGCAAAAGGCAGCAGAGCGAGCAGGAGTTACAATGCAGAGATACGTTAATGCCTAATTCTAGTGCAGATGAAGCCAACAAATACATTTTTCCCCACATGGCTATGTTGAGGCCACACAACTGATGGAGCCCCCTTACCTCTCTGAGAGGTCCGCTGGTGGCCATGCTCCTGGTCTCACGGAAAGGGGAGATTACATCTCATTTCAGTTCCCAGTTTGGATGGGAATATCCACTAATGGATGTAATACCCACTAATCTTGCCCAGAAATGCTGGAAGAAACTCACTGCTTTCTTCTGCAAGGAGCACAGTAAAATGCAATTAACATCTCAGAAGGAGAACCTGGTGTTCCGCCCCAGAGAAGCCTCCTGCTAGGCAGTGGGGCTTGGAGGAGTGGGCTTATTTCAGACAGAAAAGGACATTAAACTTGAGTTTCCTTCAGTGCTGAGTGGACTGAGCCTTAACTCCTTTGCTGCAAGGGAGTGGAAGGCAGTGTCCCCTTCTTCCTCTCTCTGTAAAGCACAGGGAGCATCTGTCAGCTTGAAAAGCAGAGCAGAGACCCCCACCCTCAGCAGAGGCCACGGGGGCCCAAAGCACAGCTGGAGAACGCCTCCTGTTGTGCCAAACAAGTGTCTTTGTGCTGACAGAAGGCAGGCCTCCAGCTGCTTTCCTCAGGATTTCCCTTTTGGCTGGTACTGGGCACCTCTAATTCACCTGTGCTGAGTCTCACTCTCGGGCACCTGCCTTTCCCCACAGGCAAAAGCAAAGGCGTCCGTCAGGGCTGCAACGCCGAGAGCTGGGGAGCTTTATCCTGAAGGCAATCAGCTCTGGGGTCACGCTGGCCAGTGCAGGGAAAACATCTTTAAAAGGGAAAGATATTCTCATGGAAAAAAAGGTGCTTTTGCCAGGGTTTTATTCAGGTAAAATTTTTGCTGTGAATGACTCGCGTGAGAGCTCACAGAACAGTTTCGTGCTGAGGGGTGGCAGGGGGTGGTGCTCTGGCAGAGTTCAGCCAGGTTTGTTTGCTGGTGTGGACAAGATTAGAGTTAACACTGCCCAAGGCAAGGGTTACAGGCTTCAAATTCTGTCCAACTACTACCCAGGGTTTCTTCTTTCCTTGCCTTTGGCTGTTAAAAGTGACTCAAAAGCCTTCACCTGCCTACAACTGTGTATGTAAGGCCGCTATTATTAATAAATCAAACTACTTCCCTTTGCACGTGCTTGGAAGGAGTTTCACATTGCTGAATGCTCTGCTGCAGCTGAGAACACAGCCCCTCTCAGTTTCAGTTCTTTCCAAGAGGTACTGATGTCAGCTTGGAAATACCTCTCTTTTACAAGCCATTTAATTGCTTACTTTAAAAATTCACCAAAGTTCAGCTGGGGCCTGATTTTCAGTGAACCTCAGTTCTGTACCCACAAGGAATTTAGATGACTCTGTGACCTCGTACTACGTGAATAATTTAAAAAGATGACTTTTTAAAACTAGTGATTGTACCTGGAATACATTTGGGATAAAATATCTTAAGGCACAGAAAAGTTGTACTCATTTAGAGTATTTTGGAAGCTGACTTGTGGACAAGTTGGGAGCTTGGTTCTTCAACTCTACCAGAGAGACCAGAAAGTTGGAAAAACTACCAGAGCTGAGGAGAGAACTTTTATATGTTAATAAGAAAGAAAAACTACTTGAGGCATTGAAAGTCTGAGGTGCTACAGGTGTATTTGGATGGAATGGAGTTTTGCTCTTACGTTAGCTACTGTGAGGATTGCTCTGAGTTCCCATTACAATTTCCACTTGGTAAAAAGGAAATGCTAGTGCTTAGGCCACAGGGATGGTGTGAGGATGAACTGCTTCGTCTGTATAAAGTGCTTTGAAAATGATAAATGTTATGTAATTGGAAAATGCTGACAGTTATCATCCATCTGGGACTGATTATGAAAAATAACAAATTAATTAATTTCCTCGGGATCTAGAGGGTAAAAGAAGCATAAGACAGACGAGGCTGTGCAGGTGGTGGAGTAACTGGGCTCGTGAAGTCACCTAAGATGAAATCCCATGTGAAATGAGGTCAGGATTCTCTGTGTTTGCGATAAACATTTGTCCATTACCTCATCTCATTGTTTGACCCTCTTGAACGCAGTTCTTTAATGAGCACTTACAGGGCCTGTGAGTCACGGGTGTGAGTGTGCCCCACTTAGCTGTGCCACCGCCCTGGGCAGAGCGCAGGGCCCTGGGCTGGGAGCACGCACTGACCAGCAGGGTTTGTGCTTGTCCCCGTCCCCCTGCTGACAGAACCTGCCCGTTCAGCCTGGACAGCTATTCCCCCACCTTTGGGAGGTGTTGTTCTTCCTGCAGGACACTGGTTTGGGATGGTCCTCCACTTCCATGGGCCACTCCAAGCACTGGCAGAGTGTCCTGACTGGCTCTCGATGGGATGTAACACATCGTGGGCAGAGGAGCAGAAAAGCCAGAACAAAGAAAGCATTTGAAATCAGGATTAAGCTTGCTAGCAAGCCACTGGAACTTGCGAAGCTGCAAAACTCTGAATTTTAAATGCAGTAAACAGTTGTTTTAATTTTCAAGTAACACTGTCAGTCCCATTACTGTTTGCCATTTCTGGAACACGACAGAAAAAGCAGTGAGAGCAGAGACAGTCTGACGCTGAAATTAAAAGTGGGGATCCTATTCTGATGGGGTAGAGCACCAGCCAGCCTCAGTGGCTCCTTCATCTTCAGCTGACTCTTTTTTCACCCCTGTTTCTAAACTGTCTTCCTAAATACCGGCTCGATGAAAAGCATTTGTGGCTCCCCCCTGGGAGGGATGAGGAAAGGTCGGGATTTACATGGTGATATTTACTACTACAAATTCTGTAATAGCCATTCCAGAAACTTGCTTCAGTGGTTCTCATCCCTGTGAACTGAGCCCATCTAACTACATACCCATACACCTTTAGGATTTCCCAGCAGCATTAGGTAATTTTTTTTCTTCTTTCATTACCAATCAACTGCAAATTACTTTTTATAATTTTCCTACCAAAAAGCCATGTAAACCTGGCCTTCAAGGATTAGTTGCAGTAAGGAATGGATTACCTCTCTTTAGACTTCCTTTTATACTCATTTGAACGTCAAAAAATTTAACAGGACATATGGATATATTCTTGTAAGGGTCCCTTTCCTTTGCCTCTCCTCTCCCTCTTTCCCCCTTCAAAACTAAAAAGACTAATCCTGCTGGTTTAGTACTGCCTGAGAACTGGTGCTGTGCTCTCTCAGCTCCCCTGCTCTGTTCTGAACAAACCCTGAGCTTTGCAGGCGGCTGGAACAGGTTTGCATTTTATTAGGGCACAAGAAAACACACTGAGAAAATAATGAAGCATGAGAAACTCAGGTTCTTTTTGCAAGTCTGATTATGCAGATGACATAGAAGAGCGTGTGACAAGAGGACAGATACCTTCTGACCTCTTCCTTCTTAGCAACATTGCCCTTAACACCCCTGCACAGCTCAGACCTTCTCACTTCTGTTTTCTCTAAGTTTTATTTGCCATGTTTGATTCTACCTGCATCATGAGTGGAGAAATAGAGAAATCAGTTTTAAGTAAGGATAACAGTATTCTAGTTGGGCCTTCAGCGTGCAGTCTGTCCTCCCTGCCTGGATCATATATGGGGCACCCCTGCCACTCACATGAAGTTTGGGTCTGTATTTACCAGGACTTCCAACGATATTTTGGGTTGTGTATAGATAAGAACTGTTAAACAACTCTTCCATGTCTGGGACAGTTTGTTTTCACTTTAGACACTGTCACTTGTGGTCCACTGGTTTTGGTAGCCTTTCCTAATATGTAGCAAATTCTCCCTTAGCCTGTGGCTTTCCAGGGATTCGGTGAAGCAGCAGCCAGGGGAGTCTGCTGCTCTTGGTGTGACAGGACCACATCGTGTCCCTGGGGAGGCTGCCTGGCATTTGCTTTAGTGAAATATCTTCCATTTCTTGTGTTGAGATGGCAAAATGCCCCTGCCTGCAGAAGTCACCTGTGGAGTTGTTCTGGTGAGATAAGTGGATGCCTGGGAACGACCTCATGCAGCAGATCTCGCAGCAGATGGTGCTTGTAAGTGCTCTGAAATAGTCCTTGGATGCAGATTTTGAGCCAAAGGAAGCCTCTAAGGGTACTTCAGTGATTAAGATAAACATTAAGGTATCTTTCATTGTTATTGTTACCATTATTTTTATTGCTATTTGCACTATTATTATTATTATTCACATGTCTAGATAAGCATGAAGGATTCCCATCTAAAGAGGTACCCACCTAAACCCCATTGAAACCAAAATAAATTAGGTACTTAGATACTGAAGAGGATTAAAAATACCTGCACCTAACATCAAACATCTGAACATCATTAGAAATCTAGGCCAAAGTGAAGGAAGAGAACAACATATGCCTTTTGCATATTAAGCAGGCTGAGAAATGCTCATAAACCTGAAATTTTTATGAATCAAAGAGATACTTCGAGAATTTGAACGGTAATTTTTTTTCTCCTTTTTTTTTTCCTCTCTCAGCACAAAAGGGTGGTAACACCATGAAATCGGAAGTGCAAAATGTATTTTTAAAAGCCCAACCACACAAGTGGCTTTGACAGCAATTTGTTTCAATCAGTGGCACTAGGAATTATTGCTATCAGGAGAAGGAACAGGCTGCAGTGCCTACATTGTTTGCTCTGAAGCAGGACGAGAGCCACACCATTTTTGTGTTAGTGATTTCATCAATGGGAGAAATACACAGCCCTGAACCCTGGTCGTGTCATTTTAAAAAGCTCTCAGTTCACCTTTAGAAATAAGCACCCAGGATTGTCTGAAATTATATATTTCCACTCGCTGTACTCTTTTAACTCAGCTGGGCTCTGAGGCCGTGGTTCATGTACTGGCTTCCTCTCGGCTCAATTATTGTAATTCATTATGAAATTGTTATTTGTTTTCATTCTTTACACTGTCTGTTGCTTTACAAGGCTCAGCAGCTAGATTTGTAATATGGAGAGCTCTCTTCCATTACATTACAGCCTCCCCATCGCATTTTTTGTTGGCATGTTCAGCAGCACATTGATTTCAATATTTAATTCTTTGCTCACTATAGATTAACCCTAATCTATGCAGTGCTTTAAGCATTTCCTGGGATTAGCAGTTTTCCTAATCTGAACTGCCCTCCAAATACAGAGTTTTAAAATTCTTTCAGTGTTTGTAGCCAAAACACTGAGTCCAAGTGTTGTTGAGCTTTGAGGTTCATTCCAAGTCCAAAATGGGCTCTGGATCTAGAATTTGCAAAGTCCATCTTGTTTTCATCTGCCAGTGCTCTCTAGGCAGATGAGAGTTTACTTATATCCTAGAGTAAGCAAGGAATTCTGTTAACCCTGTGTCTTTGGGTGCTGTTTGATCTCCTGGAGACTTAAAGGCACCCTCTGTTTTTGGGTGGCTGGGTTGAAATGTGTCACTTGTGTTCCCTGTACCCAGTGCCCCCTGCTATCAGCGGTCTCATTAATAAAGACAGAAGTGGTTCCTACATGTAAAGCACAGTCCAGTCTCCACCTTATCTCTGAGTATGTTCACACTTGCCTCTGCCCCAGACTCAATAGGACTTGCACTCAAAATAGTGTTTCACTGACAAATGCAAGACTTGGTAGTGCTGCAGACCTTTATTCTCTAATTCTTTTGCTTGCTCTTTCTGTCCTTCCACACCTTACTCCTTTCAGGGTGAAGTTAATTCCCTTTCCTCACTGCTGTCTCCTGTTTCCACTACTTCCTATTTTTTCTTCTCCTAAACGGCAGTCTCCCTTGCTCTCCCAGCTGGTTTCCTTTCAGCTGTTCTTTCTGCCCCATCTATTCCTTTTATTTTTCAACTTTTCTTTTCTCTGTTTTTATCACCCTTTTAAAACTTTCTTTCATTTTTTTCCTGTCTTCTGTCTGTAGTCTCAAAAATTTCTCTCACTTTCTTTCCTCATTTCTCTGTCTTTTCTCTTTCCCCAATCTCCCTGAAGTCTTTTTATTGGTGTCTGTCTCTGGAATCTCATTCTTTCCCTTTCTTACCACATTTTCCATGTTCCCAACTTGTATGTCTCCTTTCTAGCTGAGAAAAGCATTTGTCCCCAGGAACTGCCCCTGCCTGGGCTTGTCCCAATGTCCCTTTGTTTTTTGCAGCTTTTGTAATTCTCGGTGCACCTGTGTGCCTGAAGAAGCCGTTCATCAGCAAACAGCAGGCGATCCATCAAAGTTCTGTTCATGAATGTGCTGCCAATGCACCTTCCTTCTTCATCCACGGAGCCTCCAAAGCCTCCCCTGGCATGGAGGCAGTGGCTGGGCTGACAGGCTGGCTGATCCTGATGCTGTTTTTCCTTGTCTTTATCATCTGTCAAAACGCACAGACCCCTCTCTCCCCAGGACACCACGTTTTCCTGTCAGGAAGCCATGGGCATTCCAGGTATGTATGTTTTGAAGTGACTGCCAGTGTGGTGTGGCACGACCTGACATTCTCCAGGTTATGTGTGCCAGGAGGCAAGAGCGATCCGTACCTGACAGAATTTCCCTCCCTCCGTGTTCAGAGGACATTGGTTTTGTTTGGACCTTGCTGGCTGTGCTTCCCAAGGGCCGTGGTTTAGTCACCACACTGGTTTGCTGTTCATGCTGGCCTCAGTTTTGGTGGCTTAATTGCTATGTACAGTTACCTGGGAGCGAGATATTGTCAGGACCCAGCCTTGAGTTGAAAACTGGAGTGAGGATGAACCTTTACATTGTGCCAGTGGAAGGCTTCCAGTCTTCCCCAAGCACTTGGTTTTGCCTTTCCTCCACAGGAGCATTTCTTCCTCTGAAGGACACTAACATAAAAGCTTCAGAACCTGGGCAATAGAATTGTGCGAGCCTTCCCTGCTGCTTGCAGTTAACAGAAAAATATGCAGGCATCAGGTAAATTAAATTATTCGTCCACAGTTCTTCTGAATTCTGAATTGCAAAAGAGCTAGTAACTGTCTGTCTGTAAATACAGCAAACAGCTACAACCTGGTTTGAGTCTGATTTGTGTTCACTCACAATGATGGCTGCAGAAACAATCCTCTTTCTTTTCTTTTCCACAAGGAGAGCATGATCCTGCAAAATTTTAGCCACTTTCATTTGTGAGAACTGCTATAGGTAAGAAGTTTTCAAAATCTACTTATCCATTGTCCAAAGATTTGCTGCTCTCCTTCCACATGTACAGAGCTGTGATGCCTTTTGGGCCCTACACATGCATAGAATTTAAGAGTCAGTATCCTTGGTACTTCCTCTGCAAGCCTTATTAAAAAAAAAATCACATTTGTTTAAAGATATTTCACATTTCTGTGCATGTAGCAAGCATAGCAGAGGGAGTTTAAAGCCTAGTGACTAAAAAATCTGTGTTATAGGTGTTAGGGGGCAATGTTTTGTCCCATTTTTCTGTTCCAACTTTGGAAAAGAGTTGGTAAACTTTAAGTGCACTCAGGAGACTATGGCTTTTGTGCAGACATCTGCAAAGTGATTGAATTTTACCAATTGTGCAGGCACTCAGACACTTATTAGACAATATTACCAGAGCTGTTTGGAAAGAAGGAGTGGAAGAGAAAAGAAATTCTGCATGCGTGAAGGGGATTTTCTGTACCCTGTTTTGGGGAAGGAATTTTTCAGCCAGTGTGAAATGGTGTGGGGAAAAAAATGTCCTAAAATACATTCGTTTTGGCATTCTCACAGCCCTTTGACCAAGACCTGCTCAGACTTTGGCTTCGTTTGATGTTGTTACTTGTTGCACACCTTTTCAGCAGGGCTGTTGTAGCAGGTTTCAGTGCCATGTGGGAACCCTGCACCTTCTGCCTGTCATAAACACTCCGTGCCTGCTGCACAAAGGTAAAAACCAGCTGCAGCCTCCCTGCAAACTGCAATGTGAGCTTCAAGTGGCTCCTTTCAAGAGGCTCTGGGGTCACTCACAGGCTGCAAGGATGTCAACAGCACGGCTGTCTCACAGGATTGGTACTGGGAAAGCACTGGGACAAGCAGCTTCCTGGTATTCACAGAATGACACGCTGGGCATCCCTTCTCAATGTTGAAAAAATTAATATGCAGGGCATTTATTGAGGATTCCACCAGCATGTCATGAACTTCATGCAGTGTGAGCACGTAAATGCTGCCTGGTGATGCCAACACGTTGTTCTTCTGAGGTTGTAATGTGATTTTTGTGATCGCTCCAAACGTGATAGCCCTGCTGGGCAAACTTTCAGAGGTGGGTAGAAACGTGTGTTTGCACATCAAAATAGCCAATTTATTTCACAAACACCGAGGTGTCCAGTTATCTGTTTTGCTTATGCAAATATGAATTTTCACAAGCACAACAGCTGTGCCTTCCCTGCAATCATTTCCATAAGGTAGCGGATTGTTAAGTGAAGGGGACGTGCCTGTGATGCTGCTTGGGGAGTGTTTCTGGGGGATGGGTTGCACGAGTACAAGAAGGGTACAGATAAGTCCAGTGGCACTCAGGCCCACTCATCTGGAGTGGTGCAAAACCGGCATTGCGAAACCTGGATCTGGGGACAGTTTTGTGAGAAAGGTCAGGATCTGGATTGAGGGTGAGGAACGACCCCTGGGCCGTTCTATGGGGTGTGATGTCTTCTCATCGCATGCTCTGGGGCTCTGTTAGGCCCTGGGGTGCCGCGCTGGCCTTTTGGACACAGATCTGCATTTCTTAGGGACCGGTGCGGGCTTGCACAGGGCTTTGCAGGGCACCCAGGGGCTGAATGCGAGTGCGCGCACACTGAGCTGCCCCGGGGAGCCTCCCCATCCGTCCCCCGTCCGTTCCCCAGGGCAGACCCCCATCCGGCGCATCCCGCAGCTCTGTTCCACAGCCTCGCACGCCGCGTTGCGGACCCGGCCGCCGCTCCCCGGCCGGGCGTGCGGGACGGCATGGGCCCGCGGTGCCCCCGCGGTGCCCGGAGCCGCGCTCCCTCCCGCGGGCTCCCCTATGAGGT
>WEKY01010875.1:81655-124035 GCA_013390045.1 Picathartes gymnocephalus | reverse complement strand
CATTTCCCTAGAGACAAACAAAAAAAAAAAAAAAAAAAAAAAAAGCTGTTGACAGTTTGTCAAATAGTGCTTCCAGTCTAAGACTGCAGTAGCCTATTGTTATGCCAGCAACAGGCAACAGAAGTTGTGGCACCATATGGCCAGTATATGCTCCAGATAAGCTATCTGTTAATTTAGCTTATCAGTAGTGTTTTGATATGCTTCGTGTTTGAATCGCCAACCAGTATGGCCTTGGGTGTTTTTGGTGCCAAATTATTCCTTAACATTATAGACATCACTATTATTCCCTTGGTGGAATCTCTCACCATTCATTCACCTCATGGTGCTGTGAACAGTGGTGCTTATTTTTGGAATTAGCTGGCATGGTTTGTTTGGTTTTTGGGTTTTTTTGCGGTTTTTTTTTTTTTCTTTTTACGTGGTTGTCTTTCTGTTGGGAGATTATAATTCAGGAATGACATTTTGGTTTTGAGGGGAGAAAATGTCAGAACAGACTTAGGAAGAAAAGGTAAATTCATAGATGTTTAGGGGATTAAAGCTTCTGTTATGTGTGTCTCAATTTAACAAGTATGGTGATTTGGGACAACAATTAATGGGAGAAAGGATGTTTTATTCACATTTAAGCAATCACCACTGTGAGTGCGTACTTTTTGTTTTGTCCTAAAGCTGGTTTACAGTTTAAAATAAAAAGGCAAAACTCTGTAAACAGTTTAATTTTCCACATCCCTGATTTTACCTTCATTCTTTCAAAAAAATTGCCCTTTAAAAACAGTCATGTCCCTATATCTGCTGTCAGCTGATCTTTGAAGACTTTTTTTTATTTTCCTGCTTTTCCCATGACCAACTGGAAGCTTTGGAGAAGACCGTAAGATTCAGTGGAAGTTGCTTCATCTTCCCCTTACCCCTGCCTTTCTTTGGGAGTAATTATTTTGTTGCAGGAGAGGTCTCCAGCCATAAATAAGTGTTCCATTCAGTGCCTCCGTGGTGTCCTTAGGGCTGGATGTGCCCTGACCTTGCAGCACATTCCTCTGTCCCCTGCCCCACAGGCTGGCTTTGGCTGTTCCTTGCAGGGCACCACAGCTGTCCCTGGTGCCTGGACCCTCCTCTTTCCGTGGGAATACACGTTCTTGCTCTTGGTTAAGCTCTCTCCTGCCTTTGGATCACTGTGATTTTTTTGTTTCCCTCCTTTTGCAATCCAGCTTGCCAGGTCTCTCCTTACGCTGTCTCCTCTGCTGCTGCCACGGATGTGGTGTCACTCTGGGGTCCCTTTCCTGCTGCTCCCAGCCCTTCCTTGGCCTGGGTATTGGAAAGAAAGGGCCACTTGTGCTTGTCATGCCTTTCATGTCCAGATCCTTAACGACCAAGAAAAGGACTAGATCCTCTCTCAGAGAAATTTACAATCATCTTCTGAATCTGTTTGCTGACACCCCTTTTTTTAGTAATGAAGAGAGGCCAAAGACAAGTAAATTTTTCTCTTGTCCATTTGGAGCAGAGAAATGTGAACAGTCTGAGCACTGACCATTCTTTACCCTTTCACTGAAGTCCACTCAGATGAACTGCCTGGAAAAAGGCAGGAGCTGACAAAGGGGCCCTCTGGGTGGGCTATGGACTGAGAGGTGATGCTCCCACCTTGCTGCTCTTGTTGGCTGAGCTGATGTTGGCACCTGCGGAAAATGAGAAAGGCTCCCTGTCCTTGGCTTGGCATCTGAGGCTGCTAAAGGGCTTCTGGTTTCCCTGCAGGACGTGAAATGTGTGTGTCTGCCCACTTAGTGCTGGTTTGGGGGTCGCCCCAAGTTTTAAATCTGTTTTAAATTCAGATTGAGAGTCCAGGTCCATGGTGTGACTTGTGCAGTTTGGTGACAGTAGCATTTTTTGGCTTCTGGCTCATTGCAGATTAGCCCTGTGATCTCCCATTCTGCTGTGATTAGGGGCAAGGTAAGCAAAGACCCTGGGAAAGGGGGGGTATTGGGACTTTCAGGTCTCTGAGACATGCGTGCATCTTCCCGGCGAGTTATTTCTAAGTGCTTAACTGTGGGAGGCAATTTTCAGTTCACTAATGTCTCTGGCTACCACCCATAATCAGTATGGCTGCCTTTGGATTGATGGCTCCGTTAAAACACAACAAATCTATGTTTATTTAGTACTATAAGCTACGTCTTTCATATGGTTGTGGGGGTTATTTTAATTAAACTTCAGAGCCTGTGAAGTTTTGGTTTATTTGGTATCTCCTTGACTTGGCTTTACTGCCAAGTGGTTTCAGCCACTGCTTTGTGATAGGAAATGCACAGCTGCAAATAATGTGCATTTTGCTCATGAAATTGACTATTACTTATGCACAGTAATTTCTTGCTCTGCTGCTTGACATATTTACTATATGCTTACTGAGCAGTTGAAGGGGCATATTTGGAAGAGAGTTTTACATATGCAGCTTCCTTTACAGATTCAGTTTAGCCTCTAGCATTAGTAATAATTTTTGCTGGTAAAACAGTGACCCATAAATAACTTCATCGTCCAAAATCTCTAAAAACAATACGAAGAAATCCAAAGGGTAGGAGAATTATTATAGTTCTTGGTTGCTTGGAAAATTAACTAATATTCTGGATTCTGAGATTTTGGAAACAAATTAAAGAACCCTTTTTTAGGTAGCAGGCTGCTTTTAATGGTTCTTCTGTATTAAGGAGAGTACAGTATTGTAGGTTATTTATTTCTGGGCATGCAGTACAGGGTGAAGAGCCTGCAATTCAGCTCGCAATGCCTCTGTGCCCTGAGGTAAACTCTATTTCACAAAGGGAATTTTGATTATGGTCTACTGCTCTGTAGCATAGTGGAGGCTTCAAGAGGCAAGTGGTAAATGCTACCAAAGAAAAGCTGGATTGGAGCCACTGACGTCATCTAAGTAAATCTGCTGTAGGACTATAGCCATAAAATGACTGCCAGCCACGGAGCGCACTTTGGCCTTTTCTTGTCAAGTGTTTTAACTGCTGGTTTTTGCTTTGCTTTTCTTTTTTCTTTTCCTCTGAGCAAGATGCATTTTGTTTTCTTTTTTTTTTTTCCCTTGTGCTAGTTGTGCACAGGGTGAAAATACAGAAATTTTAGAAATCCCCCTCTGTCCCCACCGCGCTGCACTGAGACTGTGAGTGGCTGCAGCTTGCAGTTCAAAAATTAAAAAGTAAACCAGTACTTTTCCATACATGAGCCTGGCAGAATTCAGCTTCCATCACCAGCTATTTTTTAGGTGCAAGAGCCTGGCAGTTCAAGTTACAGCATACTGATGAGATTTGTGTTGTGGGCAAAAAGCGTTTTGATGCTCTGGAAGGCGTGCTTCCCTCTGGAAGAACTAAATGCATAAAAACGGCTGGGCTTGAATTCTGAATTAGCACCAAAATGCAGGGGGCGTGTGTGTGTGAGCACTTAAAATCCAGTGTTAGTCATGGCTTTACGGTTACCTCGGCAGTTTCAGTCACTCCTGAAACAAAACTTTCCTGAGTGTTTGTCACCGGCCAATCTTTGATGATGCTTTCTGTACACAGCTAAAGAAACCAGGTGCATTAACAATGGTAGCTCTAGGATTCATGGATTAGGGTGTAGCAGTCATAGCTGTACTTAAGGGTATCTGTAAAAATGCACTGATGTCCCAGCTGCTCTCCACTTGAATTTCAGCCCTGTCAGGACTGCAATGAAAGTACTCAAGTTTTTGACAGTGGATTTTTAGTTCAATGTCAACATTCTCTTGAAATGAATTTCCAGGATGTTTAACACAGCATTTATTTTTTAAACAGAGTTCACTGTAAAACACATTAATAATTATTAGCCCGTTTGTCCCATGACAATATTTGTTTGATTTATGTACTTCTTTTATTTTAAAATAAAAATTTAGCATCACTGTTTTTGAAGTTTGAGTCTTATGATCAGAAATATATTAAAACCAGTATCTTATCCATGAATCATTAGATGAGTCAGTTCCTGAAACCACTACAAGCCTCACAGTTCTTGGCTTGGGCTGAAAGCAGGAAATCCAGGCTTCAATAACTTCCTTTCCCAGTCCTGGCTATAGCAGCGTTCGTGGTTAGTATATGCTGCTTTTGTAAGCAATAGGAAGATGTATGTCTGAGGAACAAAGGCACTCGAGTCAATTTGCTGAAACTGTTTATAATTTGTGGTCTTGATTTGAATGTCAGGATGCATTGGCATATACTGTGTTCTGTGCTGCAGTGCATTTTCCAGCAGTGAGATTCAGCATGTGAAATAAAGGGAACACATTATGGCACAATTCTTGGACAAAACCCATCTAATCAGTTTTCCAGAAAACAGGAAGATGTTTTAGTGAAATCATCCAAATCCTGAAGACTAATGGGAGTGAGAACTGAGCACATAGGAGTAAATTTAAAGTGTTTATTTAGCAGTTACTTTGTCTTATGCTTGTGCAACAAACTATTTTTATTCTGTTTCAACGCTCCAAAGGGGCTTGAAAAAAACCCAACCCAAACTTGGAACTTATAAAATAAAAACACATGATTTGTTTTTCAGTCTCCTTTTTTTTTTTTTTTGCAGTGAAAACTGTTTGCCTCCTCATAATCAAGGACACATTGATTGTCTCTGTGTCAGTGGAGCGTTGTTGGCTGCAGGATCTGTCCTTCAAACTTGGAGTGCCTGTATGCTCTGACATCTGTGTGAGGGGATGCATTGTTTACCTTTTTGAGCTAATGGGGCCACATTCAGGCTCGGTACAATGTTGATCTTAATGTGTTTGCACCTGGAAAGTGTTCAACCCTTTCTGCTTTTCTTAAATATTAGTTTGGTATCTTGTACTTATTATTTGGTTAATTTAACTCTCTAATTAATTAGCAGCACATAAAGGCCAAACCCACCTTCTTTAATTATTCTTTTTATTCTTCCTTCCAAAACATTGTTTTTAACAAACCAGGAAGAACAAGAGTATTGAGAGCAATGAATTAGTAGATACTGCATTAAAAAAAGGAAAGTCTACTTTTGACAGGGTTAGTTGAACTCTTTATGCAGTATTGATTGAAAACAAGTATAGAGCTCTTCATTTAAACAGGCAGAACTGGGACTTTTGGCATGGCAGTGAGCATCCAAGCAATCTGCTTTGTTGAATCTGGGGGATTAGGATTGCTCTTAGAATATTTAAAGGGGTGCTAGTGGGCCATAAAGGTGCAGAGAGCATTTAAAGGAATCAAAACCAGCGTAACTGCCCCATGACTGCAGTTCCCAGCACCAGCTCCTGTGGTGCAGGAGTTTGTAGTGATCTCCGGGTGCCTCCTGTCCTGCTTCTGAGGGCCAGGTTTGGTGTGAGGCTGAGGAGCCCGAGCAGAGCTCTGTGCCATGAGGCTGGTGCAGGGCAGAGCAGGGTGTGAGCAGGGTGGCCTGGCCTTGGCGCAGCGGAGCTGCATGAACATGAGGCTGGTTTGGAGGGAAGCTGGCCTGTCTCACCCTTCCTTCTCTGCCAGGAAGGAGCATCTCTTCCTCTGGAAGATGCCTGCATCCCGGCAGGATGGTGCTGGGAGGGCCTGCACCATTCCTTCCTTTCTCTGGGCTGGCTGGAGAGGTGCCTGAGGCGCAGGTGCTGTGCTGGAGCCCCAGCTGTGTGTGCGCACACGGGAGGAGCAGCCTGCCTCAGGTGTGTCCCCTCCGTGCTGACAGGGACTGCAGTGCTGGCCATCACACCACCCACTGTGGGTTTAACTTGCTGCGCTGTAATTAACTCCTTGTAATAACAATAATTATAATAATTAACTTACTACAATAACAAGGATCTTCTTCCCGCTGGTTCTGCTTGCTGATTTTGGGACAGACATCTCGCTTCTTTCCTGTTTTCTGTCTAGGGGAAAATGTAAGCACTTGAGCAGTGGAGAATAGCAGTGGCTTTTCACAGCATCAAAGCAAATGTAAAAAGCATTGTTCCTGATCATAAGAAGTGCAGTTTTCTCTTAATTAATGTTAAACAACAGATTGTTTAAGAACAAAGGGAAAAACCTCCAAGTGGAATAAGCATCTAAAGTTCAGAAACAGGTTATAGTTGTGCTTGATTTAATTTTTTCCCTTTGCAAAGAAATGTAAATGATTTAATATTGCTTTTCTAGTTGAACAGTCCTGAATTTGGGAATTGTAATGCGTAAGATCTGGAGATACATTTTGATCAAGTTCATACGCTTTAAATGTGTATGAACTGAACATCTTTGTGTTGCTATCGATCAGAGAGATGTCCTGTTGCTCTAATGTGGATTTTGGTTTTGGATTAGAAGCCTGGGGCTTTGAATTGCTTGCTGTCTGTGGACCAAGTATTCAGTAGCTAGTGATTGATTCATTAATTAAAATCAATTTAAATGGATTTGTAAGCCTCATGTAACAGATTATCTTATTAACAGCATGAGAAAGGCGCTGTGATCTGCAAGGAATGTGTCGCTTCAGACAAAATACAGCACGATTTTATGGGAGAATTTAATGAATTGCTGTTGCTGTAAGTGATCTATGCAAATGGAAGAGCCTTGCTTAAATCCTACATTAAACAGACTCTTCCTGTTGAACACGTTTTTTTTTTTTTAAACCTCCTACAAAATACTTGCCTTTAATTTGTATGTGTGTGTGTTTCTGTCCATATTCATGGTCACAATGACACCTTAAGGATTGTCAAGTTTCTGATATATTCTGATCTTGGAAAATTTTTTTTTTTCTTTTTCTGTAACATCTCCCTTGCCCTATTTAAAAAAACCCACAACAAGAAAAATGATTTTCTAAATTACTGAGAACAGAATGACAGAAAGAACATGTAATACTGTTTAATCCATGCTCTGCCTGCTCAGCAGTGCTGTCTGGAGGAGACACTTTGGACAGCTGGAGGGGCCAGGCGGGCAGAGGGGACTTCTGGCAGAAGTGAAAGTGTTGAAGAGGTGGCAATAAAAGCTTTCCCGGCTGGGAGAGGGGAGGCTTGTCTGTCATCTTTGCCTTCATTTTGTAACTTCTTTTTTACATCAGGCTGTATAGCAAGTCATTGCAGCCACCTCTCTGTGTATTAATATGCTCTGTGGTCAGGCCTCAAGAATATCTAAGCCAAGGTGTCAGCAAAATCAATGGGAATTAGTTTCAAACAGAGCAGGGTTTTTGCCCCTAAATCATAACCTTGCCCATAACTTTTCAGTAATCTCAATAACATGTGTGCTTCATTCTGGTTTGCAACCCTGACTTCTTCAGAAAAGGAGATTTTTAATTGTGGGTGCTACGTTGCAGCATCACTTCACACCTTCCTTCCCCAGCTCGTGCTCTCTGAGCATTTGTGATTAGGGAGCAAAGTGAATTAAATTATGGCATCCCTTTTCCATTACAATGAAGCTAGTTTCACTTCATTTCCTCTGCTGTATTGAAGAGATGGAAGAATCTATTATATCAACCGAAAAAAATTTAATGAGCTTCTTAGGGAAAAAAAAAAACCCTCACAACAAAATCTCAGCCATCATAGAGCCCTGAATTGCCTTGCAGACATCATCCATTCCATGTGTAGGAGATTCTTCAAAGCAAAGCAGTGTTAGTGAGCTTTGTTTGCTGGGTAATCTTACTGTCTCTTGGCAGTAGAGAGTACACATCCTTAACCAAAAAAGATGTGAAACGGGATTGACGTGGTAACCCAACTGTAGCTGCATTTTGGTAAAATTAAATGCATTGCCTGAGATGTGAGGAATTTGTCATGGTGGGAAGCATTTTTCACTGCTTGTGGAAAATCAAACAAGGTGTTTGGGAGATGCAAAGCAAGTAGTGACCTCCAGTTTGCTCCACGGTTATCTCTTGGTATTCTTTGGGTTTTGACTTTAGGGGATGGGTGTTTTGCCTCACCATGCACACGGGTGTGTTGCCAGCCTGCTGCCTATCAGTCAGTCCAGTGGGAAATTTGGATAACGCCTTGGAAGTGCGCAAGGACAGTGCCAACTATAAAAACAGCAGCTCTTGCACATGTACACCTTCCACAAAGCCCGAGACGCCTCCTGTACCATCCCTTTCCCTCCCTGAGTCTGCAGCAGGTGCAGATGTGTGAGTGTGGAGGTTTGTGGCTGTGTCCTGCTGGGTCACTGGAGCCTGGGAACTTGGAAGCTGGCACTGGAATTCTGGGCGTGACGAGTTATTTCATCCTGGACGCGGCCCTTGAAACCAGGGAGAAAGTCTCCTTGCCCTGACTTACATCAGCATGCCAGTTTGAAATTAGAGTAGTCATGAAATAATTATTTATTTTGTGAACCCTTTGGTTTGGAAAGGAGCAACGAGAGTCTTGAACTTAGAAGAAATGTGCTGAGTCACAGCATTTTATTAACAGAAGAGAGCAAGGCAGACGTGCTGCTCTTGGCTGGGATGGAGTTAATTTTCTTTATTGCTTTTGGTGTTTTGGATTTGTCAGCTTGGGTTAAGCCACAGCAGCAGGACATAAGCAGGATGTAGCCCCCTCAAAGCAGCAAACTGGCAGAGAGGTAACTCCAAGGTGGCAGAGCTGGGCCTAATACTGAGTCGGGTGTGCAAGTGCAGTCCTTTCCTTCCGCTGCTTCATCCTTCACATCCAGTCCCTCCGTTGTAGAACCACAATTTCAATTAATTGACTTTCTTCAATTGAATTTCTACCATAGAGTTCTGGCTAACAGGAAGAAGACATTGGTGAATAGCTTTTAAATAGCACGCTGCACAACCCTGCCATTATGACTTGGGGGAATATTTTCCATTCCGCTTTTGTCTATAACGTGAATCTCAGTAACATTTGTCTTGTATTAAGGCTGCAAATTTTTTTTTTTTTTGTGTATGTATGTTGCAAACCTTGTGAAATGTTTTTTTATTCTTGCAAATTGTAAATAGTTCTGTTGGCTCAACTCTCCCTTTTGTAAGCAGATGATTTTTTTTTTTTTTGTAATAAGACATAGTTCTGGGGCAGTGCTGTACGACTGCAATTGAGTTGTACAGTAATAAAATTTCCATGGTGTTCTCTGAAGGTCAGTGGTATGCAATTAATTGCTGGACCCATGACAGGTGCTGAGTAGGAAGTGTTGCTGCCCTAGACACTAAATATAATAATTAAGTCAGGGGTTAGTATAAAAAGCATGGAAGAGACATGACTCTCATTAACAAGGAATTTGTGCTGATATTTGTTTTAACAATTCAATTTGTATCTTGCATATTTGAGGAAGGTGTCTGTTCTGACACTTGGAAGATGGGAGCCAAATTAAGAGGACTGTGTACTGAAATGATTGCAAAATTTTTGGTGCATGGTAAGGCACTCTTAGTCATGAAAGTTTCTAGTTATCAGTATATTCAGAGGAGAGAGCTGTGTGCCTTTGAAGGCTTCCAGAGGGAGATCCTGGCCCCCACCCTCTGTGCCTTAGTTAAGGTGGGTGGCATCTACTTTAGGAGAGGTAGTGGTTTACTTGGGAGAGAGTAAAGCTGTCATCAGGTGTGGGAATTCAGGTGAGGATTTGAACATCTTTTGATTGCCCAGGTTATCTCTGAATGGTTTACACTGCAGCTGCCCTTTGCTGGCCTAGTGGAGGCATCACTGGGCCAAGAAGGGGGAAAGCTTTGCTGGGTAAGGAAGAATGTATATTTGAAAACTGCCTAATTTGACTGCATCTGCAAATCCTTTGGTTTTTTAGGCTTGGCAAAGTATTTTCTGTTTTACTTAAGAATATTTAGAAAAAGTACAAGGAACAGTCAAAATGCTAATGTTTATTTTGCCTGTTTTTACAACGCAGCCCTGTGAATGCAGCCTGCCAGGTCCCATTGTATTTAATTCTGCTGCCATGCCATGGGGCTCACTTGGGGAACTGGAGAGCATTTAGAACAAACTGTGGTACCTTGTGGCATGTGAAACTCTCGTAGCACGCGTGTCATGGTGTGATCCAAACAAGGCATAATTGCCACGAGCACAGACTGAACCTTCTGCTGGAATAGGCCAGGCTGAGCACAGAATGTCACAACTGTGAAGGCTGGGTGAAATCTTGGCTCCAGAGAACTCAAAGTCACAAATGCATGGAGTCTCCTCTGCTCGCATTTACACCTTTATTCACAAAGTCTTTTATAGAAGACTTTACTCAATGGCAAACAGAGTGAAAAAATTAAGGAAAAATCTAATATTTGTCAGTTCAATATCTCTCCGCAGTTTTAATCAAGTAGACTTACTTGAATTCATAGCCCTCTTTAGACAAACTGCAAAAAGATAATTGCTCTTGTTTCTCCTCTGATTTTAAATGTGCACATTTTATGGGAGGATCAGTTGGTACTAATATAAAAAGGCCAGTTTGCCTTGGCTTAGTCCATCTTTGTAAGAGCCATGACTTGGAAATTGGAGAATGGTTCCCTGTGGAATGCTGCTACTGCTGCTGAAGGCATTGAAATGTGTTGTGAGTCCCTGTGGCTGAGTGCTGTGGGAAAGAGTGAATTAATGTTTCAGCAGAGGGTGTTCATAGATACTTCAGTGTAAGAAAAACTTTTAAAGTGATGCTTTAGAGGATTTACCATTCCCCTTGTGGGACAAACTTCAGTAAATAAAATTGCTGTAGATTCAAAATAAATAGAAATCTGTAAATAGTTTGCAGCCTCTATCTATATATTTCTATCTGTCTGTCTGTCTCTGTCTCTACCTATCTATCTCGTATACCAATTCTGACCAGCCTTTGAAATCATTGGATTAGAGCTCTTCTAATCTGGTGATTTTAACACGCCTGGAGGTTTTTTTCCTGCTTCTGGGCAGGAAGGTGATCATGTGATTAAGGCACAAGTGAGGGAGCAGAGATTTGCATTTGCTTTCTGGGGCAGAGTTGAGAGAGGAAGCTGGGAGAAGTGATCACAGCTCAGATTACTGGTGTAGGAACAGGGGGGAAAAATCAGAGAAAAATCCATCCTGTTGCTTCGAGAGGGCAAGTTAATATTCGCAAAGTTCTTTTACATACCTATGTGGAAAGTGTTGTCAGTGTAAGTGACTGTCTCCAAGACAGATTTCCCTGCTTCTTTACTTTACCCAATTTTCCGTAATTGGCTTGGAGTGGTGAGATTGAGTGTAATTAAGTCTCATAATTAATTAATATGAGAAAGCCTACGCAAAAGCAGAGTACGTATTTTGGATTCCATGATTTGTTCCCTTCTGTGAAATTGGAGTAATAATACCTTGTTACTTAATGCTCTAAGCAATGATTGGGTGACAGTTATAAAGTGCTTTATTATGAAAATGCATGTGAAGAACCATTTTTAAGTGCGAAATGACTGCATAGGTCTCAGTCCTTGTAGAAATAACATGCTGACACTGGTGTGTCTCAGGACCAGAAGATAGTCAAGTTCAAATTTAAGGCTGCCCAAAGGAATGATCACAGCTTTTTTGAAGTATTTTTTTTTCTGAGAACTTGTCTTTTAAATTTTTTTTTTCCTCTTTAATTAAAATAATAGTTAAAAAATCCTTAGTTAGAGGTGTAACAACAGTGATTTAGATTTCCCACTACACCAAGTCACCAAACAGGCCAAACAATCATATACATAATTTAGGACATAAAATCTCAGAGAATGTTTTATGATGAACTGTTAATAGACTGGCTTTCATCGCGTGCAGTGGTTCCAGATCCATGAGAAGAAGGCAACTTACAGGGCCCTGGATACCTTTCTGAGAATGACCCACACCAGCAGCTTTTTCTTTTTTTTTTCCCTTCCTTTTTTTGTTTCTTGCATTTGTAGAATTGAGTGCAGGTGTTGCCCTGGGAATTCACTGGTCAGACACTGAACGTAAACCAAGGGCTGCTTGCAAAAGTTTGTCCAGCAGCCTGTGTGCAGCAAAACCTGCTTGTGCTGCCTGTTTGGCAGACTTGTCCACGGGGGAACAAAGTGAGGAACAAGTCAAAATCAGCTGCCCAGGTGGGACTGAGGAGACTAAACAAAGGTCAGTGGGTCTGTGCTGACTGGTGCAATTCTGGGATTAATGCTTGGATTAGGGATGGGCCATCAGAAAGTTTACTCTGATTGCACCCTGAGAAGGTACAAAAAGCCATGAAACTTGGCCAGGAGAGTCAGAGCTGGAGCTTTGAAGTGAAACTGCAGATGATATGGTCACTGAGCCAGGAAAAGGCAAGCTGTTCAAAGCCCTGCCCAGACCATACTTTTATCAGCTCCTTGGCCTTACTGTTCCAGCTGTGCAAAACTGAAGAAGTGCAGGGGACTCCAGAGCAGGAAGGACGAACTTTTAAGTTATTATCCTTCCAAGTGCACAGCAAAGTGTGTTTGTGCCCAGCAGAGACCAGGCCATCAGCACAGGGGTGCTGGGAAAGGGGGACCTGGGGAAGGGAGCTTGCTTCAAGCCCTGTGGCTCCTGGAGGTGTTCCCTGAGGGGTCACTCATGGCACTGGTCAGACAGTGGTGGAACTCTGCACTTTGCAGCTCCCAGCACTCTGGTGGGAATTACAATCCGTGGGAATATCCTGTGCTGATCCATGTGCCTGTTGCTGACCTCAAAAGGAAACCTCCAGGACTGACTGACAGTGGGGAGTATAGGAAGGGTACTTTGGAATGTGCCTCCTGTGGATGTAGCACTCCTGAAATTTAACTGGTATAAATGTAGGTTTTGGAAATGCATAAGCGTGTACGATAAAGTTTGGCAGAGAAATGCAGTGTTCTCTTTTATTGTTAGCTACATCCTTTTCCTGTGAGAGCTTAGGAGAATGTTTTCATACTTAACATGTTTCCTCTCCTCACTGTAGTTCATCTGCCAATCTGACCCTCCCAAGGAAAGTAAGCTGGCTCTGATTGCAGATAGATGCAGGGAGTGTGATGGGGAAAAGAGCAGGCAAATTTAAAGGCCAGCCCTTTCTGTGGGCCGGGGTTTGGCTGGGTGTGATGCAGAAGGTGAGAGTCAAAGGCCATCTGTGTATCTGCCCAGCACTGTAACAGACGTCAGATAAATACACTGTCCCTTTTGTAAACTTCTTAAGGGAAACTTCAGAGCGAGCTGTTGTTTGTCACGGAGCGTCGGCAGCTGCTGCACAGCCAAATCTGCAAGTGAATTGCCAGAGTATATGAGCCTCTTGCTGTACCCCTCATAAAACTGCCCTGAAAGAAAGTCATATTTATCTCAAAAGTGGCAGGCTTGGCAGGATGCCCTGGCAACTTTTTGCCAAGCAAACCTAAAGTGAAACTGGCTCACCCTGACTCCGCTAGATTTGGGTTCACCCAAACCTCCTTTTGAGAGAGGCTGGAAGAAAGGAGGGGTGGGGACAGAGGATTACAGTTCTTTTAGATTTCCCTGGCACATTTCCACTACCCCACATGAAAGTGCTTTTTAAAATCACAGTGAAGGTCGAAATATATTTAATAATTAAATTAAAATTGTTCTATTCAGTTTTGGCTTTGCTGAGTTTAATGCAGGAGTCAAATAACTACTGCAGACAGAAGAAAAACAAATGCTTGGCACTTTTCCCTACAAGGCTGAAAGTGAGTCAGTATCTGAGAAGGCTTCTCAATGGAAAATGAGAAAATAATCTTAATAAAAAATTCAAATTATTCAGATGAACTGCTTGTAAATTATGCACATAAATACAGTAGTTGCCACAATGAGAAACTTCTCTAACATTTTTGGCAGACATTAACTTGAAAATAAAGACTGAGAGATAATTATTATTATTATTACTACTACTGTCATTTTGGTTTGTGCTGCATTAGCATTAAGAGGCCCAAATGAGCATCCAAAATCCGCCGTTCAAGACTCTGCTCTACTGCAAAGAGATATTCCCAGCTCAGGAAGACTTAGTTTTCAAATGCTAAAGACAGGGTCTCAGGCAAGGGAATTTAGGAGTCTTGCTCAAGCCCCACAGAACCTTGTGGCAAGATCAGGGTTTAATCCTGATCTGCTAAATTCCAGTCCAGCCTTCTAACCAAAAGCTGCATCCCTGCTGTAAGCCTTTCGAATTCCTTAACAGGATGAGGCTTTAGCCTGCTGTAGCATCAGGATAAGGTATTGTGACATCTTCTTAGGAAGGTTATACCGGACTCCAATTAAATAGATCTCCAGGAGGAGGTCATGTGACATCAGGACACTTCATGATGTTTTTCCCCCTCTTTTCCTTCCCTGACCCGTCCCCGCCCCAGCCTTTTTTATTTTAAAGAAAAAAACTAACATCCCCCAGTTTACTGATTTTTTTTTTTTTCCTGAGAGACTACACCTCCCGCTCATGACTTGTCACACACTGTGGAGTGTGGAGGTGCAGCATCCAGAACCAAAAGAGGAAATGTGCTGATTTTGGCAGCTGACCAGAATGACCTCATTCCTCTGCTATTGGAAGTTTGTGCACTTTTCTGGCAGGCAGCACAGTTAAAAATATGATTGCCTAGCTCTTAGCATGTCTTCATTGAAGAAAATGCTCGCCAGATACTTAAATGCTTTCTCCAAATCCCTCCTAGTAGCAGAATACACCTGACAGGCACGGGCAGCTGGGCAGCCTGCTCGCAGGGAGCACGGATGGGATGGTCAGATCTGGAGGGCAGAGGAAATGGGATGAGCTCTGTGGATGAGGTCTGGTGCTTTTAGGGCTCTGCAGGTGTGTGTGAGAGAGGAGCAGTGCAATGGAACACCTGTGCCCTCGCACCTGGGGCTCCTGTGCCATCCCTGCTCCTGCCAGGTTTTGGGAATGGTCCCTGTCTCCCCATGGAGCATCCTAGCAGCTGGGCTCGACACCGAACTCCGTGAGGAATTGGCTTTCAGTGGAGCACTGCTGCCTTCCTCTCTCCAAATGGAGCCTGAGACTGTGGAAAATCCTGGTGAGTGGTGCAGGTGTATCACTAAATGGGATTATTGTAGGCTTTTGCTCTGCCCAGAGGCTCTGCTGTGAACAAAACCTACCACTGCAAAAGGTGCAGCAGCCTGACAGTCTGCAAGGAAAATGGGAATTATTCAGAGTTGTAATTGAAGAGTCAAGTGAAAGTTAAGTCTTCTCCTACGTTACAAATTAAAAAAACAAACTGAACGTGGTTAATTATTCCAGGAAGAGAAAGTAATAAAAATCTGCATGGAAAAATAGCTATTTAGATCTGAATGGAGATTATGTGATTGTATCAGAGGTACAGATCCATGTGTACATTATAGCCTCCTAAAAATATGTAATCTTCCCAGAAGAACCTGACTGCAAATCACAGAAATCTTCTTTTACTACTTTCCACCCCTCCTGAAAATGTCTTGGGTGTGTCTCCTGCATCAGAAGGGGATGAGATTGTTGTTTGAAGGTTTGGCCTTGGAGAATGTAAGGGCCACTGAAATAGTTTGGCAAAGGAGTTGAGCAACAGCAAATGGCCTATTTCCCTTCACCAGGTTAGTTGTGTAAGAGCTTTCTTCTGCCCAGCATGATTGATTCTCTCTTTTTGATTTGTTCTGGGAGGATTCAACTTTTGGCAGCTCACTTAACTATTCTGGAGACTGAAAATAAAGTGACAAAAGCAAACCTGCTGCAAACTGCAGATGTATTGATGGGTGATTGTCTTGCAAGGAGCTTTTTCTGGATAGACTCCCCGAATCTGTGGAAATACTTGAGAACTCCTGCATCAGACTGAGTGAGTAGTCTGGAATTAAATTATATCTGGCTTTTCCTTGTAAAGACACTCTGAAAAGACATTGCTGCTTTTGGGACCTGGAACAGCTTTGTCGAGATATTTGTTCCACTGGAGATGCAAAACTTTCAATTCCGATAAAAGCTTCTTAAGGCTTGGTTACATGTTAGCTGTTTAATCATACAAGTTTAGGTGTAACTGTAAATAGGTAAAAACCTCAGTTAAGGATACAGATATTTGAAATAACAATCAATAAAAACCCTGCTTGAAGCTGCTTTCATGTTAGCTGAGAGGGACCATGAAATTGTACACTGTACAGAAATAGCATATTTAAATAAGTCATTTATCATATTGCATGCACCATATGATACAGCTATGTGATGTTTTTAAAAGACAAGAATCAGATTATCTTTGACTGTGTCACCAGATGGTGTGTAACGGGCAATAGAATTATGGATTATGAGACATAACTTTCACTCCTAGGTAACCTGACTGACAAAACCTTTCTGTCTTGCAAAAACAAGACACTCAAGGACTGAGGGGATGGCAGAATTATTTTTTCCTACCTGCAAAAATTCCCCTTGACCAGGAAACAAGTTCATACATGTAGCCAGAGAAAGAAACAGGCAATCAAATGAAAATATTTCTACCTCACTCTTATTACTTCATTTTTTTAACATTAAAACCAAAATTCTTCTTAAAAAAGGCTCTCTCCCTATTAATGTAGTTAAATTTCATTAATTGCTGTAACTCGAACCTTGTGGTAGTCTTTGTACAAATATAAACCTGGGAAAAAAGAAAACAAACCAAACTTGTGATCTTAAAATGGAAGGCCAAGCTGTTAAGTGATTGGGAAAAGTCTCTGGTTACCTGCACGGACTGCTGTAAATTTTGGTTTAGCAGAAGCTCTTGCAAGGGCAACATGAGCCAGGAACAGGGATGCAGAGTGCAAGGGCCAGGAGGGCCAGTGGCTTCTCTTCCTTCTCTGGCCCCACTCACGGGTGTCCAGGTGCTTTTCTGGAGTCAGGAGAGCGCCAGCAGCAGTGGCTTGAAATGCCAGTGTGTTGGATTTCAGTGAGTGCAGCAGGTCAGAGGGGCTCAGTTCCCCCTGCCTGACCCCCAGGTGCAGCACATCTGACAGCCAGCCTTCCCTGGCAGCAGTGGGAGTGGCAGATCCTGCCCGTGGTGCCTGGCAGCCAGGAGGGCCAGGAGCAGGCATGTTTCTGACATGCATGCAGATTTACATTCTGAACAGACACATTTGGTAGCCAGAGAAGAACTGCCTGCCCGGAGCGCTGGCAGTGCTGTGCCTTTAAACTGATGCATTCACATTAAAGAGAGACATTTAAATAATGCAAAGGGGTAAACTAGCTTGAGTTATGTGTGGTTTGAGCTGGGTGACTCTTGCTGCCTTTTATGGGAATCTCTCATCTGAAGTCCTGCACAATTATCCCCAAGGGCAAGTATTAACCCCATGAAAGAGAGGATATCACCACTTGTACATCAGACATTATGTATCTGTGTGATGGCTGTGGTTGGCTTTGGCTGAGGATGGAGCTTTATTAGAGCCCATGCTCGTGGCTGGATAACGGGAACCTGGCTTGGCTTCCTTACGTCATGGAACTGAGGGAAACTCCTCGGGCAGGCTGATTAACCCATAGAACTAATTAAGCACTCGTATCATTCTGCAATAATGAGGTGTTGTTCGTAAAGGAACGGGGAAATAAAAGGACTTGCAGTGGCCTCATTTTTGATGGCCACGAGCCTGGCTGTGCCCTGGTGGGATGGAGGGGGCTTGGTGAGGCTCCCCTGTGTTTGGCTGTGGTGCTGGGGCAGGGTCTGCGCTCTGTTCAGTGAGGCAGAGTCGCGGTCTCTTTGCCACCTCCCTGTTGTGGCATTGCCATTGCTAGGTGAGGATGACATCCTTGGCACCCCGTGTATCCCACTGGCCGGGGGCCGGAGTGGCAGCTCCGACAGCAGGGTTTGGTCTCTGCTTTGGGGGGCCCTTGGGGCCTGCAGAAGGGGCCCTACAAACAGATGGTTAGTGCGGGGGGCTGGTGAGAAAGTTGCTTATTGATAGAAGCAGTGCACAGGGCAGTGAGTTAGCACTGCATTATCTGATGTGAGGCTGCCGCTCTCCCATGGGCTGGCTGCCCGTAGCCAGAGCTGCCAAACCTTCCTTGGATTTATTAATCAGGTGATGTCACGAGTCTGGGCCAGTGTGTCTGCACTGGCCTTGGTGCCTGTCAGAGCTGAGCTCTGGAAAAAACCAAAGTGCATGTGCACTGGGAGCAGGGAGCCACGGCCTGCTCCAAGGTGCGCATCCGTGTCTCTGGTCACGCCTCAGGGAAAGCACTGGGCTCTGCAGACGGAGCTTGGAGCTTGTTTGGGAGCTGCTGAGGCTGTGTCCATGTGTGCAATACCATGTTAGAGCTACTAACATCAGACACCAGCAGTGTGCTTCCTTCCGCCAAGGGGAGAGGGAAAACACTGTCCCTGCTTGAAGTGGAACTCGAGGAGGGATGGAGCTGGAGGCAGCCCTGGCTGAGAGCTGTGCAGAATGTCACAGCCATGGCCATGCCCTGCTGGACCCTGGGGGGGACCTTAACAACTGCTTTTCCAGAACCCAGGGGGTGAAATTCTCTGCTAGAGGGATCCTTGGCGCTTCAGGCAGGCAGGAGGTGCTGCCCTTTGGCTACTAGGCACTTTCATTCAGTGCCTTTGCCTTTCTCTCTGGCTTCTTAAGAGGCCAAAGAGGTAGAGCAGCAGTAGCACACACTGCAGATATTTCTGAACCCTCGTGTTTTACGTTAACTCACTTTCTGGTCTCATTAATTAATAAGTTGCTTTCTGTGCTAGGTTGAGCTCAATCTCTCTCATCTGTTCTTTTTTTCTGTACTCTCTCTCTACAGCTTTTCTATTTTCAGAAGGTAAAAAGCAGGAATACATAATTGCAAAAAAAATTTCTTTGAACTTATAAAATGCAGGTTGCTTAAATTATGCAGTTAAAGGATAAAGAAAATCACAGAGCAATTTTAACAAATTGCCCTTAACTGTACTGCACAAACAAACCTCTCATAAGAAATCTTAGAAAGGTGTGTTTGAGGGTGTAATCTTAGCTTGTGGCTAAGTAGAGTTAAACTTGTTTTTCAAGTTGGTTGTGTATAACTTTCTCATGCTAAAGATTGTGAGCATTCCAGAAGGAAAACAGTTCATCTGTAGCAGGAGCTTGATGGTAAATATTGATTATCTCCAGTAATTCTGGCCCCTGGTCCATGTACGGTACTTTACCCAGTGGCTTCCCTTTTGATCTGTATTCTCATTGTCTGAGTTGTACAATACACATACACCTGTGTGTATATTTTTATGAAAGAACCCTGATGTTTGCAGGTAGTGCAAGTTTTCAAATTCTGAATTATGAACCTGAATGTAGCAGGGTGGACACAGTCCACTCACACTTCCAAATACACTTGCCCCTCTTGTCAGATGCAGGACAATTTATACATTTTGCATGTGTGCAACAGTGCCATACTCAAAATTCCCTTTTTAATAAACACCACCACCTCAATCTTGGGTTCCAAAGTCCTGTGCAGCTTCTGAACAGACCAACATCCCATATCCTTACTCCAAATCGAAGTTTTTTCCAGCATATACAATTTTTGTTGGCGTTTATGTAGTCTATGCAAACTGATGTGAGTAGCTGAAGAATTGCCATGTACGTTTGTGAGGATTCACGACACCTGCAAAACCTTTCTTTACAACAGGCAAGCTTATGTACATAAGACAACTGTTGATGCTCTATTACAGTTTAATTTGTTAATGAAACAAGATGGACTGAGCTCCTACTACACCTCTCTGGATGTTTGAGGCTAGGCACAATTAATTTATTTGTACTGTCTGTGTAGGCGTATGCCAGCTAATGTACTGTAAGAGCTTTTATCTTTATGTTCATAATGAAGAGGGGCAGGTTTTTGGCAACGAGACAAGGATTTTCTGATGACTCATCCTCTCTGGATTGTAAGACACTTTCTTGTAAAATCAAAGAAGAAGAGTAGTTCCTTAGAAGTAGGCTCAACCAGAGTAGTTTGTCCTTCAAAATCGAGCTGTGAAGCAGAAAGAAGAAAGGCTTAGCTGCTTTCATTTAGTTGTAATTGGACCTCTGCTGAAAATTAAATATTATTTGAGAGGATGTTCTCGTATAAGATATTAAAGTGTCCTTGGAGTAAATGTGCTGTAGGTTGCACTGTCAAGTACCTGAGTTTACGCTCCTTTGTTATTATATTGGTATTTTGGTCACCTTGGCAATGCACTGGACGTTTAGTGAAGTTGCAGTAGATCTCCCTTAACAGTAGACTTGTATGGTTTGGTTTGTGCTATTCACCTCCCTGCTATCTAGCAAGAAATGTTGAGCCCAGGGTTTGTAGAAGCTGGAACAGGGGTGCAGGGGTGGGTATCTGAGCAGAGCTAAATGCTTTTCAGTGTAACATTTAGTACTGGTCGCTGTTGAAGTGACACGCTGTATGTCAATGTCAGGTAAATGGGGAGTGTGCTCCGTGTTCCTGCTAATGCACAAATGTGAGCATGGACTGTACTAGGGACCTCAGTGCTAAAAGAAGAAGCAGTAATTGGAATGCACGAGTAACTCCTTTATTTTGTGTGCGAGAGAAATCCAGCTTTTAATGAAAAATTGTCACCATTATTTTACCTCATACTACCTGCGCCTGTTTTTATGCATGCACACTCCTGTCAGCACTCCCTCCCACTCATGCATTTGCTTTCTCTCTCTGTGGGAAAAATGGGAGAGTTTGGGCAGCAGAGAGATGTCCACTGATGAACTTCCTCAGTGTCCTTTGCGCTCCATCACAGTGCTCTTCCTGAATGACTTGGGTGATGAAGCTCCTGCTCCCTTTTATTAAGGTGGTGTTTATGCAATCCAGAATGGATTAATTTAAATCCCTGATTTTAATCACAATTTAAATCAACAAGCAGAGCACTTTGATTTAAATAATTAAGTGTAATCTTGTTTTGCATTTTTGCTTTCCAGTTACTGTCCTGAACAAAGGCTCGGTTTTATTGGTCAATATAATTTGCTAACCAGAGCTGTTTGTTGTACACAGTTGGGTTTCTCTAAGCACACATGCACTGCTTACAGACACTTTCTACATTTTTACACCCTCCTTTTGCTAGAAAACAGTGATTCACATTTCTTAATAGAAATAATAATCTTTTAATCTCATGTGACTCATTCATAGTAGTTTGAGTTCAATTAAAATACACAAGAGTGATGTTTCAAAACTGCTTTAGTGGTCTGTGTTTGATGTTCTGGAATACAAGGCAAAAAATTTTATTGAAATATGTTGTGCTTTAAAACCTAATATGTTACACCAAACTAGTATCTACAGGAATGGCATTGAGCCCATTGGTTCTGAACACCAAGTGCCTCAAAATTTGTGAGCCACTTATGGAGTCTATGATTGCACATCTCAATTTATTCATGAATGCGAAGAGGAAAACAAACTTTCCTGCTTTTCTAATTGTTTTCCTAACTTACAGTGAACTAATTATAAACTGAACTACCTGAAAATTAAGAGAGTTGTTGCTGTAACTTGCAGAAAAAAATACTGTTGAGAAAAAAGCCCCAGGGCAAAGCTTCAATAAGCTGTTTTAGATGCCTAGGCAGTGAAAGCTGTCCACTCAGTGGCTTAGCTTTCTCCAGAAAAATTAGGAGTGAGTAGTGATACATACATAAAATCACTTTTTTTAAAAAAAACAAGTTTAGGATAAGAGAGAAGTGGTATAGATTGTCATAACTTGATAGTTTAATTTGGAAAAACAAAAAATTGCGCTTGATAGGAAGGCTGATATTTTAATAATATATATTTAAACTTCTTTTAAGCTTCTTTTAATATAGGCTTTGATATTCATGCTGGAACATTCCTCATCCATCCCTTAGAAACCAAGATTCCTGTTTTAGGGTTCCTTCACATCTATTTTCACGGCAGCACTTTTGGCCACACATTCCTGACTGTGACAGTCCATCTTACCCTAATAATTTGCTCATTAGAAACATGACAGTCTGTACTCTGGAATTAGTGCCAGGGACTTGTGGGTGGAGTCAGAGCAAAAGATTAAAGGATTATCTATTCCTAGGTGCTATAGTGGAGCACAAAAATGGTAACAACTCCATTCACAGAACGAGAAGGGTGGTTTAAGGATTTGACGCAAAGCATTTAAATTGTAAATTTAGACTCATTTTGCTCTAAATGAGAGAACAACAGCCAAATCCAGATAATATGCACTCCAAAACATTATTTAAATGTTCCCTTCCACTGATTACTCATAAGAGGACTGGTAAGACAGCAAGTCTGTAATACTGCACATGGGAATTGCAGTATTTAGTATCATCAGGAAGTTGCACAGCACAGATGGGAGCTTGCTCAGTTTAAGATGTCTGAATTTCCCTCTGTTTCTTCCCTAATTGTAGATTTTTCTCTTCTGATAGTGTAGCTAAGGAGTGGGAGGTTGATTAAATTTAATTCCTATTTGTCTGAGTTCAGTCATGTTATCTCTTAAAATGTGTCTCTAAAGGTTAACAGTCCTTTGGCATTTTCATCTTTGCTTTCCTACCCTGAAGGAAAACTTAGTGGCTTGCACATCTAGGAAGTTGAAGATAGCTGGTTGTATTTTTCCATTTCTACAAAGCAATATTATATCTGGATTCATATCTGCTCCTGGAAAATTTTTTTAGGCTTAATGTTTAATTTCCATATGCTTAAAAGGGAAAGTTGTTCAGTCCTAAGGGTTTCATTTCGCTTTGCCTCCAGGCAACCTTTCAGTCCAGGGAAGGTCCAGAAGTGCTGCAGAGCCCCGTTTTTGTGTTTTGCTTCCTGCCCCACGCGGTGTGGAATAAAGGCTGGGGACAAAGGGGAGCCCCGCGGGTGCACGTGGTGCCTTTGTGGTGGGGCTGGGGGGCCGAGGTGATGGAGGCACGTGGGGATGCTCCTGCCCACGCTGCTGCTGCCCCTGTGCCCCTCTGCTTGGGGCCTGCTGGGCAAAATCTCCTCCCGTCGCTCTTGGCTGCAGTCAAGTAGTGGCAAACCTCGGGAGTCCCACCAACTGAGAGCTCCCAGTAAATGAAATCAATCACTGGGACTGTACTGGGACCAGTTACTCCAATATCTCTTATCAGAGGCCAACTGGGATTTCACCCTGTAGCGGACTGTGCTTTCCCAGTTTGTGAGTTTTGCATAAATACCAGACATCTGCAATGTATTTTGAATATATTTTTACCTCTTACAGAGGTTTTCTTTACCTGAAAAGAAAGAAACCGATTTCGGGGGGCATTTTTTTCCTCTCCCAGATGAGAGGATCTGGTTTCTTTCATGATGATTTTTTTAAAAGTAGAATTCCAGCAGTCTTCTACAAGAAGACAAAATATTTCTGGAATGCGACACCTGTGCGAAGAAAATGAATTACCGTGTGCCGAAATCGTTCAGTAAATGCTGTGTTGTGTGGGTAACTTGACAAAAGTTTTGCAGCAAACCATAAACATCTGCAAAACATTTGAAAATCTGGCCCAGACTTGGGGGCTGCTTGAATTCTATGGCATTTGTAATTTACTGTTCCACAATATGTAATTATTTGTGTGCACCTTAGGACTAATTTTCTTGGCAAGAGTAGAAAAAGGTCTGTTTTATTAAAGATGTAGGAATGACTGATATCCTTTACCTGTACATCTCCAGGGTCCAGGTTTATCTTTTCCCTCTGGAATGCACTTACTTGTCCCTGTACACTTGTCTGAGCAGCGTGGTGAGGAATTGAAAGGGGCGGCAGGTTCAGTCCGAACTGCAGACACATGTTGCTTTTTTTGGTTTTTTTTTTCCCCCCCTTTTCTTTCCTCGGGGAAGCACTGAAAGGATTGAAGTCATTCAGCCAGCTTTGTTCAGCTGAGCTGAACTTCGGAGAAAAAAAAAACCCACGCCATGTGTGCTTTTAGTGAACTCTGGGCCTAATGCTAAATCTTTGGAGTTCAGTGACGGGTTGGAGTGTCCAAGGAGTGAATCATCCATCGGCGGGGCATTGTCCTCCTCGGCCCACTCGTGTGAATAATTACCCATGGGCCCATGCAGGGGGCTCAGCTCGGGCAGGTCCAGCGCTGCACGGAGCCCAGAGACCAAAAGAGCCTTTTCTGCGTCGTTTTCCCCCGGGAGGAGCGCGCAGATGAAGCGGGTTCGCCGCGCGGTTCTCGCCCCGGCTTCCCGAAATGCTCGGTATCTGCGCTCGCTGCCAGATTTCCAAAGACCTCAGCTTCCTGGAAGGCACCTAAATAAGGGTCAGATTTTGAAAAGAACTTAGCACCCAGCCTGCCCAGCTTTTCAGAAAACCTGGCAGCGAGTGTCGGAGCTGGGGCTCTGTGGAGATGCTGGGAGAGCGCTGCCTTCCCACACGCCGGGACAACGCTGTGCGCTTTGCAGGGCTCGCATAACATTGTCCAGGGAGGAAAAAAAACCCACGACAGGGGAAAGAACCCCCCACACTCCGCTTTAACAGATCCCGGGGGGCAGGGGGACAGGCTCCTTTCCCTTTTTAAAGATTCAGTTCAGGCATTGTCAAAAGAAATAAACAAAGCAGCATCATTTAAAAGCTTTCGGAACAACAGTCTCTTCCACTTCCCTTCCTCATTGTGGAGCCCTGGGCCTGGCTTTTGTTTATTTTGTGCTGCCAGCCTCATGGTGCCGGATTGGTCGGTGTCTGATTTCATTCCTATGGGTGATGTCAAAAGCTGACCCAGAAGTTCTCGGCAAGTTTGCTTTTAGCTTTCAGTTGTTGTTTTTGTGCGTGTATCCGTGTGCAGAAGAGTACTCTGCGGTCCTAGGAGGATTCTGTTACAGGCTGAATATTATTCAGCTGCAAAACTAATAAGGAATAATATTTGTGCCAGGAACTGCGCGGCTTGTTTCCTACAGATACTAGGAAGAGCAAGCAATTCAGGCACTGTGAAATTATGGAAGTTGTAATTAATATTAATTACAGTTCTGGTATTACTCTGAGGCATAAAAAGTAAATTCAAAATCTGTGTGAGAATTTTGTCACACAACTGAAAATTGTGATGATTAGTTAGAAGGCCGATTTCATATATAACACCAATACCAATTTTCTTTTTACAGACGTATTAGAACTGTAATGCTACTCTTTTTTTACTGTTATTTTTATTGGTTGTCAAACTGACAATTTAAACACCAGGTTCTCACAGAGGTGTGCACACCACTGACAACAATATTCCATGTTTATTTTTATAGAAAAACAAGCCATGTGTAAGGGGATTTTCTGTGTGCTCCATCTGCAAATATTCCTATCTTTGTTAAACTTTGTTTTCCATTTCTCTGGCCTTAACACTTGGGTATTTTTCCTTCAGCAGCCTCTGACCTCTCTCCTGTGTTTCTTTTTGTTAGATAAGTAAAAGATGAGCATTACTTTATAAGGGCATAGTTTCATACCCTTGTCCTCTCTTAGAGTACAGTCAAGTTGCTTGTATAAACACGGACAGTTTTGCTTACTTTTCAGTTTATTCGAATGCCAATTTAGGGTTTTTGAGCTGGGTGTCTCCACCTCTGCCATGGTCTTGTCACCTCCTTGCCCCTTTGCCTCTTTGCTTTGTACAACATCATCGTATGCAAATGTAGCAGTAATATGTAAGCAGCTCCAGAAAATACAATGTTATGGTCTGGGACAATATTGTAAAATCACCTTCTCTGTCCCTCTCAATATGTGTGTGGCTTTGATAGAGGTTTGTTGTACGTCAGATTTCACAGCAAAGTACGTTGATCAGGATTTGATTTGAAGAGAATGAAACACCCCTACAGCTTGGCAAAACTGCATCCAGCAAAATATCCCTTGTTTTTCTGCCTGTGGTCTTTTTTTAAATCATCAAGGCAAACAGAATTCTTGCCCTGAGACTCCTTGGAAGCAGGACACTTGGAGAAATTTGGATGCCTCAGAAATAGCACTGCTGCTTTACGTTGGGCTAGGCTGAAGTACTTCTCACCTAAAGATACTTGATTGCACAGATCCGAGCATGTTATTTCAGTTCCCTGAGCCTCCTTTATGGTCACGAAGGAGGCCAATCACTCAGGGAAGGCTGCACAAGCCCACCAAGGCATCCAGGGGCTGGGATTCCAGAGGCTGCCCCCTGGATCGCGTTGTGTCCTTGTTCAGTCTCCATTCCCCTGGCTGGGAGCAGTTTTCATCCTGGCCTCGGTGCCAGCTCCAGCGGCATGCCAGCCTTGCCTGCCCGGTGCTCCGTTGGTTTATGGTTGGCTGCTTTCAGAGACAGCCTTCCCCACCATCCCTGTCCGAGAGCAAACCCAATGCTAAGGCGGAAAAATGATTTTATCTGCATTCTGAGTCTGTTTTAAGTACCGTGCTTTTTATGATTTCCATATGATTCTTGGGGATTTTAACATCAAAAGACCCAGATTATCCTAATTGGTGTAAGAGGTTGGAAAGGTTTTCTTCAGGCTGGACTTAAATAGGGTTCCTGCGTGGATGCTTTTGCGCTGGCTTAGTCCTTTTGTGACATGAAAGCCAGTTGGAATTAAGCAGATTCCCCCTTTTTTTTTTTCGCTTAATAAACTGAAATAACCATACTGTTAAGTATTAAAATGCAGAAGCATCATGCATTTTTAAAACTTCCAGAAATAGCCTACAACGCATTGCAGAAATTAGTGAAGCCATACATGTAATGAAAAACATTTGGTAATGGACTCTGGATCACTTAGTGGCTGATTTACTGCCTGTCCTGTGTTTTCCCTCCTCTCCATAAACTACCATTTACAGATAACAGCAGCGAGGATTTCTTGGAAACTTTTTTTTTGAGGAGAGAGGAAAACCCCTCAGATGTAAAAGCGCAGCGAATGGCTTTGCACAGCTCTGCTCCCACCAATTATTTCCCCCGTTTAGCAGGAAACCCCCCTTTTCTGCTGGCGGCAGTTTTCCTGCAGAGAAGGATCACGCCTGGATCGCTGCTCCCGCACAATGGGCGGGTCTGCAGCACAGATGGCTCAGCCCGGGCTGGTACCTGGCCTGAGCTCAGCCCTCCCTGGCCCCGGGTGCCAGCGCTGAGGGATGTCCTGTGGTGCCAAAACGTCCCCTGCTCTGGGGATGGAAGGGTGGAACACACAGAGAAGGGTCCTGCACTGCTGCATCTCTCCGTGTTTTGGCTGTGCGGATTTGCACCTGGAGCGATGCTGACTGAAATGCCCTCTGGCAGTCTGATGTCTGGGCATAAATGTCCCTCTGAGGTGTCTGTTTGCTTCCCGCTGAGTTAGTGGGTGAGCACATAAGGTAAAAGTATGCTCTGCTGTTCCAGCAGTTGCTAAGAGTCTCAAGACACAGGTTTTCCCCCTTACCCCCTTTTTGCACTCTACCATGCTTGCTGAAGGCAGTTGCAGTAAACTGTGTTTAACCTGCTCACTACTGGCAGCATCCTCTTGAAAAACTGGGCACCAGAACTTGTTTTGGGGCTGCAAAAAAAACCTCTTTGTGGTTTTGAATAAAATCCCAAGCAAAAGAAGAGAATTAAAAAAAAAAAAAAAAAAAAAAAGGGNAAAAAAAAAAAAAGATGGGGGACACAAAAGGGGCATCTATGCACATAGGTCAGATTTTCAGCATTTAACTAAATACTTGTTTTGCTGTGCTGTAGCTTCTCAACCATCTCTGTAAAACATTTACTTGTCTGGCTTTAATCGTACCCTTCCCTGAGTGTTTGCTTTGCACATGAAACAAAGCCTTCCTTAAGACTGCAGTGAAAACCATTAGTTAGGTTTCATTTTCAAAACAGCAAAAGCCAAGATGAAGTTAAACATTCAATCATCAATCGAGAGTTAAAATAATAGCAGAGTTTCTAGTGTGGAGTTCTCAGTGGAAATCTTTAATACAATCTGCAATGCTCTCTGCAGGTTTTACCTGATTTTGGCTTCTGTGACCACAGACCTGAGATCACAGCAGTCTCCTGATGTGTCTAACAAGTGACACTTTTTATTATCTACATAATTCTTCTTATTTTTATTTCCGATTTCCATCTCGTGGTGTGTAGTTACTGGACTATTTCTGCAGTTAGTTATCTAGGTATTTACTTGCATATTTGAAATTTGCTTTTCCCTTCCTCCTCTTCACAGGTAAGTAAATCATTGAAAGGAAAAGACTACCAGATAGATAATATATAGAACAAAAAAACCTCAAAAATAATAATAAAAAAATAGAATCCTGAAGACCTTTATGCAACAACCATCTTCAAGAATGGAAAAAAGAATGGAGTGGAAAAGCAATTGGAATTTATGTGAAACTCTCAGAGGGCTCATAGACACAGATAACAATTCAGTGCTAAATGCCTGGAAAGAACATTTCCTAATTTTTGCCCAAAGAACTGTTGTTTGCAGAACTTACAACATTAACATGGTGGGAGAAAGACTCTAGGAAGATGAGAAAGAAGATAAAGCAATCCAGATACTCTGATTTTTTTTTAATAGGAAAGGTTTTCACTTAATAGCAAAATACTGTGCACACAGTTTCACGTCCCTGGGAAAGAAATCTTAAAGTTTTACTGTGAGACAGAAAAGACTGACACAATTTCAGCAGTCTGAGTGAGCTTATAAAGCATGCCTGGGAAAGTCCCTCATGCAAATCATTCATAGTCATGTTCGTCCAATTGTAAAAGCCAAACTCCCTGAAAATCAGAGCAGCTTTGTTGGAATAGGATGTAGAAATTAAACCTTCTGTACTTCACAACGAGTATGAAGTCACTGACAAGATCTGACACTTTCTTCACTTTGCAAGATCACACTCATATTTTCCAGCTGTGCGTGGATGTGTATATGTGTTTGTTTTTTCCTTTGTTCCTTAATATTCCCGCAAAATCAGACCCCATATTGAAGACCACCTTTGTGTGCTGCCAGGGCTGTGTGCCTCAACAGTGATTTCCCAGGTTAAGTGAGGGTGTGGAGTCCCCAGCACTGGGGCCATTCATGTGGACTGTTGTGTCTCTCTTGGGCTGCTTTCCAAAAAATCAGCTGCAGAATTCACACTGACAGCGGGTGGGAACCATTAAGGACCAGCTCTCCGTGCCCCACAGGGCCCAGATCCTTCCCGTGCTCCGTGGCTGATGCTGTGAGTGCTGCAGGAGCTCCATTACCTGAGAGAGGAGAGAGAGGAGGCCAGGCGTGTGCTGCTGCAAGCCAAGGTGCCCTTCCCCTACTTGGAATATGCTGAAAGCCTGAAGAAGCCAGAGGGGAAGGTTTTTTGCCAGCTCCTGACTGATGTAGTGCAGGAGGGTGCAGGGCAACAAGAAACCACTTGTGGCTTCCTTGATCTGCATCCCCCAGTGCTGCCGTGCAGCCCTGCTGTACAGAGAAATCCCTCTCAGCCCATGGCTGCTAGAGTGAAGGTTCTCTGCCTCTGGATCAGTCCTGGGTGTGCCACAGCAGAGGCAGGAGCCCCCCCAAAATCTAGTTTGTAATTACATTAAGTGTAGGACATAAAGAGCACGCTCCTTGTCTTGTCAGAGATTTCACCCTCTGTTTCTGGGGCTGGTTTGCTGTGCAGCCAACTTTGAAGTCACCAGTGCCCACGTAACTCATTGCCCTCTCCCCTGGCCTGCTGGTATATCTGAAATCATTTCAAGAAAGGAATATAAGATTGAAGGACAACTTGAGGATTTTTTCAGAATTTGCCATAAATTTCCTGTGGTAAAGTCTCAAGCCGTCCCAAAAAAATTCGCTTTCTACATCAGTTGTCTAATCCTGATGCTGCCCGGGTGGAGAGACCTATAATTCAAATTATTATTCTGTCCTCCAAGGGTATAAATCTTTTTTTTTCCCCTCTGCATAATATCTAGGAAGGAGTGTAATCTGGATATGCAGAAGTCTCCTCCTCAAATTTCTTCTTTAGATGATCCATGCTGGTTTCTCTGAGGTAGAATCATCAGGATCCTCAAGAGACATTCAGAGTTTCTGCAGTCCCTGTACATCATTCTGGTAGCCTGACTGTGACAAAACTCTTCTATCAAGGATTTTGCTTATTAGGAAGGAGAAGTCTGAAATATGAAGTATTTTTCCCTGAGTTGCCTTCCTTTTTTCCTCACATTTTATGTGGCTGTGGCATAAAGAAGGTTGCAGAATCTCCATAAGATGCAGAGGCCATGTTTGACAAGAGCAAATCTGAGAAGATTAATTGCCCAATTTTAAGTAATTTTTTTGCAGTAGCAAAATGCTTTTCTCACCCTTTTGTGCTGTGAAATGTATCCTGAATTTGTACTATTACTCCAGAATGATAGCTGGACTCCCTGTTTAGGCTCCATAAGAAGAAGCCTGCATGTCAGAGCCAACACTCCGTAGACAGTGGGCTCAGCCCAGGGAGCTGCTGGAGGGCTCTGTGTGTGTGAGAGCTCCCCTCTCCCTGCATCTGCACGGGGGCAGAGCTGGGACTTCTGGAGAGACCTGCCCATCTTCCCGTGTGAACCTTGTCTGTTTGAGAGTAGAGAATAACCAGTAAGAGTTTGGTTCTGGCGGTATCGGACCTTTGCTCCTGTTCTATGAGTTGTTTGTGAATTTACTAATGGGAAGAAAATGGTTTTTAAGCCCAGGACTTCACTGGTGCAGTCATCCCCACAGTGTGGTGCAATAGATAACCTTTCTTCTACATGGACGTGGCTGGTAATCAGTAGCTTGCTAGGTACTTCTGGCTTCCTAGAACAGCTGCCTGCCCCTGTGGGAATCTGAACTTTCCGTGCCCATTTTCTGTCATATCTGGGAAGTGACGCCTTGATTCTGTATCCTGTATTGGCAGATTTGGTTCTTGTCCTGAATTTGGGTTGGGGAGTCCCCTGTGGCACTGGGTGGCTTTAGTGGAACGTGTGGTGCCTGGCACCTCCTGCACTTGAGGGGTGAACAAAGGCGAGCACGAGGTTCTGCACAAGGGGTTCTGCACGAGGGGTTCTGCACAAGGGCTCCTCCCAGGGCCCTGGGAAGGGCTCAGCCAGCTGCCAATCCTACAGGACAGGCTGCAGGGCCAGAGCCCAAATCTCCTTGTAAAGCAGTAGGAAATGCAGCAGATGAAGTCTCAGCGTGACATTAATCTCTCAGGTCTCAGGCACAGCTGGTGGGTCCCTGGTGCCCTGCCGTGCTGAGGTATGGCCTGTGAGAGGGCTGAATGCAAAAACATCCTGCTCAGGCCATCTCAGCCAGGGGACAGCTGTGTTTGCCACCCAGGGCACAAGGCTCAGCTGTGCTCTAGGAGGTACAGGGCTCCTTGCTCACTTCAACCCACTCCTGATGCTCCTGAGGGGGCCTCTGTACAGTATTATCCCATTCCCTAACATTTGGGCTGTCCAAGGGAGCTGCTCCCCCACGTGCTGGTGGCTCAGCTCAGTCCCCAGTGCTTTCCTATAGCTGAGGGGTCCTCAGATGTCAGTGTCAGCTCATATGCAGCCCCACGGAGCCTGGTGCCTCTGGTGTGGGTCTGCTGCCACAGCAGGGGTTTCAAGATGTGTGAAACACATCAGGCTGCAGCTTCCTGTCAATTACCAGTATGGTCCTCAGGTGGATAAAATTTATCAGTTATGGCCTCAAAATCCTCTTTTTTGTGGAGTTCTATAATGGGACTTTAAAGACTTCACAGATGATTAATAAGAAGTTACATAGGCAGCTAATTTAAGGGCACCTAAAACGCGAGGAAGTGCAAAATGCCATGAGATGCGTGTTCTGGGCTCACACATGAAGTCCTTTGGTGAACAGATGTGGATTTAAATACGTGCTTCCCTGTTTGCTTCCTGCAAAATCTCCATGCAGGTGGTGGTCTGTAAAGCCCTGCATCTCGTGGGACCTGGCTGTCTGTCCTGGGAGTGGGCACTGTCACACAGGGTGCGGGATGGACCCTGGGCTGTGGCACACGGCTGAACGTGTCATTGTTTCTGTCTGGTAATAAATTGTTACCTGAGTTAAGTTTCCTAATGAAAAGCAGAATGGGCTCACAATGTTTGCCCTCCATCTGCCGTCATTTATAATTAGGCTGTAAACTCCTCAGAGCAAGAACTTGCTGCCCTTCTGTGCACCCAGACACACCGGGGTCTTGATATTAGCTGAGCTGCCATTAATAATAAATAGAGAGTAAAAGGAGAATGTGTAAATGCATTCAGACGTGTAGCGAGGCTTTTAAGTATAATTGTTATCGCTGCAAATCTCGGCGTGGTTGGCAGCTGGGCTGCCCTGGAAGTGCAGCGTCCCTGTAATTGGAGTCTGCACACTCTGCTGCTCCCTCCGAGCCTGTCCCTGCCGGGCAGTGTCCCAGTGTCCCCACCAGGGACCCGCCGTACGGATACTCAGGAGTAAAGACAGGCCAGAGGGTTTCCTTCAGCTCCCTTTCCAAGAGACTTAAGGATGCCCAAGCTCATTACGTGAGGATATGGCTCAAGGTTAAGTAACTTTCCAGTAATTACTATGTAAACACAGGGCTACGGTTTCATCCTTTGAATCCCTGTGTAACACTAGGAAAGGGAAACTCTCTGCCGGAGCACCCAGCTCTCCTTCACATCTGTGCTGCTCTGGAGAGGGGAAGGAGCTGAGGGCAGGATCCCTTGGTTTTCATCATTATTTTACCCATTAATTTCATTTTGGTGTTCCCTCGTTCTCTGCTTTGGTCTGGTTTTTGTTATTTATTTGGACTGGTTTGCCTTTTGGATAATGTTTGTGCTACTAAGGTTTTCTGGTGCCAGTTTTAAAAGCAGCAGCACCGATTTTGAGGGTGGAGTATTTGGGGCTTTATTTATGTAATTCAAGCAATTGCTGCTTATGGTGGTTAGTGCTGTAAATCCCAGAGGTGGGTAAATTTCATAGAAGGGAAGAGTTCCTGGCGGGATGGAGTGACTACTGATGGTGGAATCTAAGCTGAGAGTTTTTTAATTTTTCTGAATTTGAACCTCTAGCCTTCAGGTTGCTCCTCCCACCCTCTGGTAAATTGTTCCCTTCAATTCTGGACATTGTATTCTTGCTCTGAGAGCTCTTTAATTTCGTGTTCCCAGAAAATTTGTGTTTTAGTTTGGATCAGCTGCAGGAAGAGGGAGAGAAGTGTGGACTGAGAGCAAGAATCATTTGGTAGGCACAGCTGTGAAACAGAAATAAATCAAGGTGGTAGGAAGGTGAGCTAGAGGGGGAAAGAAAATTGAAGAGTTTGTTACTGTAAATCCACATGGTTAGGAAACTAGACCATCAAATTGCAGCTGCAGTGTCAGAAAATTTGAATTACATTCCATTTTAAGAAGAAAAGTGTATTAATAAAACAGTGTGCAATACGTCTTTCATGCACAGCAGAAATAAACCCACTTTTGAGCTCTGACTACAAATGTATTCATTGTAAAAGTAACACTTGTTGATCTAAAATCTCATACACTTATCTGCTGTCATATCTATCTGTGCTGCAGTGACAGTAAGCCAGGAAATGCTGTTCAAAAAATAATTCACATGTGAAAAAATAAGTCCTTGGCTCTAAGTCATAATGTTTCTCTACCAAGAGCCAAGCTTGCTTCTACTGTAATGTTCATCAGCATATTTTTAATGCTTTCAAATAAAATTTTAAAAACGTCATTTGAGGAAACCAACAGCTATTCTGAGGAAGAAAGCCAAAATACTTTCTTTTCTCTGGGTCATTTGCTGGCTCATTCCCTTTCTGGGTCATTCTTTTTTTGCCTGGGCCACTCTCTCCTTCTTATTTGTATTCATTTAATATTAATAATAGCAAAAATAATAAAATGAAATATATTTGCCTAGGATTTCCAAGGATATAACTAGCAGAAAGGTTTGAGGGTATTGGATCACAACCTGACTGAGCTTCTTAGTGAAGAGGATGTGATAAATGGTAAGGCACAGGAGGGTTTAAAGAACCATATAGCAGATCAGTGGCTGAGCAGGAGAAGAACCAAGGGCACTCTAATGCTTTTCTTGAAGTGTTAGATTCACTAGAAACAACACTAAATAGTTCAGGATTGGTAGTCAGATCTCCTATTCTGACATTTGCTTACCCTTCAAGTCCAGAAATTGTTCTGGCCTAAAGAGAGGCCAGACCTTCAGGCCTTGCAAGGACTGAAGAGTCTGCAGCCTGAAATTTAAAAAGAAAAAAGTGCAAGGTTGTGCAAAAAAAAAAAAAAAAGAAAAAAAAAAAAAAGAAAAAGGAGTTTTGTGGTGGTGAATTAAATTGTGAAATTTGAAGTCTCGGCTGTCAACATGAAACCACCCATAACCTCTAATTTGAAACATACTGGAGAAGCCATGCTACAGGTGCTCGGTTTTTACTACAATAAAAACATCCATTGACTTAAAGGAAACTTGTGCACAGACTTTATGAAAAACAGAAGTAATTTTGAGGAGCTAGTGTGATTTAACATAATCTAAATGTATAAATAATTGAGTTTGTCTTTTTATGAGCTTGACTGAACATTTTGAATAGAAATGTGTGCATGCATGAGCATTAACTGTTCTTCCTAAACAGATTTTGATAGTAACCTTCAGATACTAAGTAATACTGTGTTAGAGGCATTCTATTTATACCAGAAATTTCGACTATAGGCTGATTTTAGCAAGGTATTCTTGACCACTGTGGGCAGAGACACTTCTCTTTTGTCATTTGAAAACATTATTGGCGTTTGGTTGCACATTCTCCTTCCGCTGCAGAATCTGTAGAATTTAGTATATTTTCATATTACCACAAAGCTGTCTCGTAGGATTTCTGCTGGTGAAAATCCCCAGCTCAGACCTCCACGTGGAGCTGGGTGAGTCCAGCATCCCCTTCCCAGGACCCAGCTCCAGCTGGGGAGCAGCAGGGGCAAGATGGCCCAGGGTCTGCTAAGGCCAGGCAGATCCAGGGCAGGGGGCGGCCTCTACCTCTCCAGGAGGGATCACACCTTGATGGGACGGCTCCTGACAGGGGCTGGAGTCAGAGCTGGGAACCGGAGTGAGGTCTTGGACAGGGGAGCTGTTCTTTAAGGCAGGGTGATGATTGTGAGCGCAGCAGAGGAACGGGTGCTGTGGCAGAAACGAGGGTGCTGTGAAATCGCTATTTTTGTTAAATGCGAGATTTTTAAAGTCCAGCAGAACTATCAGGATTAGTTCCCAGGCTTGTACTTTTTGTTTGGGTTTTTTTATGTTTTGTTTTCTGCTGCCTGAACCCAGTCATCTCTTCTTTAGCACTGCCAGCATCCAGTGAATTCACAATTCTAATGGTTGCCAGCAAAGTTATTTTTGTGGAAGATTGTCACCCCCTGAAGCAGGATTAAACTACAGTGAACAAGGAGTTGAAATGGACTGGGAATATAAGTCAGAACTTAAGACAGAAATTGCTTCCTCAACAGGCAATAACTACAAGAGAAGTGCAGAATAACTGCATAACTATTACATTGAGTTTTGAAAATGCTGTAGCCAGTGATTGCAGGTTTTACTTATGTTCAGCAATTAAAGATGGCCACAGTTTGAGATTGTTTCGGCATCTCAGCAGGAAAGTGATTTCTACTACTCCCTTGCAGAAGATGCAAGTCCTGCTGCATAAAAGCATCCTTAGTTCTCCGAGGAATCTTAGATGAGGTGCAAGAAATAAATTTTCCATTATGGGCAAAGTGCAAGCTATAGATCTGTCATTATCTCCATGAAACAGTCACATGGACAGTAGTGAAACCAGTGCCAATGCATTCCCCACCTGTGGGAGGACAGGTGTTGGAGGCAAGAAAGAAGCTGCAGTGTAGAAGTGCTCTATTAATAATGCTCGTTTCCTTGCAGAGAAGGCTTCCTTTGTAATAGACAGATGAACAACTCAGACTTAAAATTTAATTTGGTGGCTAATTTGCCCATAACACTACTGCTAGCAGTTGGAAAACAAAATGAGTTAAAATATTTTTATTTGACAGCTACTGCACTTGCAAACAAAATTGTTGCTTTGATTTTCCTATATACACAAAAAACCCGAGGTGGGGTTTCCAGTGCTGGCGTGTGATGGAGACTGTGACATGTTGTGACTGGTTGACATGGACCCCAAGTCCTATCTGAAATCTCTTTCTGTTTAGGATTGGTGAGAAGAAGGCCAGAAAATTGGGATTAAATCTCAGCCTTGCTGAGGGCTGTGGCACTGTGATTTCACCCCTTCAGTATGTTTTTTTTTTTTTTACTTGCAATTCTGCGTCCTATCACCAGAAAACCATAGCCTTTCCCAAAGTGAGCCTCCCAGTATTATCACCTCTCTGTTTCCAGGCTCCTCCAGGGCTGATAGGCAGGGCCTTTTTGCAGCCAAAACAATTGCTAATGGAGATGTGAGGAGCTTCATTAAACTTGGAGTGATTATTCATATGTATAAAATGGCTCTGTGTTGTCAGAATCAGAGCCTGGGGCTGTAGCTCAAGTAGTAACACCAAAGCAGAATAAAATGGTTTTCTCCTGGTTTTGTCTGCTGCAAAACCAGCACGTTCAGGTGAACATGAGACATTCACAACCTCTGTAGCAGCTTCAGAGGGATAGAGCTCACAGAGAGTGTGTGGTAGAGTTTCTAAACTTGTAAAATGCATTTCAGCGGCAGTTCAGCTTTTCCAACAAACATTTGAGAAAGTCTGTGCGTGTGTTTGTTTGCACTTACACAAAGGAGTGTTTGTATAGCATCTGCAAAGCACAGAGCAAGTGGGCTTGAGGGGTAAAAGGTGCCAGCACTGGATTCCAGGGGTGGATTTGGCCAATTGGATGGTGCAGTTTGTCCAAAATTTGCTTTTCTCCTGCTTCATAAAAGAAGGGACCTTCTTCATCTTGGAATAGGGAAAGGGTTAATCCTGTGGCTGTTTCTTGTTCAAACAAGTGCACCTGAGTAAATGAATGAACCTTTTACTTTACTGTGCCTTTTTGGTACCTGTTTAACAGAATACTTAAATCATTATATAAAATATTTTTTATATAGGCAAAAGTTTTATGTTACATATGAACCAGTCAGATGTAGGACCACCCTTCAAATAGCATTGGTTTTCCCTTTCCTGACTGAACTTACATAAAGCGGTTCAAGCAGGTGGCTTTCTGCCCCTTTCCCCACCTCACTCAGAGCTGTTAGAGTGAATGCTCATGTTTTTGCAGCCATTGTGGAAAAAAGCCTTTCATCCTGAAAACAAGTTATTAAAAAAAAAAAGAAAAGAGAAAAATCTAATGCTGGAGTACAAAACCAGTTAGTCATATGCCAGAAATAGAATAAGAGAGCTATGATTGTGAAGGATTCCATCTGGTTTTGCAAATGTCTGTGTGACATGGGAACTCCAATAAAACTAGGGAGGCTCAGGGAGTCAGGGGGAAAAGCTGGGTTTCAGAGCTACATCTAGACAGAACAACTTGCTGCCAAGTCCATCATTTGTGTGAGCAATGGATCATATGTGGTCCCAACAGGAAGCTAGTAACACACCAGAGATCAGGGGTGTACCTCATTCTGGTATTTATAACACTTGGTAGGTGGTATTAATAGTTCCAGCTTGGCTTTTGGGGTACAAAGTGAAAATAATTGTTCAGCGATGCTGTGGGAAGGCAGTTTCAGCAAACTACAAAGAAGAGATCATCTCTGTGCCCATGTGAAAGCCATGGACTGCATTTACATCATTCCCCTACTCCCAGGTAGATGGGATGGATGGGAAAAGCACCAGTAGCTGCAGAAGATGGGTGGCTGTGATGGTATTGAGTGTGTTTGTGCCTGGATCCAGGTCTGCATCCCCAAGCTGTGTGCATGGAGAGGTGAACTGCACTGCAGCTGAAGGAGGGCCAGTGCCTCTTTTCTTGGGGCTTTTATGCTGTAATTGGTACTTTCTGAGGTCCCTGGGAAGGCACAGAGCCTCTGTGCACACTGAACCCCTGCCTCAGCCTCCACAGCGTGACTGAGCTTAAGGCATTCAAGGAATAAAGTGGTTGCATGTAAGCAAGAACTGCTCCTGTTTTTCTGTCCCATTTCCCAGTCTTGTACATCAAAAGACCTTGTTCTCCTGACACTTACACACACTAGTTTTTATTTTCTGTTAATGTGTGTTGGCAGCAGGATGGATTATAGTGACCTGCCAAACACACGCTCCATGAACCTGCCCCAGGCAAAGCAGGGGCTGCAGACCTTGCCCTGAGGGACCTTCTGAGACCTCTACCTACAGGTCTTGGGGCTAGGAATGTTCCTTACTGACCATTTTTCAGTGCCAAAGAGCAGTCCTTGGGCCAGCCCAAGCTGTTTCACTTGCTCTGGGAGCAGTGTCCCCTGCCCCAAATGGACAGACCCACCTTGGTCATGGACCATTCTTCTCAAAGCTGAATAACTGGTGAATGAGTGAAATATTAATAATCCCCACTGTACAGTCTGGCAGCTTTAGCCATGGAGAAGTCCCAGCTGGGCTGAGCAGGCCACAGTGCTGCACTGGCAGTGGATGTTGCCACTCTGGAGACAGGAGGTGCACAGTCAGCTCCCACTGCACAGCACAGCAGCTGGGTTAGTGCAGGAAGAATGGCTTCTCCTTCTCAGAGCTGGTACATGTTTTATCCTTTCCTTTGCTTCGTGTTGGCAATTAGCAAAAGCAAGCCAGACGTGGTGCTGCGCCCTGTTCTTCGTTCCACTGAATGTGCCAAGTCATGTTTAGAGTAATCTTTGTTGGTCGCCACCACAGTGCAGTGTTGGAGCTGGGTTAAATCCCAGGAACACCCTCATAACTGAAAGCAGCTGGGTGTAAATGAGCACTAGCACCTAGGAGGAGTGTGGCTGCTCCAGTATCACGTGGGGAAGGAATTGTATCTGGAGCAGCTGTGACCATAATGAGATAGGGATTCACCGGGGGTATGCTGAGATTCACCTCCCCGGTGATAACGTGGTAATCAGCACAGACCATGGACCGTGAGGGATGTACAGACTCTCAGAAAGCACTTTGGCACACTGGATTGCTGCTCACTAGCCTGACAGCACATGGTTTGAAGCTGGAGCTGCCTGCAGAAGGCATCCTGGTGAGGCAGCTCCCGAGCCCGTGAGTGTGGCGTAGGAACAGGCAGAATACAGTTGTTTCCCCACTGAGAAGATGAACCATTTTATTAACGGTATGAAATTAAAACTAATGGATGAGCAAACTGGGTTGGAGCTAATGACTCAACATCCTTACGACAATAATTATATCTATCAACAAAAGCAGCCTTTGGAAAAATAAATAAATGAAGCTCTCACAGTGGTACCAAACAGTCTTTTCACTTGCATAAAAAGTGCAGAGATGAAAGCTATTTCCAAAGGGAAGAATTCCCATGTATTAGCATCAACCCACTCTTTGCTGAGTAATCTGTTTCTATAAGCACAAAAAAAAGAGCAATTCAAGGAGAGTGCATTGTTTCTCATTATAAATAGTTCATATAATCCTAATTTCACATTTAGGCCTATATGCTGCCTACTCTTGCTGATCTAAGTCACCCTTTGTTCAGTAAGTTTCCTCACAGTTGGTGAAAATACACATGTAAATCTCCTCAGATGAGCAGGCTGCTGAGTTCTGTTGGAAGAAAACCATCACTTTACTGAAGTTACATGTTTTTGGTATTTTACACACTGGCATGGCACTGTCTTCCTACTGCTTTTGTGTGTACCCTGAGTATGGTGGTTGAGGAGGAGGAAGTGCATCCAAATTCACTACATAATGCACTCACCTCAGAAAAAAACATAACGTGCTTTTCACAGGTGCTTTGTGGCTGTAGTTGTGCTGATCATGTTATTCCTGCACATATCCCAAAGACAAATCTGAAATAGGTAGCTGGCAGTTAATAAATAGTTTGAATTCCAAGCAAGAAATGGTAAATTCAGTCTTAGGATAACAAAGCTAGTTTATATGAATGGTAGGAAGGATATGAAAGCACCATTGCATACAAGTATTTGATCACCAGAAAAGCAAACTATCAGAATTTCTTCCTGAAGTGTTCTTGCAGTCAGAGAAAACATCTTTTTTTTTCATTTCAGTGGCACATGTGAATGGCTGAATTAGTCTGACTGAGTTTTAAAGGAATACTTTATCCTAGAAATGGGCTGCTTCTCTCTCCTGTGCTCTTTCTTCTTAGAGGGAATAATTGCTGATAAGTGGAACTTGTAACAAAAATACAATATAAAGTAATTTTAATCTAATGATTTCACCATTAGATGCTCTGTAAATTATTTATATTTTTATTCCTCATACTGTGCTATATCCATTCCTCATAAAAAGAGATTATATATAAAGTGGCTTGAATACATACAGTGTTTTCCTGAAAGTAATGCCATTTGAATACCTCAGAGAATCAGAAAAATCCATACAGAGTTACACATCACAGCTACAAAATCCACTATGGATTTGTTTGTAAATAAAAAAATAATTTCTTTGTGTGCTTGACTTGCATAAACACTGCAAAGATACTTCCACCAGCAAAATAGAAGGATAAAATCCTAGAGAAATCCAGGCTTCCCACCAATTCCATATTGACTTTAATCAGTGCAGAAAGAGCTTGAGCAATGTGGATGTGATAGGGAGGGTCAGGCAGTCCAGCAGATGTCTGGTGGAACGGGGTGTCTGGGGATGAGGCAGCCTCGTTTCCCAGAGCTGCTGTGGCCAGCACCAGCGGGAGATGGAGCCTTCTCCTCCCCGTCCTGGCTGCCCTGAGGAGCTGCCTCACAGGTGGCTCCAGCCCGGGGTGTCCCTGCAGCAGGGTCCAGCAGCTGTGCAGGGCCAAGGAGCTCACAGGCACTGCAGGAGGAAACCTGCCTGTGCCTGGATCTCTGCCCTGCAGCTGACAGAGCTGTCTGGTCACTGCGACATCTGGGAAGCCTCTCAGGCAGCCGGATTCCCCCGTGCCTAGCTCAGGATGTGCTCCCACTGCAGGCTTCCTTCTGTTGGGGCCTTTTACTGCTCAGTCTCATGGCATCATCTCGTTCCTGCCTCTGCCCCACAGAGTGCTCAGCTGGTTCTTGAGAAATGCTTGTGTCACCTGCTGGCAACAACCTCAGTGTCCCAGCAGTTCCCCAGTGTCCCATCAGTTCTGGTGTGGGACTGTTGGTGGGCTCAGAACCATACCCCAAATGCCCAGCTTGTGGTTTCCTTGCTGCAGCTCAAGTTCTTTGCTTCATTACCTATCCTTGGTAGAAGAGCTGCTTCTCTGCTTTGCTCTTACCTTTTCCTTATTTGAAAGTGATTATCTTCTCACATCAGTCTTCTCTAAATTTAAACAAACCCAATTCCTTTCCTGGTAGGTCATGTTTTCTAGATCTGATAACTTTCTTCCTCTGGGTTCTCTCCAGAGCTTTGGCGCTCCAGCTGTGGATTTGCACTGCTGAACAAAGCAGAAGGAAAATCCCATGGGCCTGCAACTTTGCAAGCCTTCAGAGAAAATCTGCCATCTGCAAATTTAGAATGAGTTGGTTTGCACTCATCTGCTCATTACCATCTTGACGTTTATAAAAAGCTTGTTGGATTCCTCGTTCCATTGTTTTTACATAACTTGAGGCTAAGATGAAGTTGTTCACGAACTAAAAATATAATGTATTCTTAAAAGTGTAATTTACCCCTTCAGCGCTCGAAATCTCTACCTCAGGAGTTAAGATTTTTTCCTGTAAGACATGTTTTCAAAGTATTGATCTGTCTGTAAGAATGATTTGGTAGCAATCTGCAGCTATTCATAGTGAGGAGATCAGTATGGATAACTAAACTGGTGCTCAATCTCAAAAATACCTGCACTTGATCCCCTTTGAGCAGGCACAGTTTAGAAGACTTGGGAGATATAATGGGCTTTTTCCTCAGACAGCTCTCAGAATCAAGGCATGTTTTCAGTCATTCTTATGTTCCTGCACCAGTGTCTCCAGAGCATTAATCTTCTTCCAGGGGTTATTTGATAGCATGGAGAAGGCACCATCCTGCACCTGTACACTGAAATTCGAGGAAGTAAATTAATCAAACAAACAGAGAAAATAGTTTAACTTTCGGAAGACACTGTAAAATAAGATCCAGCTCTAGTGACTTTTGAAATCCAGTGTTTCCATGTCAGTTCATTGTGCAAATATTGAAGGTTATGAAAGGTATCAAGGCCATAAATCTGCACTTGCTGTACGCTCCTGTGAGGAGCCATTGATCTCAGTTGTTGGTCTATGAGCAGCAGCTTTCTGGGCAAGTCCAGGTTTGCACTGCTCATAAAGTGAAAGACATAAGAGAATGTTTTGTGCAAGTAAAGAAACCATTCCCTTGATGAGAAGTTGCAGGCTATCATTTGGTTTGAGTTAAACACATTGGTTTGATCAGCTCTGACAACAGCTACCCTTGTTTCTCTGAGATTTTAAAGTAATTTTTCAAGTTGCTGTAGCGAGTGAACATAATGACAGTAAGTCATATCTTGTAGCTCACCAAGCTGTCTGGAATGGCCTGGCTATAAAACATGTTTATAAAATCCTCTGTTGCCACTAATGGTTTCTCTGTTCCTAAGCGTGACATTGCGCTGTATGACAGGGGGAACATACCTCCATCACACGAAGTGTCTTAATGACTGCATGAGGAAAACAGATATATTTAGAACTGATTTAACTGCACAGAGTAGAAAGCAACTGCAAGACAGATGCATTTGGTTTGCAGCTAAAAGAGTTTTATGCACAGGGGAAGCTGTCTTGAAATGTGAAAGGCTGGTGTTACAAGGAAAACTCTGAAGAGAGTCCTTCTAAACTGCAGCAGTGTGCTTTAAGCAATCTTAGAATGTACAAAAAGGTGAGCCAAAATCGTTTGAGTTTGCGGGGCTTTTTTGTTGCTCTATTTTTTTTTT
>WEKY01010875.1:66641-81622 GCA_013390045.1 Picathartes gymnocephalus | reverse complement strand
TATTTTTTTTTTTTGGTAGGTTTGGGCCTTTTTTTGATTGGTTGGTTGGTTTTCTAGATAGTGTTGCTGTGCTTTAATTTTGTTAAAGTGCAAGCAGGAAATTGGTTCTCTGAAAGTTAACATGATAAAAAGCAAATACGAAAGTCTTCAACTTGATCTGTCACCTGTGCAAGCTCTGATTTTGGCCAGGGGAGGTGGGACTAATTGCCCCCAGAAGCTTAGCTCTTCCTCTGCTGAAAGCTGGCATTGCAAGATTTGGAGTTTGCTAATATGAAGAAGGCTCACTTGTTAAAGTTTTTTATAAATTTAAATTGGATTGTAAGTCCACCTTTTTCACATGAGATTCATAGCTCATTAGAAATGTGCAACAAAGCTCATCTGTTGACAGCTTGTATTATTTTTGATAATCATGTTGAACTCCAGCATGACAGGTCCAGAATTTTTCATCACAGTTGGGTCCTTAGAATTCAGGCTAAGGAGGAGGTGGAATTGTCTTTTGATACATGGAGCTGAACTGGAAATGATTAACTGAGTTAACTCATTTTTTTCCTGAAATCAGAAGGAGCCAGTTAGCAGTTGTAATACAAGGTTTCTTCCTCCTTGGCCCTCTGGCTCGATCTGCAGTGTCAGCATTCACCAAAATGGAAATCAGTGAAAATAACCTTTAATATGAGAGGTTTTCTTCCAGCAGGCTGCTCCATGCTCCTATTGTACAGATGTTCTGCAAGAAACACTTGGTTATCTCACATTTTAGAGGCTGGAATAGTAGCTACGGGTGCCTCAAGATGATATCCAAGTAGGGAAAGAGGAATGGGAAGGGAGATAGCACATTACTGAAAATTCACCAATAAACACAGTGCAAGATCTAACATGACTATCAAGTAACATTAATTACTTTAGAGCCTCACTGTGTTCCTTGTGCATTTTAATTATTATTTCAGCATAATGTAATAACAAGGGCTGGTTTATAAGATGATAATAGGACTTGAGGCTATGGCTGTGGCAGCAGAGGGTGGCTGAGCTGAGCAGGAGCTGCCCCTGGCTGTGCTGTGCATTGTGAGGCATTGGGCCTGGACTCAGGGAGGGGAAGAATTTCCTGCCAGAGTCACCTTTGGAAAACAGAGCCAGTGATGTGTCCCACCCCGTGCTCTCTTCTGGTGAAATACTCGTCAAGGTTCGATCATGTGGGGCTGATAAATCCTCCATCAGCCATTTTCCCCTGCACTATTGCAATAAAACTGACCCTGCCCCCTAATTATCGCCATCAACATTCAATTACCTCTCGTTTTCCAAAGATTCCCCCTCTATGTGAAGGCTTAAGTGGACACGGTTGTTTTTGTCAGTAGTTTCCCAGTATGGATGTGCTTATGCTTTGGCTAAAGATTCAACTCTTGCAGGGGTTGAATCAACCCTTCAGCCTTCTGAGGATTGTGAAGGATGGGGTTTCACTATTTTACCAAGGTTTGCATCTCACTTTGTGCCGTGACGACTTTAAAAATGTGCACTTTGGATTTCCCAGACAATAAGTGGTGCATTTGGCCAGAGTTCTCACCCACTGAGGTGTGTGGTTCCCTGTGAATCCATCTGCTCCCTCATTATCAGTTATTAAAAGGCGTTTGAGACAGTGATTAGCCTGGCTATTACGGGTGTGGAGGCACGAACATTTTCCTAAGCTGTGCTGAAATGTCCAAACCAATGTGAAGTCAAGAAATGCCTCTCTGTAGAAACAGACGGGCAAGCAGGGAAAATCGAGTTCATGGGAGCCTATTTTGCACGTAGTGGTCCCTCTGAGCTCCTGTTAGAGCCTGGGGAGGTGGAAATAACCCTGTCCTTGGGATGTCAAACTGGTAATGTTGGTCTGTGAGACTGAGCCTGCTCCCAGTTTCCCCAGCTGCAGCTCTGGTTTTTTTGCAAGACGCCGTGTCCTCCGAGGGACCGGACTGTCAGGTTTTGGTTATCTCCAGCGATTGGTTGGCTGGAGAGGGCTGCTGGAAATATTTCTTCTTTCAGGCAGTTCTCCAGCCCAAAGGTGTTTTCTCAGAGGTGTCATGGCCTTCCACATACACCCTCCCCTTCCTTCTCCATGTGGTGAATGCAGTTCTACTGCTTTTCCCCTGTTGTTTTACGATGTCCTGAGACCCCAGTGAGAGGCGTGTCAGCAGGAGGATGGAGGTGTGCACAAGGGGAAGTCCCTCTCTTCTGCCTGAGCAGAATAAAAATCTTACAGTTTAGGGGTTTTGAGTGTTTAGCTGGGAGAATGGATTTTATCTGTGGTTGCAGCTCGTGCGTGCATGTTCGAACACTCCCATCCACTTAGATCAGTTAGAGTCACCAAACTTCTTCTTTTTTCAAAATAAAACTACATTCTGCCTAGACATGTTGAGCCAAATCTGTTCCTGGTGTTATTTCACTGACTTCCCGAAGAATTACACCAGAGGTGAACATGGTCTGGTATAGCAGCTTTTTTGCCTGGAGCAAGTCTTTATAGCAGAGCTGTATTTCTCTCAAAAATATAAAAGGAACACTGACAGATCTGCAGCTCTGCTGGTGTGAGCAGGTGCAGCTATATTAAATTATCTTATTAAATTGATTCAGCAACTTGAAGCTTGTAATTTTTGTTCTGCTATGGTTCTGTGACAGAGACTTTTTAAATCAGGCGAAGCATATGTCTTCTCTTGTAATTCCTTGCTCTGGTATTATCATTTTAAAGATTTCTTCTTGCATGTAGCATGGATTCTGATTGTATTATTTATTTGGGTAAGATTTGAAAATTACAGCCTTTTCCAGTTAAATAACATTGAGCTGTGACATTGCTGGTATAATTCCATTTAATCCACTGACATCTGGATGAATGTGAACGATAGTTTTTGCTTTTGTTTTTAAGTTCAAATGGTTTTAGGCTCTGGTGGTCACCGTGGCATAAATTGGTGTGCTTCCCTTCCAGCCAGTGGCAGTACACTGATTTCCCCCTGCCTGAGGACCTGGCTTGTTAATTTAAGGGTGCCAACCTTCAGCGAGGTGAAATGTGGCTGGAGAGTTTTGCCCCACTTTGACGATTTGTGAAAAATAATCTGATTGTCTATGCCCTCATGTAATTGCACCCAGAGAATGTAGTAGAGATCCCCTTATGACAGCCTTATTGCTCCACCTCTGCTCGTTTGAGGTAGAAGGGTTATTAATTTTTCACTTTTCCTGGGTGCACCCCGTGCTCACGTTACTGCCGTTACTGTTCAGCTGCTCTTCACTTAGCATCAGAAGTAGGCAGAAATGTTTTCCTGGAGTTCCATGCCTTTAACACCTTTTGGGGTTGGTTGTTTGTGTTGCAGGTTTATTCCCCTGAAGACTCCAGGCTTAGGCTTGGAGACCCCAGCCATCACCATTGAGCCCAGCAGCTGGAGCGGCAGCGAGAGTCCTGCCGAAGACATTGAAAGAATGAGTGATTCTGCAGATAAACCTATTGACAACGATGCAGAAGGTGTCTGGAGCCCTGACATTGAGCAGAGCTTTCAGGAGGCCCTAGCTATCTATCCACCGTGTGGGAGGAGGAAAATCATCTTATCAGATGAAGGCAAAATGTATGGTAAGTGGTACACGTTTAGCCTTTGGAAAGAATTGTTCCAACATGAGAACTGTAAAGCCTGGCTTGTTTTTACACAATGTTCCTGGTTCTGATTTTGGTATTTCTGGAGTAAATCATGAAGAAATCTGTGAAGCTGAGAGAGCTCAGCTGAGCTAATGCAGTGTTCAAGACTGTCCAAGCCAGTTGCTTCGCCACTGGCGCTAGGAACACTATTGATACAGAATTGTCTTATTAGTTACCTTATGTATTTGCCTTTGACAAATTCTATTCTGTGGCTGAATGCGAATGCTTAAAACATGCACTTAAATGTGTCACTCCTCGGGCATAAAAAAAATTAGGCATTTTCCCTTATTTTTCACTAAATGGTGAAGACAGGGAACTGGGAAGCGCAGTCTGCGTGGTGGTGTGGCACGTTGTGCGGTACTGAACTGCAGAGGGATAAAGTTCTTCCTGCATTCAGGAGCCTCTCCATGAAAGAGACAAGTTAGGGGTGCTTTTGGGGCATTGCTTTTTTTTTTTCCCCCCTTCCCTCCGTGCGGACTGCTCTCAATCAGATGACGTGCATAAATGCGCGCTCGGCCCGCGGAGGGATGCTGACATCCCCGTGTGCTGCGCGGGGCTGCCGAGCTCTCCTCCCGCTGCTCCGACCTCTCTCCCGCTCCCTTCCTTTCTCCTTTCCATTTTCCAAACTCCGCCTTGGGGCCGCCAGAGCCCTTACCCGTGTGCCTGTGTGCCCATGCCCGGCGGTGGGTCGCTGTGCCCCGAGGATGGGTGGCAGTGCCCCGGGGATGGGTGGCAGTGCCCCGAGGATAGTGGCTGTGCCCCGGGGATGGGTGGCAGTGCCCCGGGGATGGGTGGCAGTGCCCGGGGGTGGGTGGCTGTGCCCGAGGATAGTGGCTGTGCCTCGGGGATGGGTGGCAGTGCCCGAGGATAGTGGCAGTGCCCCGGGGGATGGGTGGCTGTGCCCCGCGGATGGGTGGCAGTGCCCGAGGATAGTGGCAGTGCCCCGGGGGATGGGTGACTGTGCCGCGAGGATGGGTGGCAGTGCCCGGGGATGGGTGGCTGTGCCCCGAGGATGGGTGGCAGTGCCCCGAGGATGGATGATAGTGCCCCGAGGATGCTCCCCCGTCCCTCGCCGCTACCTGGCGGGGCACAGGGGCCCGGCCCCAAGCAGATGGTGCCGCAGCTGCCACCAGCTGTGCCCCGCCCGAGGTCACGGGTACTGCCGGCTGACCGGGCCCTTCCGCAGCTGCCGTGTCACCCCCGCGGCCACACCGAACGTCCTGTCCGGGAAAAAAAGAAAGAGTCGGGATGAAGCATCTCAGCTGCCCTCGGCAGAAAGTTCCCGAGCTGGGTTTCCTGCCTGGGTGTTTGCTTTTCCCCCCTCCTCCTTCTCCCGCTCTCCCCTTCTCCCCCTGCCCAAGGGAGTATAATCTCTCCTGTCCTCTCCTTTCCGCCTGTTTTGATTGCTTTTCGGTGCTGTTATTTTCCTCTGGAAAGGGCAGATGATTTGCCTGATTAGGAGGTTGTGTTCCTCCTAGGAGTACATAAGCATATATACACAAACAAGCTTGTTGTGTATATATGCTCTGAAGCCTTACTTAGGCCCATCAGCCAAAATAAGGGTGGCTGCAGTTTTAATTCTTTTAATGAAGATCCCTATAACCACACTAGTCACCCCTGAAATCTGCTTTTCGGTGTTTCAAAGCATTTTTTTGCTGTTGTATAAATTAAAGAAATTAACATATTTATCCATTCATTGCAATAATCACTGATTTTGTTTAATGGTTCCTAATCCTGAATGTTAACATTTGTTGAATTATATATGTATAAAATTATCTGTGCATATCTAATTGCTGATTAATACTAGTAGCTGGTAATACCATAAGCACAGGCATGTCTTATATTTATGCTAATCCTAAATCAAACATAGTTAATTTTCAATCAAAAAAGGAGCTATGCGTGCTTGATGCTGAAAACTTCAGTTAGAGTTGCCCTGAGTGAGTAGAAAGAAATGAGTTAGGAAGTGCAGAGTACTGTATGAGCAGAATTTGCATCCTGACTTTGCAGTGGATGAACTCATGTTTTCATTCTTCAAACTTAGTGACTGCTTTGTAGTGTTGGAGGATTTATTGAAACCATGCTAGGTTTCTGAGGACTTTCTAATAGAGTATTATGGCCCTGAGAGCATAATTGTTCTCCAAGGATTTTGAAATCAAAACAGTGTAAGTGTTTTACATTCTGTGTGGCATAATGAAAATAATTTAATGCCTTTTAGTGGCATACCAAGTTTATTTCACTTACAAGACAGACATTGCAATATGGCCAAGCTTCCATAGTGTTGGGGGATATTGTAATGTGTCAGTAATTCATGGACCATGTAAGACAAAAGGTCAAGAGAGCACCATTTCATCTTCTAACTGAAATTACCTTTAGGTATAGGCACCAGAACAAATCTGATTTTTATGGAAGCAAATATAATGATCACTCTGTGTGGATTAAGTTAAGCAATTGTAGTTTTTGATCTTTGGAGGGAGACTTTGAGAAGAGCAGAGATTTTGCTCGAAGAAATATTTGAAGTCTCTGCCTCTGATTTAATGAGGGCTTTGCGACATTCATGCAAGCAAGCAGCCAGAGTTTCTTCACTGTTCTTTGTGGTGGTCTAGAAATCATCCTTAAATTGGCGTGTCTGAGAGGTCTGTGTTCAGCCTCCTGTCCTGCTGGCTCCGGGGGTCCCCGAGGATTGCTCAAGGAGGATGGAGGGCACTGGCATCTCTGGGTGAGGGGTGGCTGAGGGGCTCCTGCCCTCGGTGCCACCTGGGGAAGAGCAGGGTGGGTCGTGATGGGAGAGCTGTGCCAGGGGCACTGAGGGACATCTGTGACCTCTCTGGGCAGCCTCAGTCACTTCAGCTGTTCCTCTACAGCTGAGACATCGTGTGAAGGAGGCAAGGAATGGGGAGGGTGTTTTCCTCTCTCCTTGCCCTCCCAAAATGTAACTTAAGGCACAAGAGCATGAGGAGAACAAAAGACCTTTGATCCTATCCACACAGGAAAGGGTTGCTGGGGCCCCTGGCTGGGGAGAGGAAAGGGGTTGTCCTAACATTTTTATTCTTACCTCGGGGCATCCTCAGGCTGCAAAGACAAAACTGTGACCTGTGCAAGACCAGGAGCATTTCGGGCTCCTGCTGGCCCAGGGTTATGGCTCCATGAAGAAACACTCAGAAAACAAAATGAAAGCTTAATGAAACTCTTGTTTTTAAATTTATAGGAAATGGTTGGGTAAGAAGCAAAGACGTTTGTTTTGGTTTGGATGGGCAAATTCCAGAAACTAGTTTTGAAATTCTTGAGAGAGAAAGGGAATACACAGTAAAGCCAAGGGACATGTGATAAGTTTCCTGCAGGAAAGCTCTATCCATCACTCCTTTTCCCTTTCCTTTGTGAGTGAGGTTGTGAAGGTCTCACAGTGTTGGTTTTGCTCCTAGCACAGTATTGGCTAAAAGTAAATAAAATTGAAAAAAGGTGAGGAGGGTATAAATGTGGAGGCTTGAAGGAGGACAGGGGAGCACATCTGTAAATTGATGCTCACACTTTTTGTGGAAGCAGTCCAGCGTGGGCCACAGAAGAAAGACTGAGTTCTTAGACCCATTTTCATTTGTCTTGCCGAGGCATTGGTAAGACTTTTTTCATCTGTACTGTTTCAAAAGCAGTATTGATCAAACACAAGTACCATCCTCTGGTACAAAGTAGGGCACCCTGTAATTTGCCTTCCCTCTTCCTTCGGAGATCCATTCTGATGAATTTCCGTGTCCTTGTTTCTCCAGCTCAGAGTAAAACTCCAGCCCATTAGAGGGCATTGGCTCTCCTGTATTTGTACTTTGCTCCAATTGTTGGGCTTTTACTGCTGACAGTTTAGTAACTTGTAGCAAACCCCGTGAACTCACTTATTGGCAAGATATTTGCCTGTGCTTGTCTTTGCTCCTGGGAGAGTGTTTTGGAAAAGATTACAAGAGTGAAAGCTGCTGTGAAATGCAGCCCTACTTTTATCCCTGGCGTAACACTGAAGTCACTGGAGTTACCACGGGAGGATTTGACTCTGTGTGCACATTTTCATCTTTTTTTTTTTTTTTTCTTTGAAATTTAGCTACAGCAAGATGTGGCTTTAGTGCAGCTCTAGGGACAATGCCGAAGTGCCATGAGCTGCTAGCAAGTGGAATATCCCTGCAGACATGTTGTTATCAGCACTGCTAAATTAGCCTCAATGTGGCAAAGGCGGCTTTTGTTTTTAAGACAAGAAAATAATTTGATATTAATTTTTGAGACCTGTAAACAGCTCTTCAGTTACGAGTTTGCATTGGAGGTATTCATCTCTGCAACAAAAGTGCTTGAGAGTATGTAGTGATTATTAAAAGGAAGTTTTTTAGCATGTTTAGTAGTTTTGCAGAGAAGATTGAGTACTAATTAATGTGAGAAATTGCACAGCAGGGTTTCAGAACTGTGTATGTTTATTAGGTTGTACATAAAATCTCTTGGCATGCACTGTAAAGGGAAAAGGATACTTTCATAAAAATTTCTGCTCAGATAATAGAATTTTTGTACGATGAGTAATAATAGTCTTCATTTCCAAAGCACCTGGTGTAATTGGGTATTAAAATTGAACTTTGAACTAGAACATTGACAAAAGAAATCCTATTCTGTGGGCTTGCCTGATTCTGTAGCTAACTGCTATTATTTGGTGTTTTTCTGGGTTTCTATTAGGAAACGGAGGTAAATAGCTTTATGAAGAGTACAGTAATACGTTACAAATTATTTTTACCATTGCTTTTAATTTTAAAAGTTCCATGCAGGTTACTGCCTCCATAAAGACAGTGTTACCTTATAAAGTTTCCACAGTGTTAAATATATTTGAATGCGAATAAGGTATTTGGAGTGATGAAATACCAGATGTGAAGTATCAAATTTCATGTTTATTCATCTGTTCCTGCAACCACTGTACAAAGATACGCTCTTGGTTTTTTTTTTTTTTCCTTTTTTGTTCTCTCAGCAACATGCACCAAATGAATGCAGTGGAGATGGAGATGGGACTCCTATTCTGAAAGCCACTATTTGGGTTTCTTAGGTTGTAAACAAATGTGTCTAGAAACACTCTGGCGGTGCTGGGCTTGCTCAGGGTGTCATGCCGTGTCACAGCACACGTGTGACACCCGTGCTGAGCCCTCAGCCAGCAGGGAAGGGCACGAAGGGCCAGAGAGATGCTGTCTGCTGGAGAGTTACTGCTGAAATCACTCTGGTTGTGAGCAAATCTGCCTGGGATCGTTTCTGCGACGTGGTGATTTGCTTGCAACATCAGCTTGCAAGAGGGCAAGATCTGGTTTTGTGAGCCCAGCCCGTGGAAATGAGGGGTTGTTGGGCTTGCTCGTCCTCGAGGATTCCTGAAATGTGGGGGAACAGGGTTTAATCTTTCTCCTTGGGCTTTCAAGGGTAAATTGTCAGTGCTTTGAGATAAAGTGACAGAGTCTTCTTAAGACAGAGAATTTTTTTCCCCCTTTATTGTAACCTGCTATCCTAAAGAGAAAATCTAAGCTGTGTGTGATAAGGGTATCAACTCCTACTTGGGGAGCAGGCAGAGGAGAGCAGGCTGTGGTAAGGACCACAGCTGAAAGTGTCAGTAATGTTGTGGCAGGTACATGGCACAGCCGCGGATCGAGTATTCCAGTGGCTATGTTGGGTTAGGAGGATGATATATTCCAAACAAAAATATACTAGATAGTTTTGCTGAAAAATTATGCATCAGAAAGAGCAGGACATCCTTTGAAAGTGATTTTTAGCACTTGGGCTTTGTCCTCTCTACTAAACATGTTCTCTTCAGTCACCCATGTAAAGGGGAACTGGCAGAAAGTTGTTTATAGCCTGTTCATGGGAAAGACAACAGTGTGGCTGCGGCCCCGACCTCCCAGCGATGAGGAGGTAACTGGCAACATCAGTTCTTGCCTGGAACTAAGTAGAAGCTACCAGGGCAGGTTCAGATCAGGCATTTGTCCACTTCAGAGTCATTTAGTGGCTAATCCTATTCAAACAGCCATACTGAACAGAGCAAGAGAGTGTCTTTCCTTTATGACATTGTTCCTTTGGTAATACCCTTGTTTAGAACTGACACACGTTAGCATGAGAGCACTGAAGTGATGCAACCTCACTGGAACATCCAGGACACATTTAGGTGGTTGTCTAGTGTGATTTGTATTAGCTCATTTTTCTCCCAGCTCTGGTTTCTCAAGATGAACTTGTGATCCTGTAATTGCAGAAGGCAGAGTTCTGCAGCTTTAAGAAATAGCTGTCATGCTAGGAGGTAGTTAAAACAGTCTTCATCAGGGTGGTGTAGTGTGTTGGTTGGTTGCACAGTACTGAGAGATCAAGATAATTGAAAACCCTGAATGTAGATAGCATGAAAGAAGATTGACTTGTTGATTTGATCTCATTCCTTGTAGAACTGGGATCGCTCCTCGGGCAAACACCTTCTGGTTCAGGCAACCTGGGGACAACTTGAGTTGGACAAGTAAAGTGCACTTGGGGGTTATGATGGGCTGTAAGGTTTGAATTCCTTTTCATGGGACCAGTATGAACCTATGGTAGAAGTCTCAATTACCAGCTGAGTTCTGTCACAGTCATGGCAGCAGAGCAGTGACCCACATCCCCAGTAAAGGGATGAGGAGGGCAAGTTATATCCATGCTGGCACTCTTGTTCTGTGCATCCTCATGGAAGCAAAAGAGGTGAGAAAACATAGAAATGGTTGTTTTGTGAAGAGAGAGACTTGGGCAGTGCGGGGAGCATCTTACAGGACCAGCAATAGAAAAAAAATATTGATCAAAAATTGACCCCTTAGCTCAGTCAGCACCATCACCATGGTTTGTGCCAGCACCTAAGAGTGCTGGAATTGGGAAGTCCTAGAAGGCTCTTCAGGATGGATTAGGGGCCAGTGAGATGAGTGGTGAAAACCAGACATCTGAACTGTGCTGGAAGAGAAACTTGATCCCAGTGTTCCCACTATCCCTTAGTGGGTTTGCTCTGTGTATGTGTGATAACAAACAGCACTGTGGGGAACAAGGAGCAGTGGGAACACACAGCAATTTTACAGCATCTTTGGTTTTCTGGGAACATGCAGTCTCTTGAGAAGCAGGTCTGTGTCCCACCCCACACCTCACAGGGGGTGATCCTGGGCTAACTGTTGGAGAGTAAAAGCTCTGGTGGTTGTGACATGAGTCTTACACAATTCCCTGAGGGCCTGCTATTCAAAATTAATATGTATCTCATCTGAGTCTTACGGGGATTTCCTAACAGATGCATGAAGGATTTTTTTTTCTTTTTTTTTTTTTTCTTTTTTTTTTCTNNTTTTTTTTTTTTTTTTTTTTTTGGTGCCCTTAAGAAGTTGCATTAATACCATCGTATGAATATTTTCCTATCCTACAAACAATTTCATGTGGGGCACTTGGTCTGGAACATCAGAGAGAAACACTTCAGGCTCTGGGCTTCCAGATGACTCAAGTCTGGAATTTGAGTTTAAGAAATTAGACACTAATGGATTAACAGTTTACAGACTTTCAGTAGAAGTAATGCTTTAGTTGGTAGAAAAAGGCTCCTCTGCAGTTTTTCTGGTTTTGTTCTAGGCATACAAAGTGTTTACATTGTTTGACTAAGAAGCATTGTTTTTGTAAGCAAAAATCGTACAAACTGGGGACATGAATGTGCTAACTCCATTTCGTGAGTGCTCTTTAAACACACAGAAGTGGCACGGCTTGTTAAACCTAACGTGAAAGGGACAGCAGTGCATCCCAAATTCACGAGGGAATTGGAGCCCTGAGAAGGCACTGCAGGCTGGGGGAGCTGCTGGGATGTCAGTCAGACACCATCACAGTTTTACCTGCAGGGTACTCAGGCACTGTTAATAGAAACTGTGATCAACATGCCCCTTGTCTGGTGTGAGAAGTCACTGTCACTGTCTCAACTGCTTAATTGCAGCCTTCCCACACCTCCATCTCCAGCTAGGTCAGGCCTCCTGAGGATTTTCTGGATGCTGGTAGATTTCGTGCTTATACTGAGATCTCCTTTCTGTCTTGAAGGGGGCCAAGTAAGATTGCCAGAGGTTACCAGGTGTATAGCCCTTCAGAAAAGATCAGGTCATCAACCCAGCTCCTTGTTTGGTTGCCCTGCTTGGAGGAGGGGGACCCAGCAAGCAGGACTGAATCTTGGATTGTCTGTAGGCAACCGTATCACCCTTGGTGCCTGACAGTTTTGGGGACAGCAGCACAAGAAACATGCCTGGAGGCATTAGGGAGTATATTCCATTAATCTGTGTGGAAGAAGGTGAGGTAGAGTATGTCAAATTTGCACATAATAAAGAAAATGCTTTTTCAGTTTGCCTAATCATTGCAGCAGAGCTAAAACATCTGAAGTTTATTTGCCTGAAGCTGCTTTGCTTTTTCTTACTTCTACTTTAACATCAAATGGTGTTTGGTTAGCATGGAAAAGAAAAGGATTAATTCAATAAAAATCACAGTTTAAACTGAGCTTTTTGTCTTGCTAGCAATGCAAGTGAGTAAGGAACACAGACGAGAAATGCATCTTCAGCCACATGGATTCAGCACCAGTTTTACCCCTAAACTAGTGGGTAACACTGCTGTCTTAGACACTGAGAAAAGGAAAATCTTAGCCCAACTGGGTCCCAGTTCCAGGGGCTTGGGTACAGTATGCTGGGTATAATTGACAACTAATAATTTTCCATAGTGAAAGTAGTCTTAGGCTCATTTTAGCAGGTGCCTTCATGTGGCCTGGTAATTTCAGCATTTAATTCTTTGAACAAGAATTGAATTTTCATGTGTTTCATTCTTCCTTGGATGGACTGTCAGTAATAAACCTTTCAGTACAACTAATGGTGAAGTGTTTACTAACAGCTATGTAAAAATATATGCACATACACATATGTGTAAATAGGTTTGTGTGTGTGAATAAAATGTGTTCCAGCCAATTAACATGTATTTAGGAGTCCTCAGCCAGGAGGTTTATACACCAGGAATTGGCTACCTCTTGGCTGGGACCTTCTTTTGCTTTGGCAACTGAAAGCAACCTCCCATGAGAGCACTCTGCAAAGAAACAGTGTGATTCATATTTGTAGCTGTTATTAGGTAGGCATGTAGGCATATATTTAGATAGGTGAGGTATGCAGGCATACATTGTGTGTCACATTTTTAGCCTGCACGGGGTATTTTTAGCTGCAGGAGGCCCAATCACTAGCGTGCTGAGGAGAATTGCTGTCACGGATAGCGCTCGGAGGAGCCGCCCGCAGAATTTTCCATCCTGCCAGGCAGCGAGAAAAGGCCACTGGAGCTGCATAGCTGGGTGGCCAGGGGAGTGCCCTTAACAGGTGGGACAGCTCAGAAAGCCTGGCTGCCCCAAAGGCTCTGGATCTCTCTCAGCCCCCACTTGGGAGCAGTTGTCCCCGGTCCCAGCCTCCCACTGACTCCTGCGAGCGTGACACACGCGGAGCTGGCAGAGCCTGGCATGTGAGGTTGGCAAAGTGGGAAATAATAGGGAAGATGCATTAGGGCTGGAAATACCGAGCCAAGATTAAAATGAGGTAAAATAGCCATTAAAAACCCACTTCTATTAAAATTGCGAGACAGGAAATTTTACAAGCTGCCCTTGCCCAATGAAGGAAAGCAGCCTAGAGGGACTAAATAACTTGTCTGATGTCATCAAGGGTTTTATAGCAGAGCTGGGAATTGAGCCCTCTTCTCCCCACTGCCATCTAAGCTTTAATGCTGAAAGGGCTCCTTTCACAGCTTATCCAGTGACCCTTGGGAGTTTAGGGCAACTGTGGCAAATCCATGTTCCTGCACCACATCCTGTGTGCGGGGAGAGCTGGCTGCATCTTCTGTAAAGTACAATCTCTGCATAATGTGACCACAGGATGCCTTGCTCCTCTAATAAGGGAGTTGACTAAATGCCTTTTTATTACTATTAGACATTTGTTTAATATAGTAGTTCCTTGAAACCAAACAGGAAAAGGTCCTCAAGGTGCTGTGTACTGTGTACAAATAATGGAGAGCTACGGGAAGTCTAAGATTTATATGGAGAAGAGAGAGAGAGAAAGTGGATGGGAAACTGAGGCAATACTTAGCTCCATATTGATGCTCCATGAGATGATGTTGTCCTTCTATAGAACAAGAGAGAGGCTGCTGAAAATAGAATGATTTAATTTGTTCGTAACATCGTTATTCAAGGAACAAAAAAGTATGTAGCCTTATCCAAAGAAGTAATCTAAGAGGTCTTTTCTCTGTGCCAAACTAAAATTCTGCTATTTAATTACCGATTGAGAAAATATCTTGGGCTCAATTTCCTCCTCAGTTACACTGTTATAAATCTAATGGAATTGTTAAAGATTTATGGCAGTATAACTAAAGGCAGAATTGGGTCCCTTATGTTTAAAACTTAGTTTGCCACAGAAGTAATAATTTCTGTTTTCTAGGCAAGAGTTTAAGCATTTTGCAGACCTCTCTTTCTGCAAAAGAAATATGAACTGCAGTAGTGTGGGTGAGTGATTAATGCTGGAGGGGATGTCTAGGGGCAATCGGAATTGGCTGGTGTGGAAAATCCATGTGCAGTTCAGATTTAGGATCTGTTTGCAGATCCCTCATAATTTAAAATGTCAAAAAACCCCCAAACCTTAGGCCTTCATGTAGTAAATTAATATACTGTGTGTTCAGTGTGCAGCACGCTTTGCTGAAGTAATACCCTCACATGAGGTGTGAACTCATCCCATTCCCTTTAGTAAGGACTTAACTTCAAAATTGATTGTGACTCTTTATATCCTGACAGTATCTAAATCATGTAAAAAAAAAAACCAAAAAAACAGCAATTAAAAAAAAATTAAATCATGTGTTTAATGACTTAAAAAGGAAAAACACTGCCTTATTTATTCAGACCTAAAGAAATCTTGTGTAAGTGCAGATCTGTTTTATCCACTGGCTTTTCATCTGTAAAGGAAGGGTTTTTCCAACGGGCTCTTTATTCTCAGCTTCCACTTAGGAAAAGAGCTCAACTTTTGAGGTTTTCAGGGGTGAGCTAGGATGTGCCTGTATCCTGTTAGGAGGTGCCTGCTCTGGCCTGAGCACAGGGTGTGGAGCCCTTGCCCACCCAACAGGCTGGGCAGCTCTGGGGGAGCCCTGGCCCTTCTTGGGGCTGCTGGGGGATGCTGTGAACATGGGCAGTTTCCCCAGGAACATACTCAGTGAGCTGGAAATGTGCTGCTCTGGGATTTATGGCAGTTCTGACAAGTTTATGCTTTTTCTCGAGTGCTGTAGGCCTGCTGTGCATTGTAGAAATCATAATATATGATTATATATATATATA
>WEKY01010875.1:27642-66568 GCA_013390045.1 Picathartes gymnocephalus | reverse complement strand
TATTCTAACTTTGCCCCCCAGTTTCTCTACTTCCTCGTCCCCAGTGGTGCAGGGGGATGAGGCACGAGGGTTGTGATCAGTTCATCACCCACTTTTGCTCCTGCTCCTTCCTCCTCGGGGGGAGGGCTTCTCATACTCTTCCCCTGCTCCAGTGTGGGGTCCCTCCCATGGGACATAATTCTCCATGAACTTCTCCAGCATGTCCCTTCCACAGGGTTCAGTCCTTCAGGAACAGGCTGCTCCAGCATGGGGGGTCACAAGTCCTGCCCACAAACCTGCTCCAGCGTGGGCTTCTCCTGGGGTCACAGCCTCCCTCAGGCATCCACCTGCTGGATATCCATCCTTATGGTGGATCTCAGCATCCCTGTGCCCTCCCTGTGCTCAGGGCCTGCAGGGCAATCTCAGCATCCCCGTGCCCTCCCTGTGCTCAGGGCCTGCAGGGCAATCTCATCCCCGCTGCCTGGAGCACCTCCTGCCCCTCCTGGGGCACTGGCCTGGCTCTCTGCAGGGCTGTTCCACTCACACATCTCACTCCTCTCCTCGGCTGCAGCTGCCCAGGGTTTTTCCCCTCCTGCCAAATCTGTTCTCTCAGGAGCAGTACCCCCATCCCTGAGGGACCAGCAGCAGGTCTGTCTCGGAGCTGGCTGGCATTGGCTCTGCCAGATACGAGGGAAGTTCCTGGCAGCTTCTCGCAGCACCCGCCCCTGTAGCCCCTCACTGCCAAAACCTGGCCATGCAAACCCGGTGCTCTGTGAAAACAGTAGCTCTGAATGAACATAAAACAGTTCAATGTTTAGTGCAGTCCTGACTTGATGCATTGATTCATGATACCTGTGACTTCTAAGTATGGGGTTTGTGTGTTTTTAAAATACTGGTAAGTCATTAACTGCCTAAAAATTAGTTGAAATTTAAAGGAATAAACCCCCCTGATGTCATTGAGCTATTTTGCAACCTAAGCAAAGGCTCAGGTATTCCAGATATGATAGATGTGCAGATTGCATAAGACATTATGCATTGCTCACTCTAAGATACAGAGTCCTGTCTGCCCTTAAACCCTTTGTTCTCTTGGCTGAATGCAGTTAATTAGCAACCGTCTCCATAGCAACTGCCTCATAGTACAAAAACATTGTCTCGTTTTTGCAGTTTAGCTTATCACACTGTTTACCTGAAGGGCTTTTCACTGCGTTGAGTCTCATTTGAGTTGGCTACATGCCTGCTCACGGAAGTGAATTGTCAAGATAGAAAAACACCATGGCAGCAAGATGCTGAACAGGGCCCCGTGTGTGGAACCAAAAACATTAAAAAAGGTTCTGTGGAAACAAAAGTTGAAGTTTGCAATGATTTGTATCCAGTTTTAAGGCATGTGACTTGCCAGGAATATAGTGCATTTTCAAATACTGCTGTATTTCTGGGCCTGTTTTACAGACTGCCCTGCGTGATGTTCCCTTACCTGTAACTTACTCTCAAACCCATGACCCTCTCAGGCACAGACCTTCATCCGGAGCCACCAGGAAACTTGCCTTCCTCCAAACCTGAGCTCTTTCAGGCAGCTCCAGCTTGTTCTTTATGAGGATGCTGCTGTGCCCTGGTCAGCTGTGCCCAGCATTGTAGTCCTATGCATTTTCCTTATGTTAGTGTCATTTCAAGGGAACTCTGTGAGCAGTGGTTCCACATGATAAATCAGTTAGGAAGGAAAGGGGAAGAGCTATTGTGGTCATATAATATGCTGGAGATTTAGATTTATTCATGTCAGCCATCACAGTGGTGTTAAAATCCCTGCTGTGTACTCATATGACTCAGGCAGTTACAACGGGCTCAGATTTGTACTAAGACGACTTCGTTGGTGTAGGATGGCACATTTAAATCATGTTTGAACTTTAGACACAGGTGTGTCCACATATTCACACACCTCTGTAGAGGCTTATTGAAGGTGTGAGTGTGCCATTGAAATGACGGTGAAATTTAACTGCTGTCTCAATCCAACATTTGTGTCTGGCCTGACACCAGGATGGTACTGCATGAGAGGCCATGTGAGATGAACTGTTTTCTTGCTTATTAATGCTTGATTTGTTGTGGTTTGTTTGGTGTCTTTTTTTTTTTTTCTTACTTGTTAGTAGAGTGGATGAGAGACTGATCCAGACTGGGGTGATTCTCATTTTATCCTAGGCAGACCAGAAACCAGAACTTGTCATGCAGCCACGCCACCATGCATGGCCTCCCTTCCCTCTCCCAGTGGCAGTTTCAGCTGGCAGAGGTCATTCTCCCTGTCAGCCCTGGATGGCATGGGGGGCTGCTGCATCTTGATAAAAGGGCTTCGTTTAATATGACGTGCTTGAAACAGTCTCTTCACAGACATGAGAATGTGTTTTGGGCTCTCTCAGGATAAAAAGCAGGAAGCATACTTCTGGTGTAGTCCTTTATTCCTACAGAGCTTCTGGTTGATAGAGGGTTATTCCCCGTTTGTGTAATGTCCCACTCATACTATTCCACATCCACCATCCTTAGTAGTAGTATTTGACTTATAGCAGTGCTGCAAGTCTGCAGGCAGGATAAAGGCTCCGTTATAGTAGGTCTTGTGCTCACAAGATGAGACAATCTCTGCTCAGTCTGTTGTCCGTCTGTTTTAAGGCCAGTAGCCTTAGTGGGAATAGCAGAGAGGGAGAGAAAATGCTACAAATGATGGGACACCCTTGGCTACATGGAGTAACTGCTCTTCTATGTATCTCGAGGGCTTCAGGTGATGTTTGTTGCACTTGTAGCTGTAGAGTTGAAGGTAAATAAAATGCTTTTATTTTTTTCTGCCCATCCCCACAGCCAGCACCACAGGGCTCTGTGAGGGAGCGGGAGGGCAAGGGGAGGTGGGTGCAGCAACTTGTGGAGGTGCCAGACCAAAGGGTGGGTGAGGCTGGCAACAAAAGGGCTGCTGAAGTGGGGGAAAAAATTCTCTGTGATAAATGGCCTCAGTGTTTGTCCAGAGCAAGCTGCCTGCACCTTCAGGCTGCCACACAGGCTCTCCATGCTCTCCCTCCTGGTCATTGACTCGGTTGAAACAACAGATGCTTGAAGTCAATCCCCCACTTCCTCGGAGTGTGTAAGATTGCTTGCTCACATTCACAGATCCTCCACAAACTCTTTTTGTATGGAAACCACAGAGAGTGTCCAAACTGTCAGGGTATTTTCCAGCTTTTAGAAAGGCGCTTAGCATTGTCAGCACCTTTGAATCCACATCTCAGTTCTCCTGAAGCCAGACTTGCTAGGTACCCTTAGGGGTCCAGAAATGGAAAACTCTAATGGCCTGAAAAAGCCTGCTAGAACTTGATGTTATTTAATTAGCTGAAAGTAGAGCTTGGCAGATGGCAAAACAGTGGAAAGGACCTCCCTTTACAAAAATATGAGCCACATCCTCAGCTTGTGTAAATTGGCAGAGCTCCACTGAAATAGATGTTCAGCTCCTGTCAATTAGCAGGGAAGAGAAAAACTTCTGAAAACAGGAAAAACAGCTATAAGAGCACAGATACATCAGTGGGGTTCAGGTAAAGAGGTTGTTTTTAATGCTTTAAAGGCTGATCCACTTCCAAAGCAACTGTATCTTTTACAGTCTTGTTTTTGTTGATGTGCAATTCAGAGAAAGAATTTGGCTCACTTTTCCAAAGCTGCATTAAGTCTGCACATCTTGCAGCAGTGGGATGTACTCTGTGCTGGTTTCTGCAAGTCATTCACTTATGAAAGTGAGACATCAATAATTCATTCTAGTAAAGCCAGTCTCTAGAGTTGTGTAAATTCATTATGTGACAACCCTAACCAACTTTAACTAAGTTTTTTCAATGCACAGAAATTTGATTGAAAGTTGTGAGCTCACCTCAATCTTTTCCAGTGAAAATTCTTGCTCAGATTAAATCTCCCATATGCTTAAAAGCTGTTGCATTCTTAAATTTTAACGTCTCCCATTAATTGCTTGGATTCTTTTGTTTTGTTTTGTTTTGGTTTTTTTTTAATTGAAAACATGAAAACAAAGCATGAACAAGAAAGCTGACTGCTCACTTGTCCCATTTTATGGTATCAACCTGACAGATTCATTAAATCTATGAAAGAATCAGGTCAGAATTGGAAGTGAATTGAACTTGCTGAAAGCAATGCAGTGTTCACAATCTGCTTTCAGATCGGCTTTTCTGTACCTGCTCATTTTTCTTTGTATTAAACCATCTGTGTAATTTAAGGAGCTACTGCAGGTTAACCCCATACTATAGAATATTGTGAGGCTTCAGAGTTCACTGGCTCCGAGCTGCAGATTAGGTGCAGAAATGAAAGCAGCAAGAAGGACAACTAACTGCAGAAATAAAAGCAGGGAGAAGGAAAGCTAACTTTAAATACAGCAGCGAGAGGGATTTGAGATATTGTTACAGGTTGCTAAACTTGGGCCATGCAAACAGTTGTGAAGTCACGTTTCTGGAGAGGGTGCCGAGCTATGCAGGGGCAGCCTGTCCCTGCTCCCACCCACCAGGGCACGTGGTGATTCAGGCAGGGGGTGAGGGAGGAGAAAGTGGGAGAGAAATTGTGTCTGGTGGTGGGGCACAGCCGGCCAGCCGTGCGTGGGTGCAGCCAGGCCAGCCGGGGCTCCGGTCTGCGCAGACGGGTGGCTGCCTTCTTAATTGTTTTGTTTATTTATGATTTATTTTATGATTTCATATAGCCACATGACATTTCACAAATTCTTCACATTCCATAAATCATGTGATTTGCGGTCAGTTACGATTTCTGTTACTTTGGATGCTGCCACCTGCAGTGATCATTGCTGCCGGGAGCCTGGGTCCCACCTGGGGCACCTGGGCACCCCATCCCACCACCTCCTCCCCAGTTCCCAGCAGGAATGGGGCCTTGCTGCCCTGCAGTGGTGACTGAGGCCCCAGCAGTTCCTGCAACCGCTGCCCCCTCCCCTGTTATGGACCACCTTTAAGTTATTTCCTCAGCAGGGGATGTGCACAAGGTGTGCTGTGGTCAGGAGCTGTGATGAGTGTCTAGACCTCGGGCAAAGGGTTGAAATGGATGACCTTGGGTGGTAACTGTCCAGCCTGTGCTGGCATTGGACCCCATGATAGCCAAGCAAGGGGCCTTTCTCATGCAGACCTGAGAGGGAAAGGTAGGGGAGCCCTCTTCTCACCTGCAGAAGCCACCAGGTGCAGAATCCAGCTCAGTGCCTCCAGCGGGCTGAGTTGGCTTCTTCCGTTTTTCCCCTCAAGGAAGATTCATATATCCCTATTAATAAATTACAAACCATAGTAAATGACTTGAGAGCGCTATTTAGTGGCTCTAGGGCTCTGCTGTTTATGAAACCATCCATTAAAATAATGTATTTTGCTTTTGTATCCTTGGAGTTAGGGAAGGTTGGATGAGAGTCTGAGAGCTGGCATGTGTGCAAGCTAGGGAACAAGCACATGACATTTTTGTGATAAGAGTAATATGACAGCTTGGCCTATAGCATGCCTGTTACTGAAGCATCTAAATAACCTGAGAATTCATGGTTAAATGAGTAGAATTTCAGTGCTGTGTGTAATTCCAGGTCTTATTATTTTTGCAGCACTAGACTTCATAATATGCAGTGCAAAATACTTGCAATTGTCAAATTGCTTGTGAGAATTGAAAGTTGTACTGGACAATCGAATGAATTGATGGGCTGGCTACCAAAGGCAAAGCTTGATTTCTAAGGTTGTGTAGATTAAACTATAAAAGATAACCTAAGGTCACAGATATAAAGCCTAATAAGAGCTTTCCTTGTAGAAAATTGTCCTTGTGGGTTGTTAAGAAGAATGGTGCTGAAATACAGAACAAAACTCTCTGGACAAAAACATAATAGCAGGTTACACATGAAAAGCCAGATTCACCTGTGCTGCTCCCCGGAGTTTCTTCAGCACAGATGAGGTGAGGCTCTGCCCAGAAAAGCAGCTCCTCTGGGAAATTGCATCATGAAAAATCTGGCCTGTAGCCACTGCAGTCAGGAGACTGCTGACAAGGGTTTTTTTTGCATATATTCTTACTATTCTGTTTTGGCAAGTCACAAGCCAGGATTTCATGTTTTCCTGAAAACTGTGAGGGTGGTTTAATTTATTTCCTGTATAGAATATTAGTAAAAGACCACTCTGAGGCAAGACTGTGTGGCCATGGAAGGCTGAACTGAGGTGGTGGGTTATTTGCAATGGCATTCCATCCAGATGGTGTTTGTAGGTACGAGGGTGCTGTATGCCTGAGCCCGCTCTGCACGATTCAAATCAGAATTTGAATTTGATTTTTGACACAGTGATTCTGTGTCTGGGTAGCTGCTGCTCTGCTGGAGGTCCCTTTGGACAGCTGGGACTGAACACCTGTGCCATGCATGGTTTAGCTGGAATAGCCTTGGAGAACCCACACAAAATCAGCAACCTGTTGAAAAGGGAGGCTCAAATTAATTTTTTTCTTGCCAAAGAAGTAACTGTTTAATTCAGGAGTTCAGAATTCTGTGCAGGACTCTGACATGCTGCCTTATAAATAAAGCCACTGTGCCTAATAAAGAGGGGTGTGCGTGCATGTGTGCCTTGTGTGTGCCTGTGCACTCTGAGCGTGTTGGAATATTGGGGTTTATTAGGAGCTCTGGGAGGAACCAGCCAGGAAGAGGGACGTGACTGGTGAGTTTATTTTACAGCATCGCCCTCCTGGTTCAGAGATTTGAGATACCAAGGCTGTGGTGGAGGCTGAAGTGCTGTGGTGTGGTGGGACAGAAAGTGGATCCCTGGATCTGTGAAAGGGCTGAGCTTGGGACAAGAGGAGCTGGTACCTGGGGGGAAACATGAAAGCCCAGGGAGAGACTTTTTTTTTTCTGAGTTTCCTGCACTCATGTCTCACTTAGAGGGAAATGCAGTAGAAACAAATAAATAAAGAAATAGGGAACTGGAGAAGGAAATTTCGCAGATTTTGACTTTATTTCTGTGCTGTAAGTAGAAGACAGGGTGTGAAATGGCCATGGGAGAAATGTAAAGCATTTGGAGCTTAAGGAATGGAAATTTGATGTTAGAGTCCTTGACTCCAGGTTGATACTAAACAGAGAAAGGGAAGATGTCCATAACACACAGAGTATTTGTAAACAGTGGAGTTCTTCATATATAAAAACTAAAGTATAATCAGATTTTTCATGTGCTGTATTTCTCAACACTTTAAATCACAGTTAATATTTGCAGTGACAGCTAGGTTCAGACCCAAAAGGCAAAATATACATACAAAATTGCTTAAATCTAGACCTCTAAATCCATTCACAGGCAGGACGTAAAACGGACCTGCCTGACAAAGATGCTCACAGCGCATTGCTGTGCCACCTCAGTAACCTGAGCTTGCCAAACAACTGCTGCATACAGGATTGTAGCTGAGGTCACTTCGCATCCCAAAAGCCAGCCAGAAAACCTCCAGGCAACCCACGCTAGACACATTCTTGTGTACTTTGCTGACCTGCAGTCTATCAAAACTAACCACTGTTGGTGAACTCTTCGTTTCACTGAAATCTGCAGGCTTTGGAGGAGATTTTGTATGGGAGAAAGCTGAGCGATGTTTGGTGTGTGCTTGGAGGGTGGCACAAGATGGGGGCTTATTTCTGTAGCCGAGATTTGGTGGCACACGAGCTTCTTTAATGTCCTCCTGATCCTGCTCAAATCAGTGCAGAAAATCTGGACTGCAGAGGGTATAAAGGGTGGTCTTCATAGCAGGCTTTAGAAAACTTAAGAGTAATGTATTCTTTAATTTGTGCTAGGTTATGTGTAAGAAACACTGAGTAGAGTTGAAAGCTTGACAGAGTTTGCCATCCAGATCTGGCTGGTAAATCCAGCTGGATTGTTTTACTCCTGCCCTTGCTCAGGCCAGGCTCCCCTTTCTTTCATGGGAGCTGCAGAAGGGGTGACACAAACAAAGCAGCTTTTGCCCATCTTGGGAAAGGAAAGCAAGCAGCTTTATTAAAGCCGAAGTGTTTGCTTTAAAGATAAATTAGTTGACATAATTACTTCGTTGCACAGGTGAGTTTTTCTTTGAATCCCTCCACTTTCTGTAATTATGACTCTGAAGTCGAGTTACTTTTGAGTAGCTGCTCCCTGAAGTAAGTCTGTCACTGCCAGTGATGTTGATGAGGTAAAGTGTTCTATCACTCCACACATTTTTATTAAGCAGTGGGTTGAAAGGCAGCATAATTGGGAAGCCCTGTCATATCTTTGATGAATGCTTTCTAACATTGCTGTGTTTTGCCCAGCTATGACAGAATCCATTAGAATGACATCCATTTCAGCTGTCGCCCGTTTGGATCTGTACTCTCCAGGAAAAAGGAGCATTTCCTCTCCTCCAGGAAAAGGCTGCAGGAGGGCAAGACCCTCCACTGTGGTGGGTCTGGGTGGCTTTGGGTGCTGGGCACATCCTGCCAGGATTTTTCTGCCTTGTTTTCACTGTGGGCTTTTTTTATTCTATAGCTGTGGCAGGAGTAGGAGGTCCTGCCAACTGGTGTATTTGTTCATTTATTTATTCTTTTTTTTTTAATCTAACCCAACAAGTTTCTGCTCCTGGATTTGAAATGGGGGTGCTACTTAATATAAATAATAATCAGATAGGTACGTAACAGGTTTCTCAATGCTGACATTCAGCTTAATGCAGCAGTTTTCATGAATCATTTCCACAGCTCATCTACCAAGGAGAATTTATGTAGCAGGTTTCTTTTGGCAAATATAGAGGCTGACTGAATTTAAATGTAGGCATTATTTGAAAGTGTAGTGCCAGCTGCAAGGCCCTATTGTGTAAGAATTATAATGGGTAGTTAAAACAACATTATTTTCATCTCAAAATTATTAATTTCAAAATTCCTAATAGTATTTATTTGTCACTATTGGGGGAAGTCAGACAGAAACCCCACAGTTTCTCCCCTGCTCTTATAGTAAAGAGCTTTCCACATAAGAAGAAGCAAATTTGAATACACTTACAAATAAAACCAGGGTAAGTCTGAAGTCTAAAAATACTAATCATCAGAAGCTGGATTTAATAAATGAAAAGGGTTGGTTAAAAATTAAACTGGATTTTGTCCCTTTAATTATAAGCAAAAAGTACAGTGTGAAATGCCATTGTAACTGGAGTTGACAGTAAATTCTGTTCTGGATCAGCCCTCACATGGCTTGAAGTAAAACAGAGATATTACTCTGACTAATTTTGCATTATAATAATCATTTAATGCTTACAATGAAGCCTTGTCCTTAGGGTTTTATGCTTTAGCTGTTTCGTACCCACGCCTTGTAGTAATTAAGTACAGACAAAGCTGCCATTTTTTCAAATGGCATAATGTATATCAGTGTGTGTCAACGAAAAACATCAGAAATAGACATTTTCTGGGAGAATACATTAACTGTATGACATCTGGAACAGTTTATCCAACTTTGGAAGTTTCTTTAAGCAGTGCATAAACCATAAATATAGTTCTATAAGTACCAATGGCCATCATTTCAAAAATTTACAGATCTTAATTTTTACAGAAGTAGAATTTGCTCCATTTGTGTTCCATTATATGCTTTCAGTTAATTCCAAGCTTCTTCTCATATTAAGGAACTAATTTCACCCTATTGGTCGGGAAGTACTTTGTAATGATTGTCTAGGTTTTATTAAACTGCTGAAAATGCATTTGTTTTGCATTTCAGTACAAAAGAGTTTTCTTGATTCTGTGATGTTTGGTTTTAGGCACCTTTTACAAGTAGTGAATGGCTTAATGCAGTATTGAAATGGAATTTTGAGTGTTTGGGGTGGGTTTTTTGTGTCAGGACCACAGGATTAGACCTAAACACCCTGTGTATCCTGGTGATTGTCTAGCAGGATAAGGAGCAAGGCTGGCAACAGTAAATGTGTGAAAATTCAGAAGTCTTAATGCTCAAGTGAGGCATTGATGGCACAACTGTAGTTCTCTGGGCTCTCACTGGAGGCCTGAACCTTTCATGGGGCAAGCTCATTTTGATCTGAATAATTCTGTTTGAAGTTGAGGTCAGAATCATTCCTTCCTGCGGGTGGGAGAAGGCACATGGGAGCTACACAGCAATAATGCAGGGAAAATCATCTGCCCATGTGAAATAACGTCATGGGCTTTTCCTTGCCCTTGGGCAGCAAGTCCTTACCCTTGGAAAAGAGCCAGATGCTCACATCATGTAAATCAGTGTGATTTTCCCTGGCATGCATGAGTGCATGCCCATTTACACCACAGGAGGATGGAAGTTGTTGGGTTTTTTTCCTTTCCAAAGCTCCCTCTGGTTGTGTTTCTTGACATACACTTAGATATAATCTGTCAAATATTGTATTGAATATCAAAAGGCTCCTCTATCTCGGATGGCAGCCAGGAGAGTGAACAAGGGTAGTTAGGTTGCTGTGAGACCCATGTATGGACGTGATTTGTAAGTGCAGGACAAATACTTACGACCTTTCCTGTACTAACTTCTTGCAATTAGGAAAGCTCTCTGACTCAGGAAGTTCAGCAGTGTGTTTGGCCAATATTTAATAATTATGAATGAATTACAGATGGTCAAGCAAAAGTAGAATTAATTTGAGAAAAATCTTCTTTTCACAAATATATGTAAGGTGGCACTAATGGGAAAAAAAAAACCCCAAAAAATCTCACAACCCGTCAATGGTTTGTTTTTCTAGCATTAGCATTAAAACTAACTCAGTGAACGGGTTGAAAGAGGAAATCCCCAGATGTTATTTAAAAACACCAGTTCTAAGATCATACCTGCTGCATGTTTTTATGAAATTCACGAAAGAAATCTTATGCATTGACCTCTTCCCTGGGGGTTACCCATCTGTATGTTCTGTTTAAAATGTTCCCATGTACTCATCGCACATTCACCAGTTTTAATGTAATACTACCGTGGATGTGAGTCCTTAATTTTAACTGTTCAATTGTCAGATCAGAGTAGGTATCCTTAGCTGATTATAAGGGCCCTGTAATACTTCTCTGCTCAAGAAACTCCTAATAGGAGCGGCTGCTTTGACAGATTGCCATTAATCTGTCAATAATGAGATTTTTCCAGGTTAAGCTCTTTGGGGAAAGGATCATCTCCGTGCTCTGCGCTTGGCACTGTGGGGCTCTGCTCCGTGGTGGGGCCGCTGCTCCCTCTCCCATCCCCTCTGATAAATAACCGTGCTTGACTTGAAGTAAGGTGAGGGCAATTCTTTGTGCAAGGAGGGACATTCTTTAAAGCCCAGGCAGCCAGCTAAAAGTGAATTTTTTTTCTCCTGGAGGGGACTGGCCATTTTCCCTGCTGGCATACAGGGAGGGGCAGGGATGGCAGCACCGGGAGCGGGGCAATTTCCAGGGCCAGGGAGGCTTTGGGTGACTCTCCTGCCCTCCCCAGCAGGGCAGCCAGGCTGGGAACAAGGCAGATTTTCCTGGCTGCCCAGAAAGGTGATCACTCTGACCAGGCAGCTGGTGCCCCCGTGCCCCCCACGCCCCGGCATGGCCCCACTCCTGCAGAAAGCTGAGAACGGAGTGGCCTCCCACAGCCCCAGGAGCTGGAGGATGCCTGTGAAACAGCAGCCAGCCTGGAGCACTGAAACGAGGTAGAGCCCCATTCCTGAGCCCAGGAACACACTGGCTGGTTGGAAAAGGGGTTGTGGCTTTAAACTCAAGGAGGGTTGATTTAGGTTAGCTCTGAAGTAAAAGTTCTTTACAATGAGGTGGTGAAACGCTGGAACAGATTGTCTGGAGAGGCTGGAGGTGCCCCATCCCTGCAGACATTTAAGGCCAGGTTGGACAGGGCTGTGAGCAATCTGATCTAGTTTAAGACATCCCTTATTGCAGAGGGGTTGGACTAAGTATAAAGGTTCCCTCCAGCCTAAACTATTCCCTGATTCTTACACAGAGCTGGGACTTAGGCCCAGCACAGGAGCACAGTGAGTTTGGGAGGCACGAGAGGCTCCGAGAGCACTCACTGACTGGGAGAGGTGACAGCCAGGGTTAGGAAGCCATTAACAGCCAGCATTATGTCATGTCTGCCTTACTGCTGCCAGGCCAGGTTGCTGTTACAAAATAACGTGAAAGTTCAGAAAAGTAAAAAAAAAAACCAAAAAAAACCAAAAAAAACCAAACCCCAAAACAAAAACCACAAAGAAAACCCCCAACAGCTGGGCTCAGTTGCAATCACAAAGAAAGATATATTTGCTTTAAATTACACAAAGATTAAAAGTGCTGATAGTGGAAAAAAAATCTTACCTATGGCACTTTCAGTTAACTGAGAAAGTTCAGCCAGCGATTAAACTGCTGAGAGGGAGGAGAACACAGATTGCATTTCAAAGGAAAATTCAAGCAATGCATTAACGATTATTAATGTGTGTTATTGTTAAAATAATCATATTTATTATGGTCTAGCCTAGGGAGAACCAGCAAAAATGGAAGTCTTGTTCCGGAGACTGTAGAAACATGCACACAGTAGGTGGTCCCTGGCCCTGCAGTCTAAATAGTCAGAGATGGAGTGGATAAAACCCCAGCCCAGCTAAGGAGGGAACAGCAAGAAATGCTGTGGGTTTGCATCTGCCCTGCAAGGGCCTGGATAATATCTCTTGCCCCGTTCTCCTTCCAGTGTTTGCTATAGATACGTGAGGGCTTCTGTAAGATCCTGACTGCAAAACAAACAAACACCCAGATGTGAGGGGTAAAGAGTTATTGATGTGTTGCTGGTCTTGGCTCTCACAGACGTAGCCAAGGATGGGAGACAGGATAACGTGAGTGAGCCACAGGCTTGGTTCCTCACTGCTCTGCCTTAATAACAGAAGAATCTTACACCCACTTGCACAGATAGAAACATCACCCGTGATTAAAAGCAGCAGTTGTTTATTTGCCACTCAAATATTTTTAGTTGTGCCTATTTTGATCAGCCTGCGCTGCTTGGATGCTTGTGTCCACGAATGTTTGGTGTAGGAAGGGGTTACAGATGCCATCAGGAAGTGATAAGAGTTTCCTAGGTGGAAACTGTTTGGAAAAGCAACCAGACAAAACCAATCCAGACTGGGATGAGGGCCTTCTTCCCCGTGCACCCGGCCATGCCTGCCATTACAAGCAGCTGTTTTTGCCTTGTCTTACAAACTGGTGTTTCTAAATGTGCACTCCCCCTGTGCCCTTTGTCGTGCAGTCAGGATCACTGACCCCTCACAAAGAATAAATGTGGTGGAAGAGGTGTTGAACAGCCTGGCTGCAGGTGTGTATCCCTGTGACTTTCAGTCTGTGCACACCAGGAGAGGTTTGCTGGGACAGCCCTCCGCAGGGAATGCAGCTTGTTCTGGCAAAAGAGGGCATTTGCCACCACCTGATGCTTGTACTTCAGGCAAGATGTATCTGCTGTAGGGCTTTTTTTGAAATTCACGTTTTGCTGGTATTTATGGCTCCATTAGATCCTATTTTGAGTCTAGTTCAGTCATGCAAAGTTGAGGTTTCTCGCTCTCCCCCCACAGTCCCTTCCCCAATCACCCTTGATCCACTGCCAGGGCTTCCCAGTGGCTGGCCAAGCTCACCTGGAAGCTGAGAGGAGGTGTCAGCGTGGCACAAAAAGTATAAAATCTGCAAGCAGAGAGCTCCTTGCTCTGGGATGTGCTCCTGGCAGCGCAGTTCCAGGTGCCTGACACAGCAGTGCAGGAAAACTGCAGCAGGGAGGCCTGGTGGCTCCTGTGTGAGGAATCAATACCAGCCCCACACACTCTGAGAGGGCTGTGGTTCAGGAAATCCTGGTTTTCGCTGTGCTTTGGTGGTGAGGGGCTGCCCTACCTGCAGAGGGAGGTGGCTCTGCTGGCTCGGGCATTGTGCAAGGAACTTGGGAGGCTCTTCCAGCCTCCCCAGCTGGTGAGGAGGGGAGGAAAACCAGCCCTGCACCACCTCCTGCCTCCTCTTTTGTGCAGCAATTGCACTGTAGAGAGCAGAGGCCCCTTATCCTGCCTGTCTTCTTTGACTTACAATTCAGCCAGCTCTAATTATTAAAAAATAAACAAGCCTGTAACTGCTTAAGAGCCTTAAATCCCCTGAATGACAGGGAAATAGCCCCTGAACACCACCGAAATAGTCTCTTCTATGTCTGCCTATCCTGGCAGCAGATACAAATCATCATTAGTGGGTCACTCTGACACAGATCCCTTAATGTAAGTGCTACATTACATTAACAAGCGAGTCAACAATAATATTAGCAATAAATGAGAAATTAAATTCCTAGTCATTCATCCCTTTGGGTTTCCCAGTGTGTCTCTTGTGTTTTTCTTGTTTTGATCCTGGGCATTTCGAAACAAGAAGTGTCTTTATTTTGTGTCTTGTGGCGTGATCCCAGCCCATTAAAATGGATGACAGTACTGCTGTTGACTTCAGTTAGCAATTACTGTAGGAAAGAGCACATGGCGTGATTCAGAAATTAATAATAACCATATACACTATTTTTAAGGAGGGGATGTAAAATTGAACTCTCCTGCTGAACTGATTTTAATTCAATCTGGTTTTTTCCAGTGGTTTTTCCAGGAAAACAGATAAAAAACTAATTTGCGTTAAATTGGAATACTTTTACTTTTCTGAACCAAGAGTGGTAGTGTGGGAGTCACCACTGCTAAGCAACAGTAAAAGATAATGTTTGTACACACTAAGAAAACTCTAAATGAGAGACTCCCAAGCAGAACTGAAGTTTTTGGCTGCTAATTTTAATGGAAGATGTGGCTAGACCCTCAAATGGCTCCACAGCCAAAATATTTAAATTGCTTTGTCTGTGTTTCCTGTTGCTAGATGTAGACTGGAGCATTGTTTTGTTTGTTTTGTTCAGATTGCTGCAGTAGCTGAGTTCCAGTATGTGATGGAAAATTGCTTATTGGACTCTCCTGATCAGAAGGCACTGATTATGGGATATTAACTGTAGTGCTTTTCTGATGAAGACTATTAAAGACTGAACCAAAAACCACAACCTCATTACTTTCAGAATTAATGCTTAGAGTAAACCTGCCTTGTCCCTGAAAGGTTAGTCTCCAGTGCATTAATTCTTTGGTTCCTTCTTGGCAAGCCTAATCACTGAATTGCACTGGTGGTCTGAGCACTTCTAATTTCACTGCCTCTTCACCCAAAGTGGACCTGCAGAACCCTGAAGCTGCAGCTGGGGCAGATTGCATATAATCAATTATGGAACATTAAGCATTGCAAAATATAACAAGGCAAGAAGAAGGAAACCTCAGTGCTGAGCTCTCCCCTGGCATGTGCCTGTAACTAAATGGGTATAAAAACCTTTCTAAAAGGGTAGTGGGGTGCTCAGCCCTGCAGTGGGGGCTGGGGACAGGGGTGCTGTGGCGACTCACAGCACACCTGGGGTGTAGCTGGGTGCTCCCTCTCCCTGCCCTGCCAGGGCTTGGCTCGCTGGGAGCCAGTGGGACACAGCTCCCTTCCCACCCTCCTCCACGCACACCCGGGAGCTCCTGAGGATGGCTCTGTCCCCCAGGCGCCACAGACAGTTCTGCCTAATTATCTGCCATTTGGGATGGCTGCTTTGTTACTGGGTGCATCTGTATTCTCACTGACTGGAAGTATCACCCTGATTTAGGGCTGGGTGGGTGTTGCTGTGCACTCGGAATAAAGTGCCTGCAGTGCCTTCCTGGGCTGGGAAGCCTTGAGATCTCCTTCCCCCTCCCTGCAGTAAAACTGACTCATAATTAACAGGAACAGGGTATGAACGTGGGGAGCTGCTGACTGAGGCACAATAGGAGCTCTTCAGTTTTCAAGGGACTACGTGAAATCAAATGCTAAAAATCTTGTCATGTTCCTCCATTGTGGAGTTCGGGGATTTTGTTTGGATTGTTTTCTTTCACCTGGCTTTCTCTCAGTATAAATTTCTTTTTTGCAGCTTGCTTAGATCTACCAACAGTCTAAATAATATAAAACAAATATTTATAAACTCTAGATATGTAGATTGTGTCTTATTTATTCTCTGCAGCCTTTCTTCCAAGGAGCTATTATCCTATGTATTTGTCCACAATATAGAGACTCAATCTTAAATTTTTTTTGTATTTTCCCAGCATTTACTTATGAATATCATACTAGCTTTTCAACTAGTAGAATACATCTAAAAGCCTTTGCTAAAATAGTGGTAGCTCTGTGTCTTCTAGTTCTAGCACTGTTGTTGCAGTGAGGTCAGCATAACATTTTCCCTGTGGGTCATAGCTTGCTGACCAGTGTGGAAATTTATGAATTGCTGAAATTGTGATGTCAGTTAGTAATAAATTCACGCAAAGGTGGAATTTTCATTCTTTCAACCGTAAAGAAAATTCAACTGAAACTGTTCCAGTTTATGATACAGAACGTTAGGCAGGACTAGTTAGAAGCAGTAAAATGGTTAAATCCATAGGAATATATTGGCTTTGTCTCTTGTCCAGTGGTTCTGTCTTCATGGGTGATCCTTTGCAACAGCAGCCTCAAGCCTTCCATTATGGGCATGTCATGCAATTTATCACTCAGGTTTGTAGCTTTTTGTTTCAGTGCAATTGCTGATCCACTCCGGCCTTGCTTAAATTCAGTGACTGTTCCTTACAGCTGTTCCGAGTTTTCCATGAGTCATAAAATATTGCACATAGGTCAGCTACTGTGAGAAAATAGTTGATGTTTGTTAGTGTTTGCCCTAAAAGCACAGGCACGATGTCTCTCAGGGCTTTGGCCATATCCTTCAAGCTGTGTCTGGGGGGTCAGAGCCAGTTCAGCCACAAACCCCATGGTTCTTGGGTTTGCCTCCCATCCTCTGCAAGGTCTAACACCCTGAACCCCACCCGGGCACACACATGTGAGCTATAGCACGGGAAATGAGCATCAGATTGTGTGTAAGTGGTTTTGGATATATGCAGAGAATTCCTGAGCAGTTACTCGTGCTGTGGAGGGCACTTTGAGTCAAAGTTGTTTTGTCCCCTCCACTCCCGTTTGGCTGTTTGTTGAAGCACTGAACAGCAGTTTACTCAGCATGTGGTCTGTGCATGTCTGGCAGTCCATAAAACTTCAAAAGATATTGGGAGAGGACTACACATTTCAAAACCTGAAACAGTCCAGTCCATGCTAATGTTCCCATACTTGCAAGTAAACAAGTAACCCAAAAAAAAAAAAAAAAAAGACAAGTGATTATTTGATTTTTAGCCTTAAATTTACTTACGTGATAGTAATTAGAACAGAATTTTTTCTTTAGAAGCCTGGCTTTTCCCTGGTGCTGCAGGGTCGAGGGCTGGCTGTGTATGGAAGTTCTGGCTTTTCCCTGGTGCTGCAGAATCGAGGGTTGGCTGTGTGTGGAAACCAGGACAGCCCTGCACGCTCTGTGCACTTCAGTTCCTTCACTCAAAAAGGAGAGCAGCAGACCTGGATGAGATTCAAAGAGTGTAACAAGGAGGATCAAAGAATTTTCCTGAGAACAGCTTCAGCACAAGCAGTGACTCAGGGGACTGCAGCCCTTTGGTCCAGGAGTGGTGACTCAGGGGAGGCAGGGCTGAAATCTGTACAACTGAGATGCCCAGAGAGGGTGAATGAGGAGCAGCTGCTCACTGCTTTTTCTGCAGCAAGTTTAAGGTTTAGGTGAGAGGCTCAAAACAAACATTAGGCACTAGCTCTGGGGACAAGCTTTAGTGCAGCTGTGAATCCCTTTGAAAGATACAGTGGAAGCTGTATGTTTATGTAGGGTCAGAAAGCAAAAATTCCCTGTTACGTCCAGAGGCACTGCTTCTGACTCAGGACATGGCTGAGCTGCAACTTATTTGAATTTGGGAGAATTTCTTGAGCTGTCCCTGCATTCACCCTCCTTTGGTAAGGGGTGGGATGCTGCCCTCACTGGCCTTTGGTCAGGCCTCATCTCACATGTCTGGGACCATTTTGCTCCTCAGTGCTCTGGTACAACAGGGGTCTCCTTGCTGTTCTGTTCCTGATCATCCACCTGCTTGTCTTCCCTCTCCTTTCTCAGTTCTTTTCTCCCATCCCATACATCCTCTGTTTGTTAGAGATGAGGGAGGGTGGTGGCAGGGCACGTTCCCTGTCCTTGGAGGCTGTGGAGTGTTTTAGAGGAAATTCAGTTTTTTCACAGAGAAGCAGCACACTGTATAGATGTCAATAGGGCTCTGGCAGTGTTTGAATTGCTTTGATTTGCCTGCCCCTATGTGTGCCAAAATTTATTTGAAAGGAGGGAAATGCTGGTTACTTTATGTGGCACAGCTGCTGGGTTGCTCTTACCTCTCTGCTGTGCCTTTCACCAGCCCATTACACCTACCCGTAGTCTCTGATTTTCTGTGCTAAGCAAGCTCTCTGAGAAACTGTGTTTTTAAATAGCCACTACCATGGAACTGACACTTAAAAGTAACAGCAAATGTTGCAAATAATAAATAATGTTACAGCTCTATAATTATAATATGATACTTAACTCCTTGTAGGGGTGCCTTTGGGGCAACCTGGGAATGTGCTGTGGCTGTGATTCGAGCAGTTCATTTTGCAGCTGCTGTGTCATCAGGAGCTTTTGTGATTATGTTTACAGCAAAAGGAAACACAACCCTAGAACAAACAGTTGTTTTGGGCTCAGTTTTGCCTTTTTTGCTTGGAATACCTTCAAGGCCATTCATGTGAATGATAGTATGTGCAATCAAAACAGAATTACCTCAGGCCTCTGAAGAGAGGTGCTGCATATCCCACGTTTTGGTGGCTCCTTAGGTAGCTGAAGCACTGAAAATGTGGCTGTCTTGCTGTAGTCTAAGCTCTATTTTTCATTGTCCTGATCACCGCACGTCACAGGGAGGAGATGGCGCTCATCTGAAAGAACACTGCAGAAAGGAGAATGAGTTTGTATGACACAAAAAATTCAGGGAGCCGGGGGGGTTTGATGATCCAGAGTCACAAGACGTGAAGCCAGCAGAGATCCCACAGAGCCAGGCTGGCAGCACAGCCTCAGCTCAGCACCACGACGATAACAGGAGCAAAGTAAGGCTGCTGGAGCACCTGAGGACAGACTTTCAGTCTCTGCTGCAGGTCTGTTATAGTAAGTGTGGCAATTGTGGCTGGAGCAGGGCCCTTCAGGGGCTATTTTGGGATTGAACCTGTGTTTCTCTGTGTAGAAGTTCAGTTTCAGCCCCATAAATTCATAAAGAGGCTTTTGAGGACTGGCCTGTTGCATTTGTGGGGCAAGAAAGGATAATGGGACCTGTCAGAAAAGGCATTGTTGCCTCCTTGAAATGGTGGTTGCTGCCCAGCAGAGGCTCAGCCAAATAAAAGCAGCCTTAGCAAACCAAAGATCTGCAGGGAACATGTCTGCAAACACAGTCATAAAATTTGCTGTAATGGTTCTTGGAAAACATGCTTGTCTTTTTTCTCTTACTTTTCACCTGACATTGGCTCTCACAGCAGCTGAGAGGTGGCAAAATTTCATCTGTCTTGAAAATTAGAATGTGCTTTGCTGTGACTTGCAATTGATCCGATTAGCTAAGTACGTTTGGGGTTTATAATTAAATTTGAAAAGCCTTGTCGTTCAGCAAATGGTATTGCACCTATAATTATGGATTATGGAAGTCACCTCTTCTGCATAAGCATAAAATCTGCATGAATCCAAGAGTGGTTGGACTCATATTTCCATGAATAACCCAGGCAGATGATTTCATTGCCTTAGAATTAGAATGGGTTTCATTGATGTACTCCCATCTAACATAAGAATATAATATTTATTATGCTAAGCCTAACTCACTCAGGCTGTACACAACTGTCTTGCGGTACATCATAAACACGATGCAGCAATTCAACATCTTCATCAAAATCATTTGCAACTCATTTGTTTAAATGTGGCACTGCCTTGTGAATAAAATAAGAATTAACCAGAATTTGTATACTGAGTGCATGAACTAAAGTATACAGGGTTCAGCATCAGTTATGTAGGAGCATGAGTAACTTCTCAAATGATTTCAAAGCTGCAGCATTTTGGGTGCAGCAGGTTCCACTTTGAACTTGCATGCTAGATTTTGATTGTAAATAATCAGATACATTTTTAAGATTATTCTAATTGAATGTTAGAGATACAATTGATCACAAGATGGTTGTGTTTAATTTTTTATTGTTATGTAGCTGCAATGGTTTTCCTGGTCCTGGTGTCTTTTCTGAGTGATGATGAGGACTACTGAGGTGCTTCATTTTAGCTAACAGCAGCACCACATCCAAGCAAAACATGAAGAGATCATGGTAAAATGCCAGTCTCTGCTTTACAGCACTATGGGAGGGAAATACTATTTGAAGAAGAGTGTACAGAGTTGGGATTCTGCTTCTCGAACCAAGTAGTTTTAGAAAGAAAATATTTAAATCTTTTTACTTGAGTGCATTTCTTTGCATGGCAGAAATATACTGGTAATACAATGAGAACAATAGCAATAGTAATAGTAAATATGGGAAATGATAGATGATGTGTAGCAGCAAGCTTGAGAATCTTGCCTTTATTGTCTTTGCAGATATTCTTTTGGGTGTTAATGTGGAGACCTTTTTGCTGGTTGTTATTTTGAGGGGAGCCTTTAGGCACTGTAGGGCATGGGGCTTGAGCAGGGAGGCAAGGCCAGGAAAAACACAGGTCCACTGTTTTGTGACCAAACTGTCACTAAGCCCTTTGAATTCAGTGAGCTCAAACCAGTGTGAAATCAGGTGTGACATGTAAGTATTTCTGCCTGTGATGTGATCCTCAAACCCTGCCTTTCTTCCAGAATTTGTCTGATTTTAACTGTATGCAAGAACTTTAGTGAATTGGATTGTGACATTGGTGGCGACTTGAGGAGAAGTCATTCATTTCTGGGCCAGGGATAACTGAGAGCCAGAGGTGAAATCCTGCCATGAACTCCATGGGGACTCCTGGCCAGATATTGCTGCTTGTCGGGTGTGACACTCATGGGCTACTAATTGGTCTTTATGATTTGCTCAGTTTATCCAGCCAAGACCTGAAAACTAAATTCTGACTTGACCAAAACCATGGCTCCTGTTTATCTGCTAGAGTACTGCTGGTTCCCTACTAAATTGTGTTCATGGGGATTATAAATTATGTGTCCAAGATGTGTGAAATCTGATAATACTGTGAGATCTGATAAATACCGATAAATAAATACAGACAGATTGCAGTTTTACATCAATATGGCTTTGTTACTGTGTTTGGTGAAATTGCTCCATATTTAAAGCAGAAGAACTCGTATGTGAAGCTCAATGACTGTGTGTAAAGTGGCTTGGAATTATTTTCCTGCTGTATGTTTTTTCCTTAGATTTTTAGATTTTTCAATGTGGTTTTTCATACACAAAATAAATATATCCTCTAAATATTTTTCGTATTATTATTTCTGGAGAAAAAAAAACATTTCAAAGATATCATGAGCCTTGTGTTTTTAGGCTTATTTAGCATATAGCTTTATATAGTTTATTCTTAATTAACAGTGGGTTCTGTTGTGTTTGAGATCCAAGAGCAGTGTTTGAATTCCGTGTTTGCAGAATGGGCTGTGACATAAAATTTCTCCCTTTTATCATTAGTGGAATTGATTGATTTCTCTGCTTAGCAGAAAGATTGCCACGTGGATACAAAGATAGCACGTTTCTCTGCTTGAAGTGCATGTCATGCCATTTTGCTTTTAAGCACATGGTTCAGAAGAGATGAAATGGGAGAGCCTCCCTTGCATCCATCACCTCAGCACAGCAGAGGTGTTCTCCTTGTGTTCCTCTGGCACATGAGCCGCCAGGAACTTTCATACAGACCCAGTGTCAGAGTTGCCTCCAGCCTGGGGAGTTTTACTGGGTCAGAACCAGAAAGGCTATGAGATAAATCACGCTCTAAAAGAAAACGAATGGAGCCACTGAGTGGTGTGTCAGTTTCAGTCTGCAAAGATTGACTTTGTTTACTCCGCTTCTGTGGAAACCACAACTCAGGGGCTGTTGCAGAGGAAGCTCATGAAGATAATTTCTAGATGGGGAAAAAAAAGAGCCACTTTGGAAAGAGGAAAATCTGCCTCAGTGTGCAGGGAGAGGAGACATTCCGGCAGGTGTGCGAGCTGCTGGCAGAGGATGGACCAGCCCTGCTTCTACAGTGTCTCAGCAGCTCCACGGATGGCAGAGAAAAATGTTAACAACACTTACAGCCAGTTTGCCATCCTGCTGCCAATATATCCTGCAACTGGACATGCAGGCACTGGAATTATGCACCATGGGTCCCGTGGCGTCTGGTGGGAACAATTGCGGCGCTTGTTCCGCGCCCGGCGTGATGTCAGACAGCAGAGTCTGTCAGCCCCGTGTCCTTCTGTCCTCCACGCACTGCAGTCGGGATTTGCTGTCAGACAGCAGAGTCTGTCAGCCCCGTGTCCTTCTGTCCTCCACGCACTGCAGTCGGGATTTGCTGTCAGACAGCAGAGTCTGTTGGCACGGTCAGCTGAGCTCTGCCCTCCATACCCTGCAGTTTATATTTGCACACACAGAAGAGATGGAATCAATTAGCTCCTTGTCTTGCAAACAGGGCCCAGCTTTCCAGAAGAGCTGCAAGGGTGTGTCTGAGAGCCAGACAAGCTGGAGATTTCTCGTGGGCTGGTTTCAAGTTACTCCATATTTCATTGTCTCCCATTTGCTGAACCGTGGTTTCAAATTATTGCGCTGGTTCTCCGTGCTTCTTAAAGGCACAGGTTCTTCCAGCTCCCCAGGCCAACACAAGGAGGTACATGTTCTCTGTATCCTCCAGAAAGCCTGGGAATGGTTTCACCTGAGGGTGTGTACAGGGAGCCAAAAACATGTTGTTACTGACACACAGTGCATAGGTAGAGGGGCTGGGCAAGGAAAAAAAATCTATTGGCTGTATGTCTGCGATATTCTTCAAAAACCAGCTCTATCACTACTCTTATGAGTTCTTTCTCTCCCTCTCTCCCTTTCTTTTTTTTTTTTTTTGTAGTTAACGTGGGCCAGTTCAGTAGGAAGCACTGGGATGTTTTGTGTTCCCTCTGTTTTATGGTCTGACACTGACGGTGTGTCTGCCTGCTTGGGACCTGCTGTCCTGTGGTGTGGAGCATAGCCCCCATGTTGCGCTAAATGCATTTCAGGAGAAAGGTCTTCTTGACAAATGTATTGCACAAACCAGACAAAGCTGCAGTGAGTTAGACACTGACAATAGATTATCTGGGCCAACCCTGAAATAGGGAAATCCATTTTGATTTTACTTTTTTCATTATTTCATTTGACTTGGCACCATTCTTTTCCTGTGAAAAGGATGAGAAATGAGAAATATCTCCTGCTTCATCTGCAGCATCTAATGTAAAGATTTAAGAGGGGTTTGCAGTTTCTTGAAGTTCAAGTGCTCTTTATTTTGGCTTGTATCAATGAAGGCTGCTACTGTTATTTAAAAACAGCAGCTCGAGAGTTGCTGGTAATAACTTTGTGTCACAGTGAATTCACAGGCTGATCATATGCCGGGCAAGGGATCATTTCACCGCTCTGTGTTTAGAATGCTTTCAGGTCCTTTGGATGAAAATGCTTCAGTCAGATGAACCATTTTTCCAATGTTGTAAATATTGTTATCCTCACAATTAAAGAACAAAGTATATTAAAAAGAATGTCTCTATGCCAAGCAACTGTGAAAGAGGAGCTTCATCTACCTCTTCACTTGTCTGTATGCATGAGCTGAAGCCCAACCACTGAAGACAATTCAAAGAATTTCTATACCAGCCCGACAGAGAGAGAAATGTATTCATGTTTGAAGCATAGGTGCCTTCTTCAGGCATATTTCAAAACTGTTTTGTTGAGTTTCCTCTTTCTAATTAATCATCAAGGCTTTCTTTTTGTTCGCCTCGTAAATATTGCTGTAGTTTTGTAGCATGAAAAATGGTTCATGTTTTTGTTCTGTTTGAAATAATGGACTTAAAATATTGGGTAGGCACCATGGAAATAGCTTTTCCTGAGATCATGTGTTTTTTCCCCAGGTACAATAGTATTACTTGCCAGTTTCCTGCTTCCAAATCCCAGGGATTTTACTCTGCCCTGTGTAAGGTGTTGTTTTAAGGGTATGCCCCCCTCATTCAAAATAAGGTAAATTTTCCAAACCCTAATTGTCCGGGTGGCTGCAGGTATCTTTTTGTAAAACAGTACTGATGTAACAGTTCGTTTTTACACCTTTGTGTTAAAAGTAAAGAATATAATGCCAATGCTTTAGGTCCTGCTACAGGCATCCTTAAACCCAGCAGTGACAAATGAAATCAATTTGTGTAAGGTGGCTTTTTCCTTTTTGTTTAATTGGTAAAGGATCACTTGACAATCCAAACGTCCTCCTGCATGAAACAGAATAAATGTGAAGTTGTACCAAGGATGTCAGGCTGCATTCCTGGTGAGACTTTTCTAAAGCAATCAAGGTTTCTTCTGCTTCTTGCACTAATCGTTAATAACTATGCTGTTGTCACAGCTCAAAAACTTTCCTATTGACGCTTCAATCATTTTTAAAGATCCTGAATGTTCGGCATGTATTAAAGTAACCTTTTGCACTCTATTAAAATTTAAGAACTGCTAGATTTTTAGTGAATGCCCAAGCAACTGGATCATGAAAGCATTACCTTGTGCCAAGGGCATGATGCAGAGCACTGGTTCCTTTTTAACAAATAATAAGAAGTTTGACTTTTCATTTACACATTCTGCCAATTGCTAACAAGTTTCCATCTTGTTCAAACACTGAATTGATCCCAAGAAATTGAAAATATTGATTTAACCCTCTGCCTGATTTGTGCTGTGGGCACCTGCTAGTACAGTCTTAGCACATTACAATTGCTTGGCTGTAATTCCTCAGGGGACCACTAATAACTACCACATTTGTCTTTTCATCTTCTGAAATTATGCTAGCAGTTGTCCAAGTCAATTGTGATTCATTTGATACTGCTCTCCTTCAAGACATATTGCAACCAAATAGACTTGCTCACCAGTAATATATCTGATGACATAGTTAGTTCTAGTTAATTGACAGAATGATTCAGGCTTTTATGGATGGCATTAATTGGTCCCTGGTGTCCATGCAATAATTGACCAGACAGTGTAGGCTACATTAGCTTCTCATCCAGTCAGAACAGTGGTAAGATGAGGTAAATGTGGTACAAATGATAAAATGGCTATATTTTAAATCAAACATTTATAAACTATAGAAGTGGGAGATTGTGGCATCAGGAGGGTCTGAATAATGGGACTACATAAATGTCCACATTCTAGGGCTGTGTTTTCATTTTTTTTCTCCCCACCCAATTAACACATGTGGTAAGTCACATTTAGATGCCTTAATGGACTCTGCTTGAATCGTGGTTTAATGTGTAAAGCAGAGTAGATGGAAGGGCTGCTCGTGGTATTTCAGCTTCTCTGTGTTCATATGGTACAATTTTAAGCCTGGTGTTAAGTGTTAGAAGGAAGTTAAAGGTAGGGCAGCCCCTCACATTTACAGAAAGTTCTGATTTTATTTTTCCCTTCCAGAAAAGGAGATAACTTGTGGAATTATTTTTACGTATTCTGGGTGTCCAAGAAATGCTAAGCCTGTGTTCAAGTAAAAAGTGTAATTTGTTAGAAAAAGTGAGATAAACAAGAAAAGTGACATCAAAACAATACTAGCCAGCCACAGCTCCTCTTGAAGAGCAGTCAGTCATTCAGTGATTTATCACCTACTTTTCTTACTCTCTGTTTTGTGTATGAAAACCATAAAGGTAAGCAAGGAGGGTCTGCTGGGTGTGGCTCAGGTTTAGAGGAATGTAGCTGAGAAGAGACACCAAATTGGGGAAAATTTTGAGTTGAAAGAGACCCATAAGGATCGTGGAGTCAGATTCCCTGCTCATCACAGGACTACCCAAAACTGAACCCTGGGAGCTGAAGCAAAGAACTGTGCTGATATCATAGGGGGTTCAGTTTGGAATGGTTCAGGGATATTTATCTTGCAGGCCTATCACACAGTTCATGGTGAACCTATCATGTGGGGCTCTGATTACAGGTATAGGTTTTTAGGTCATACAGAAAGAAAATATCAAATATACATCTAGCGGAGGGAATAAAAGGAATTGGTCAAAGGTTCCTCCTCTCAGTATATTTTCTAGTGCATTGCCAATTTCGTTTTTAGTGCCTTAACATGGGACATTCTTTGGAGCTTGTTTGAAATCTGGGAGGTGTTTTCTTGCTTAAAATTTAAACTTAATTTTGTTAAGATAATTCCTCTGTGTATATTCTCACATTTTTTTTTTTTTTTAATATCAGTTTCTCTTCTGTCTTTATGGAGCTCAGATGTCTTCCCTGCCCCTGCAGACTGCCTGTGCCCACGAGGCAGCCCCTGGCCCCCTGTGCTGCTCTCCCACCCCGTTTATCATCCATCCCCTTTTGTTCTGCCTGCAGTGGGTATGTGAGTGCAGTGCCGTGGCCCACCAACCTCCCCACATCCCACAGCCCTCTGGATTACAGCCCTCTGAAGCACGGCAGAGGCCCTTCTGTGGGGGTTTGTAGGGAACGAGGATGTCAGTAACAGGTAGGCTGAGCTGCTCTGGGAATAGTCTCTACCCGAAAATAAAGAATGCCAGCCACCACCAGCTTTGATCACTTCATTCACTTGCTACTCCCCTTTTCACTGCCCTATCCTTTTTGCTTAAATCTTTCCAAGTTGCATAGTTGTCACAACATCGATCATGCATTCCTTCAGCGTCCTGCTCTTGGTGGGTACTGCCAAGAACAAACAATAAAACCACTCGTTGCCCTGCTTTAATTTTTATGAATTGTTGAATGTCCCAAGCTCCCATAGATTTCAGTCTTCTGGTGGGAATTGAGGGCATTCAGGGATTGCTGGGAAACTCGGCCCTTACACCATGTACATGCTGATTGCAATGTCTGCACTTCCTTGTAACTTCTTCACAAATCAATCTTTCCAATCTGCTAGTAATTTACTGCTCTCCCAGATGCCTTCAGCGTGCTGGTATGGGGTTTTTTTTTTCGGAATTGATACCTGCATTTGTGTTGCAGGTTGAGTGGGTTGATACAGGAAAAACAGGAAAATCTTGAACCAAGGAAAGTCTTCTGGGAATGGATCCTTTTCTTGTGAAATGGGTCTGTTTTTACAGGCTGAGCCACATTCGGTTGAGGCTGTTCCTAGATGAAGTGATGTCGTTTCTTTATTCCTGAAAGAACCCCTTGGGTTTTTATACACGAGACCATTCCTGCGTGGCTCAATGGGTGTGTCTGCCTTGTTGGATGTGAGCATCCTTTGGTTCAGTGTAATCTTCTCAGGCAGACAGGAGGTGGTGTGTTTCCCACAGGTCACATTAAGATTATGATCCCTCAAAACACTGAGGGACATTATTTCTGGGTAAAGAACCCTGCCCACAGGTTAGATCAAATTTAATGTGATCTGTTATTGGAGGTATTGGATTTTACGTTGTAGAAAGCAATGCTGAACTTTCAGGCCAGTGGTTTCTACTGAGCTCAGTATTGAATGCTAGTTGGTTTTATGTCCCACATTTTAGGAAAAAGACAAGGCATTTGTATGAAAGAAAAAAGAACTTTTTGTGAAGTGTATTTTATTTTATGACAGCAATGAAAATTAACCTACATTTAAAATCAAGGTTTTCATTTTACCGACACCTTAAGATGTCACTGACAACAGTTTCAATGAAACCTTTCAAATACTAAGGAACGCAATTGACTTTAGGGAGGCTTAAGAGCAGGATTAAGTTTGCATAATTTATATAATTCGCACTGGTTTAAAGTGTCTCAAATTAGAATAAATTATAATAGTTAATGTAACTTAATGCAGTTTCCTAATTCCTAAAGCCAGGTAAACATTCTTTTCACCCATAAACATTTTGACGTTGTAAAATATTAATAATTTCTACTTAATTCCAAACTCATTTAAAACCAGGTTTAGTAAGATGAATGTATTGAGCATGAACCATCAGCTATATAAAAGAACAGAGGTAGGAACTGGGATTGAATTTATTATTTTTGCCCACTAATGTCTCCAGCATAAATAGATTTATTGCAGGTTTCTGTTATCTCCTCTGTTCAAGCACAGCCATGAAAGTATAAGCTTAGAAGAGGAAAACTTCTTGATCCATTTTGGTCCTTGTTGTTCTTTTCCTATGATCTTTACTGCTCACCACAGCTCTGGGAGATCTAGATGGCTGAGATTAATTTTCTGAGCCCGCTGTTTGCATTCATGTTCAGATGCCATGAGCAGCTGGGCTTTAGATTCAAATTTGAATGCAACAGTGAAACAGGACTCCCTCACTTGAATTTTCCTTTGGCTTACAGCTCCAAAGTGTTCCACAAATGTTTCTGCCTGCCTGTTCCCCCCAGTCACTTCTGCAAATCCCTTACTTAATGTTTACTGGAGGGGTGATGCTCTTTAGAAAACATCTTTAGAAACTTCTTGAAAACAGGAAGGAGTGCAGATGGGAGAGAGACCCAGCAAGCAGTTGACCCAGAGGTCTTCTTTTGGGGGTCTTGCTTGGGAATACACACAAAGAAAACTGACTGAGATCTGATTTCTGTGGAGATTCACTTTCTCAGATGCACAAGTCAAAGTATTTCCAGTGCTCGGAGACTCAGCAACTAATTCAGGCATAAACGTTTGTGATCTAATTTTTAGAGCTGCTGAGTATATTTAGCTCATGTTCACTCCTGAATGACCTTACTTATGCACACAGAAATGTCTATCATCTTTGCTTTTTTTTTTTTTTTTTTTCTTTTTAAATCTGGAGAATAAAAAAGAGCCTTTTGTTCAGGTAAGAATGGGAAAAGATACAAACAAAAGCCTGCTGGAATGGAAGATGTTATAATAGAAAATAAATGCTAGGATGGAAGGATCTGAGTTACTGAATTTTAAAATCTTTTATAAATTGGCTTGCATTTTAATTGAAGTCTTTCATTAATCTAGTGGAAATGAAAAGATGAAGGAGAAACCAGGGTGATTGTTTTAAAAGCACAGTAATGACACTTTTGTTTTCAATCTATGAACTTGTTTTTTTAACAAGGTCGGAGTATCAAGCACTGACAGGTGCAGAAGACACTCTGGATGAGTTTCTTTAGCTGTGAGTGAATGTCACGAAGTCTCAGGCAGATCAGCAAGGCAATGACTCACCCTGTGTAGGTTTGAAAAGGGATTTGTCCATATTGACTTGCCCTAAGTTTCTGGAAGTAATTGCGTTGGCTGTTTCTGTTCCATCAAACATGCACACTCAGCACTGGAGCTTCAGTTATTTGCAGCAGCTGCTGAAGCAGAAATTCAGTTTTTCTGAAGTATTAATGTGGAGCGTGCGAGTTTCTGAGGGACCCTTTTTGTTACTCAGATCTATTTTTCTTTCAGAAAATGCTATGTTATAACTTCAAGCCAAGCATCTGATGTGATTCATGTGGCTTGAGGGACTTGCTTTAGTGTTCCTTTTGATAGTTGAGGTTTATGTTGCATATACCCTCTTTGAGAGGACCATAAGAAAGGCATGGGAGATGTTTCTGCAAGTGATGGACAAAAGCTCGTGTCATAAAACAGGCTTCCAGTCAGTTTGGTTGGCATTGGCATGAGGCTACTCTGCTGACCCTTGGTCAGAAACAGGTGCCACTTTGTGCCCATGGCCCTGTGGGAGAGGGGAGGTTCCCCAGCTGGAGTGAGGGATTCCAGCATGCCCTCTTTCCTCAGCTTTGTTTCATTCTGGGTTTTGAGCAAAACTGTTCATTCTGCTCCCACTTGGGATCTTGCTACAGGTGTGTTGCCAGATGTGAGACAGAAGGGTCAGCTCTGCTTTGGACTCAACATCTCCCATTTAGTTTTCATTTTCAGCAAAATATTCAAGTTAATGTCATTTAGCAAAACACCTACTTTGAGGAAAAAAATCAGTGGGGACTATATGGCACCAGCTTTTGGTATTTCCACCTCTGTCCTCTTTTCAGCACCACCGTGCTGGACCTCTGCATGAATTCTGTGCTTCCTCTTTTTAAAACAATTCCCCTTGGGAGCAAAACTTCACTGATAAGATTTTCTAGCCTTAATTCTCCTACCATTCTGCTAGCAGGAGCTGGAAAGGAGATTGATTGCAAGGCATTTGTTTGCACCTATTCCCCCTTGAGAGCCTCACGCTGGAGCGTGCAGCAATCCCAGGCAGCTGTGAGAGAGCTCGTTCTGTTCAGGCTTCCAGAAGCCTTTGAAAGTCCTTTTGGCATGGGATTCCCTTCTCTGCAGGTGTGAGGGTGGTCTCCTGTGCAGGCAGCTGTCCCAGATGGTGCTCATACAATGGTACAGGTCCCTCAGCTGCCTACTGGTGTGGCAAGTTTGGTTTATAGGTGCAGGAGAAACTTGAGCGTGTTTTTCCTTTTATCTTCTTGTGGCGGGTTGACCCTGGCTGGATTCCAGGCACCCACCAAAATCTATCACTCACCTCTGCAGCTGGACAGGGGAGAGAAAATATAACAAAGGGTTCATGTGTTGACAGAGAGACTGGGAGGGATCACTCATCAATTTCTGTCATGGGCAAAATAGACTCTAATTAGAGATATTAATTGAATTTGTTGCTAATGAAATCAGAGAAGAATACTGAGATGTAAAATAAGACCTTCAAAACACTTCCGCACACCTCTCCCTCCTTCCCACCTCCTCCCCCAGTGGCACAGGAAGACAGGGAATGGGGGCTGTGGTCACTTCATCACACACTGTTTGTGCAGCAGCTCAGAGAGAGGAGTCCTTCCCCTGCTCCAGCATGGAGTCCTTCCCCCAGGAGACAGCTCTCCAGGAATTTCTCCAGTGTGAGTGCATCTCACAGCCAGCAGTTCTCCCCAAACTGATCCAACGTGGGCTGCAGGGGCTCAGCTGCCTCACCACAGGCTGCACCAGGGGCTGCAGGGGAATCCCAGCATCCCCAGTGCCTGGAGCACCTCCTGCCCCTCCTGCACTGGCCTGGCTCTCTGCAGGGCTGTTCCTCTCACAGGTTCTCACCCTGCTCTTGTCTCACTGTAATTACATCAGTGCAATAACTTTTTTTTTTTTTTGTCTTGTTAAATCTGTTATCACCGAGGCGTTGCCACCATTTCTGCTCGGCCCAGTCTTGGCCAGAGGTGTGTCCATCTCCCAGCTGGCTGGCATTGGCACTGCTGGACATGAGGAACCTGCTGGCAGCTCCTCACAGCAGCCACCCCTGTAGCCCCCACGCTGCCAAAACCTGGCCATGTAAACCCAGCATACTTGTCTGTTCCTCTTAAATGTGTTTTCACGTGCGTAGCTGCTCTGAGGAATGCCGTGGCAGCATTTCTTCCCCTCCTTTGCCTGCCTGCCAGCGAGTGAAATGTTGCTGTTGGGCAGAGCCAGGTTTCTCCCTGACAGGGTGCAGCATGTGCCTCTCACTCTGGGTGCAGCCCAAAGTGTTGCTGTCAACATCACTGTGATCAGCACTGGGCCCCTGGGAGCGCTGCAGTGCCCTCTCCCATCTGGCTTAAAAAGAAAGGAAAAGAGAAGAAAAAACCCCAAATCTCTGAAGTCCAGGAAAGGGGGCCACACATGTTTTAATGACAGACACTTTTTAAAGCTTGTTTGCGTTTGGGTGATAATGTACTTTAGTATGGCAGGGGAAATGAGAAACTTCACACATGGCATCTGGAAATCCTTGTGGCTCACTACCCTCCCTGACAGCAATAATGTGGCTGTAAATTTCCCCCAACAGAACACATATAACTGCATCAGCCATACCAGAAATAACCTTTCATTTTCTTTTAAATGGATGTGTTGTTTTAAATCTCAGCTTTTTAATAGCTTCATATAAATATTTGTGAGCCTCTGAGGTAAGTAAGTATATTTTTACTTCTTGTTCTTATGTCACAGCCTCATGGAATCGTTTAGGTTGAAAAAGATCCCTAAGGTCATCCAGCCCAGCTGTTAACCTAACACTACCATGTCCACCAGTCCTTATGGAAAATCAGTCTATGGCTCAATGTAGTGTCTGGATGGTGAGTCCTGACATATTCATATGCATCTCACAAAGATGAAAGGGGTGTCACTCTTGCAAGCACCCTTGGTAAGTCTCTGCAGCACTAATTTATTCTCTTGGTGCACGTTATAGCTAAGCCTGGTGTCAGATGGAGTTCCTGTGGCTGACCCAATGACCGTTTCTTAGTCTTTTAATAGCAAAAACCTCGTGTGTTCTACAATGTTGATACTGGTGTGATGGCCAGGTTCAAGATGGATTTGCCAGCTGCCTCAGGGAAAATGCCTTTACGACCAAAAATATAATGCAGTTCTTCAAAGTTTGTAAAACTAGGAAATTTGGAGCCCTGTGGAGTTGGCAGAAGTTTAGGTGCAGTGTACGAGTCTGTAGACTGCCTGTGTTTTAGCAAAGCACAGATTACTGTTCTTAAGAAGAGGGATGCTGAGCACGTTGCCACTGCTCTGAAACACCCTTTTGCCAAGGATGCACCTGGATTCCTACCAGTGTCAGAAGGCTGAATGCAAATACAGAGCATTTAACACTCTGAAACCCTTTTTCATTTGTTGGTCTCAGCTGCTCACTGATGAAACTCAGGACCTTTTCCTCTCGGGAAATTCTCTCTGTGCCGAGGTGCACCCAGGTAGAAGTCAAATGAAGGAGAAGTCAGATGAAGAGGTCTTGGTCAGGGCTTTGCCCACCAGACAGTAACACTGCTAAAAGTCCCTGTGGTGTGTGACAGCCTGCACAGGGTACAGACTGCACACCACGTACCGGGCAGAAGGGAAGTACTCTTTCAAGATGAACCCATATGGAATGGAGGGTTATCAGCCAGGAAAGGGGAAGGATTGGTATTACTTGTCCTTACTGTTGAAGAAGGGCAGGGGGAGGAGAAGGAGGGAGGGATATAGTAGGAGAGACAGCACATTGAAAGAGGGGAGAGAAGAATGCATAAAGTGCCAGTGATTAAAAGAAAAATGAAGTAATTTTATGCACCAGAGATTACTGATTACCAAATCAGCAGGTTACACTAAACAGATGATAAAGTATCATGAGCAAACAGGGGGTTTGGTAGGGGCAGAAATCTCTAAGCCACATTAATAAATGCTGACTGCAGTTCCAGATGTGTGTGTGTATTTAAACCTTGCTCCTCTGCTGCATGAAGCTGCCCTGCTCATAGCTCCTGCCAGTGGGTTGGATGGTGCCAGCTGTGGGGGCTGTGTTGGGACCCCATCCTGGTCCTAATGCTAGCCCTCAGCTCCTGGAAGTGTGGATGTGGCACTTGGGGACAAGGTTTGGTGGTGAACACGGTGGCGCTGGGTTAATGAACTCAATGGTCTCAAAGGTCTTTTCCAACCTTAATGAATCTGTGATTCTGTGATGGAACTGAGAAGCAAAGTCCTTCTGCTCCTTGTGAAATGTCCATTATTGCTGTCAGGACTGGAAACCACTGGTGTCTGAGGCTGCTCCGTGGGATAACCGTGGATGTGGGCCGAGGGCAGGCATCTTTCATGGATCTTTTCTACCACGATATGTGCAGAACTAACATCTGTAACAGGCCAAACTGTGAGAGGAGCACAGGGACCTGCCAGAGCTGCCGCTGGAGGCCCAGTCTCCTCTTCCAGTCCCATGTCAGTGGTACTCAGGCACAAAACAACCTGTAAAGTTTCTCTCCTACTGCATCAGGCCTGAAGAAAGTGGGATTAAGAATTACGTGTGAAACTGTGTTTGCACTTCATTACTCATTTATCCAAAACAAACAAAGAAAAGGTTTCCAAATGTACACTTTTTGAATAAATGTTATGTAAAGAAAAGCCATGAGCTGGGAAGTGAAAGAAAGCAGTGATTTACTATAGAAACAAATAAGTGGTAAAAAGATTATAAATAACTGTGATTTTCTTTCAGTTTTCTGGCATGTCCTACCCCTTAAACTATTTTTCTTTAAAGAGCCCTCCCATCAACCAAAGCAACCACTTTAACTAAAAAAGAAATGTAACAAAGGTTATAAATATAGGGTTCTAAAGCATTTGGTGGCTACACAAAGCAAAATTTTCTTATGATACTCCAAGACAACCCTGCAGATTTTGAAAGGCATGAATGGTGGTTTTCAATGATAATGAAATCAGCAGCATGGTGTTTACCCTGCTTGGGATATACAGTGGGATGCTGGAGCCTGGGGCAGAGGGGCAGGGAGAGCCAGGCAGGCATTATTCTCTCTGACAAATGAGTAGATTATGAGGAACGCTTCCAACTTTAAACAAAATACATTATGGTGCAGTATTATTTGATTACTCAGCTTTTCATTGTTGTATCTCTTAGCTGAACTTCAAAATAAGCAGTGATGTCTTCTGTGCTTTAACAGCTTCTGGTGTTCTGATACCTGAGTTTATGATGAACTTAAGGTTTCTTTTTCTCCCCTTGGACTGGTGTCTTGGGAATCCTTCAAAAGCACAGCGATATTGTTCTCCTCCACTTTAGTTTGAACATCAGTGACCTAGTTGGGTGCTGCAGGGAGGTAGGAATGGGCAGCTGATCCAATGGGAAGGAAGTATGGACAGGTCTTCCTTTAGGCTGAAAAAAGAGTTAAAGGAGTCTCAGTTTTAAACATGTTTTGAGACTGAGTTTGCAAGAAATGACTTACCCTGTAACTCAAGTATGTTGTAGGTCTCTCTTGTGGTCTGTAACTGGTGCAAAATATTTATTGTACTGTAGCTAGAATGACACTGTTAGCTATAAAATCTCCACAAAATGCTACTTTGTGCCTGTGAAATAACTTGGAAACCAAGGTTGGTGTTGGATGTATTCCAGGCTCTTTCACATGCCAGTCAAACGTTTCTGTGCTTGGCCCATCTGGTGTCAGAAGCTGTCATCTAACACAAACCAAGGCCAAATACCCTGGACATAATGAAAATTTAAATACCCCTTTGCACCTGCTGTGAAAATAAAGCATCTTAACTGCATGGGACACAGACACCACGTAAGTCCTATGCTAAACAAACAGTTTTTGCAAAGAGTTGCATGAAATCCCAGGGCAGAGCTGAAAACGAAGGCAGCTCAGCAGGTGTTGCCTGTGGATGCACAGAGCTCTGTGGCTGCAGGCTCTGGCACTGCCCTGTTTTAGACAAGCTCTGGACATGGCCAGAACCCCCAGCACCGAGTGAGAGAAGTGACCTGCTCTCTTAAAATCTCATTTTAGTGAATGCCGACTTGAGAAATCGTGTCACAGCTTTTCCTGGTGGTTTATGCCACCTCTGGGAGAAATGTTCCTCCTTAATGCCTCAGCTTTGCTCTCTGCTGGTGCTGCTGTAGGGCTTGGTGGAAAATATCACTGGTCTGGCTGCAGTTCACTGGTACAACAGGCAGAGTTCAGTAACAGATTTGGCAGGACACAGATGTATGTTTTGAAAAGATTTTCTGGAGGCTCCTGGCTGCGTGAGCCTTGCAAGGAGCGGGACCTCCACAGCTCCCACAGCTCTGGTCTGACCAGACAGACAGATCTTGGTTGCTCTCAGATGGTCCATGGGTGTTCCTGCAGTTCCTACATCTGTTTGCCTGCCTGTGTGTGCCCGTGTCTCTCATGGATATGTTGTATAAACAATACAATGCTGTTCTGTCAGGCCAGCCTTTCATTAGGTCACTTTGTGCAGCCATTGCCGAGCCTTTTAAGCATCATCACTGTGGGCAATGTGAATCTGGTCAAAAGAAACCTGCAGTGATTCAAGTATCTGCCTTTTACAGTTCTTGAGTCACAGGCTCGTACTCAGAACCTCACTGAAGCATCAACACACAATTTAATGTAATTTTTTGGTCTTTTTGATCATCTCTCCCTGAACTCATACCACTTTTCTTGGGGGATATATGCAGCTTAGAAACATGTAAGCATTAAGGTATACATACAGTTTAAAGTGGTTAGAACACTCTAGTTGTGTAATGCTTTAATAATAAACATGGGGAGAAAAGGATACTTTTGTGATAGTTAAAGTGCATTTCTTAAAGAATAAACACTAGGAATCAAGCCAGCACCCAGAATTTCTTCTCTGCCAATAAGCGTTACTTAAACAATCGTAATTCCTTTAAAAATGAACTTCATTTTGCCTAAGAGAACAAACAGAACTGAAGCCACCTACTGAGAAATTCTATTTTGCTAATTTTTATCTATTCGAATGCAAATAGTGGTTTTAATCCCCTTAACTCATCCATCATGCATGACAGGTCAGCCAGCCCATTGTCTATGTGTTTGAAGGATTCCTGTCCAAATCAGACTTTCTGTCAGCAGCGCTGGGCAAGAGTCTGCTCCTTCCTGAACCGCTGAGAAGCTGCAGCGACCTTGGAAAACGGCCTGGGAATTGCGCGTGAAATTCGCAGAGAGGTTACTGACAGTTCCTATCAGAGCAGGGGAAAAAACCCACAATGTCAGATTAAGGACATCTAGGTTTTTGTATAATCTACTAAACATCTGTAGCTGATCCAGAGATATGGCAAAGGTCAAAGTTTGGGGTTTTTTTCTTTTTCCTGTGGGGATTTCTTTGTATATTCGGAAGCCTAAAAATTGCTGTTTGTTTTGAAATGCATTTTTGGTTGCAGTAAGATACAGTTTATTGTAAGGAGAAAATGATTACTAGGGACAAAAAAAAAAAAAAAAAAAAAAAGCCATGTATTTTTGTAGCATTTAAATTTTAATTAAATGGGGCTTAGAGTAAATTGTAAAACCTTCTTTTGTTGAGACAACTGACACTGACAAAATATTAATTAATTAATATTCAGAGAGCGCTCTGGATCACTCTTCTCTTTTTGAAATATATTCTGCCTGTGTTTTTGAAAAATCAGAAGAAAATTAATAAACATTGCTTATGTGGAATATTTCCCAGTACCAAGACCTGCCAAACAGAATCCAATGCATTGCATTAATGTCAATGAACACTTTTGAACCAGATGTGTCTATGGGTCTTTTTCATTGTTTTTTCTAAAACTGAAGCTGGGCTAAAACCCAAAGATTAAGAGTTGACATGAGGAGAATATCTTTCAGTGCTACTATTAGGTCATTTCCCTTTTGCTGTGTAAATTAGATTGTGGTCTTGATTCAATCTGGGATCATTTTATTGTTGTTGGTTTTAATACAATACACAAAAAGTTCTTTTCTTTGGAAGTATCATTATGATATAACTTCAATGAGTCATTGTAATTGTTCACTCATTAGCATCCGAAGGGATTATTTCGGTTATTTTGTTTCTGGGATCTTTTCTTTCCCCTCTCCCCTTGGGCAGCCCAGTTAGGGTGGGCCTTGCAAGCAGTTAATTTGTGTACAATAATATTTAAGTGGCTTGTTGTAGTTTTCTGTGTGTGTGCATACACACGCCTCACTGGGGCAGCCCTTAAAACCCCGTTTTAGGAACCCTGAGGTCTTTGTCCCCTCCTCGTCCTGTCCTTGCATGGCCACTTCTGTGCATGGTCCTTACCTAAATTCTGAGCCAGACCCTTGGCTCCCAAAGGATTCAGAGCACCAACAAACTCCAGCAGGTCGAAGACACACAGTTAATTTTTTTGCTCCTGTTCCATTCCCTGGGGACTGTGAGACCTGCGCGTATCCTGGGCCCCAACCCTCTGACGCATACTGCTGATTAAAGAGGGGGAAAAAGAGAAAGGGGAAAAAAAAAAAAAAAGAAAGAAAAACAGAAAAAGAGAAGAAAATATAAAAGTAAAAAAGAAAAGGTATAGGGGGAATCAAGGGAGTGTTTGCCTTGGCTCACCTGGCAATTAAAAACACATAAGTGAAAGAATTGCCATGAACTTGCCCGAAGGGCTATAATAAATAACATGCTGCATAACTGGTACATAAAGTGTGCTCTATGGTTTTGAGTGAAATGACTGTGTTTGTTTTTAGGGTTGTTGGTTGGGGATTTTTTACAGAATTATAACAGTTGGAATTCAAATAGGCTTATGTTTCTGTAATTGTGGTAAACATATTTTAAAAATCGCTGTTTGATCGACTGTAAATATTACCAGTTCAGAGGTTAAATGCTGTTGTTGAAGTCACTCAGGGAAATCCAGCAGAAGTGTAAATATGGCAGAAAAAGCTAAACAATATGGCAAAGGAATATTTGCTGACTTAAGAGTGCAGGATCAACACCAATATTTTTCCAGTGATGCTAAACCTCTTGTAACTGCTAAATTGGATTTGTAGTTGAATGAAGTATCAGCTGCTGTTGGACAAGCCCATAAAGGCTGGACGGCTGGCCTTTTGTAGGCAGGGCTTAGAGGACGATTGATATGTTTTAGCACTTTTGGGATTATTGTGATTAGGAGGAAGCCATTCTGAATGATAGAGAAAAGGATGTAAAAAACACAGCCCACAGCTGGTAAGCAGCATGTGTTTGCTATAAGGAGAGGTCATGACTAGTTGATCCTGCTGGTTCAGGCACTGATTGACAGTCAAGAAAACTTGATATTATGAAGCAGACCCTTCTCTTTTCTCCCCTCATTTTTTTTTTTTTTCCTCCTAAAGAAATGATGCTTCTGTTGTGTTAAGTCAAAGTATTACAAAATCTGGAGCACTCTCACTTGTTGCAAACTAAATGTTCAGAGACACAGCTGCAAGTTTGGAGTTGTTAAAATATCATCTAGGAATTAGTATTCAACCCATATCGGTGAGAAGAGTAAATAGGAGTTACAGAATTAGCTCTGGTGTTTTTGTGTTTGCCTTTTTCATATGTGTTAGTCTTAACAAAAACCCTCTTTGCCATCTAGTAGAAAATTTATGCTAAGCATGAGGAAATTTCAAGTCTGCTGAACTTGTCGACTATTATGCGCCTGGTATATTCAAGATTTTTAGCCAGGAATAATATGTGTAAAAAATATTTTAGCAGCCAGAAAACAGCTTTATCATTTTATTTCTATTAACCACCTGCCTCAGAGGACATGTAGGTTATTTCCTCTTATCTCCGCTATCCACTTGGAAACCTAGAGCTGCTTTTTTCTCCCTTTTTTTTTTTTT
>WEKY01010875.1:0-27625 GCA_013390045.1 Picathartes gymnocephalus | reverse complement strand
TTTTTTTTTTTTCTGTGAGCAGCCATCCGAAAGCTCGCAAATGCACATTTAAATAGTTGTATCTCTGACTCCTTTTAGCGGGGCTGTACCTCTTTCAAAATTTGAGTTTAGCATACCACACAGGAAAGAACACAAGCTTGCCAACTCCCGCTGAGCGTTTTTTCAAGCCTGTGAAAAGAATGAATTATTCAGCAGTAAGCATGCTTACAGCTGGCCATTTGGGAGCTTTGATGTGCGAATCAGGCGGTTGCATGAATGCCCTTATTGTCATGTTATGTGTACACAGTGTGTGAATTATTGAAAATAGTGAGGCCTGAGCCTCATCTGGTAGAGATTACAGTGCAGGCATGCTGGGTGAAGGTCTGTAATTGAAAATCCCCAGATGCTGTTTATTTGGCCTCTGTCACGTGGGCCTTCTGCAGAAAAGCCTGGCTGAACAAAATGCTGCCCGCCTGGGAAGCGGCGCCCAGCCCCCTCCCAGCCCAGCACGGCCCAGCGTGCCCGCCACTTAAACACCTGCCCATAATATTTTTAAAAGCTTAAATTAGATTTGCCTATAACGTTTAAATAGAGGATGCCTTACTTAGAGGTTTAAACTGCTTAGCCAGTTGTTGACTCGCAGAGCTCTTTTATCTACAAGAGGCTTTTTGTTAGCCAATTTAGCTGTGAGGCGCCTTCGGGTAGCGGCGCTGCCGAATTTGAGGCGAGATCTCCCAAAGCTGGGTATTCTGCCGGCGAAACGGAGCCGAAGGGTGCTGGGGCTGAGCACCGTGACAGAGAAGCCTCTCCTCCACAGGCTACTCTGCTGTGCCCACCTTCTGATGAGGAAGGGGTTCAAAGCAGCACATTCCTGCTGACTGTGTCCATGCTTGGGCTGGGATCTGGGTCCAGCCCATGCTCGGTGGACAGACAAAGAGCTGGGTGCTGCTCACGGGCACTGGCCCACGAGAACACTCACACCCTGCTTCCTCATCAAGCAAAATTCCCACCAGCTCTCCAAATTTGGCCCTGTGCAATCACCAGGCCAAGCAGAAGCGGAGTTCACCAAAACTGGCTGAAAAAGCCTTTGCTATGGTGTGAACGTGGCTGTGAGAATGATTTGGGAGATGAAATTGTGCAGGTCTGTCCCCAGACTCTGCAGTCAGGATGGGAAATACCTGTTTCAAGCCACAGTCTTGTACAATTTGAAGAAATTCATGCTGTTACATTACCTTAAAAAAAAAAAAAAAGGCTTTTCTATTCAGCCGTTACTTGAATTATTTGGCTGAGTATGAAAACTTTGTAAAATTAGCTGTTCATTTTCAAGTTGCTAGCCGGCTTTATTTCCCACACTTGCCTATTTTTATCCCATTTGGATAGTGCCTATTACTGGGAGCCGGGAGGGCAGGGGTTTAATTTGTGTCATTAATGTTCTAAATAAAGGCGCCCGCCGGCCTCGCGGCTGCTCAGGGACATGATGCACCAGCTCCCTGCCCGGTTGCTTGGGTTTGAGCAGTGATGCCCCTGCCCAGGACACGGGGAAAGGGACACAGCGTGGCCCAGAGGATGTCCACAGCTCGTGCAGGTGCTGGTAGAGCCGCCCGTGGTGTTCTGGTGGCTTCCCTGCAGAGGTGGTGATGCCATTTTTGGCCCATGAAGGGGTTGCCAGTTACGCCTTCCTGAGTCAGGGGTGGATTTTCACCTTTGAGGGTCTTGCTGGTGCTGGGTCAGTGGGGGCAAACACACCCTCAGCACCAAGGGTGGACCCTTGGGGAGCCTCAGGGAGACCTTTGAGGGGGCTGATGCTTGGCTGCTTTGGGCTGTTGTTGGAAACAAGGGCCCTCTGTTAGAGCAACAACTGCCTGCTCTGGGGAGAGGCGCTGGGAGCCGCCCCACCTTGCAGCTGCTCCTACTCATTTTGAACAAGAGGAGCAGAAGTGTCAGCTCTCTGCTGGCCTGAGGGGTGGCCGGGATCACCACACGCTGCCCCGCGGAGGGGGATGGCACTCAGGGATGGGGCAGTGGATTGGGAGGGTGGAAGAAGCCTGTGTACCCCCGGCTGGCTGGAGCAGGGCTGCCCTAGGGAATCGGCTGTGCCCTTGGAGGGGCCACAGTAAAGCCTTGAGAGCTTTGGCTCTCTGTTTAGCATCTGCACTGTTTTCCAGCTGAACTCCCTTTTTACTCCATGGCACGATTAAAAGAGATGTTCCGTTGCACAAAATGCCTCTTCCTCAGCATCAGCCCTGGGAGAATTATAGTTTTCAATTGCACTGACAGCACAGAAGGACATGACAGATAAAGCCTGAATTAACAGGGAAAAAAGCAAACTCCAAGAAGCAGCCTATGTAAAATATTTGTTGTGGTCCTCTCCTGATCTTTTCAAGATTCTTGGGAGATTCCTGTGCTGTGAAGGTGTTTTATCTAACCATGCACCTCCCCATGCCTCTCTATGATACCTGAACCAAAACATTCAAAGTAGGAGACTGTGACAGCGAATGATAAGAAGAAAGAGCTGAAAATTTACAGTTCATAAATCTGACCTCTTCTGCCAGGCAATTTCCCAGATATATATGACAAGGAGGCAGAGGGAGGGTGTGTATGGAAAGTATTTCCACAGCTGAGCTCTTCTGGAGAAAACAGATCTATTTATTAATGAGCATTTTTCACCCTAAGGTTTCTAATGGCCAGTCAAAGGAGTTCCTTGAGCCTCCTTTTGTTTCAGACTTTTCTCATTCCCAAGAACAGGAAAGGGTGTTTTTAGGATTATTAAGCTTTCCTTTCTTTAAAATCGTGTTTGGGCTTTAGTTGATCTGGAGATAAGATCATTTCTGTCCCTATCCCTCAGAGTTGGTAAAGAAGAGCGCCCGTATTTGGTAGATAACATTAAGGCTGTAAACTTTTAGTTGGGGGCATCTATCTTGTTTATGTCAGGCAGTGCTTCTGTTTGTGTTTATGGCTTTTGGTAGCCCAAGAAGGAATTTATGTCTTTTCAGATTATTGTGGCCAGGGAGAAGGTATTTAGTGAGCCTTCAGTATCTCTTCCTCTGGCTAAACCTGATGCATGTGTCTTTGCTGTGTTGAAAGCATGATGGTAAGGAAAATGTGTGTTAGGCTTTTACCTCAGCCACTTCCTATGGTTCCTTGTGGAGTTCCACCTCCCTGCAAGTTAAGGCAAATTATTCCACCCTGTTGACTCTTCTGGAGTTAGGCTCTTCAACTTAAGGGAAGCAATCGCTTGCCAGAACTGCAATCTTGTTAGTCATAGCCCTGCCAGCTAGATAATGGCTACAGAAACCCCCACTTAGTGAAGCCAAAGCACTTCATGGGTGGACTGGGGCTCAGCCAGAGACAGCACTCAAATAAAACAGTCTAGACTTTCAGTGCTTGGTGTTTTTAAAAAAGATGCTTTTCCTGTCAAGTGGCTGCCTGGGAACCTGAGCTTTCCTTTAAAAATAGATTTTCAGCACTCTTGTCTGGGGGGAGAACTGTGAGACCTCAGCTGTGGCCAAGGGCTGCTTTAATGGGCAGGGGGTGGCTGGAGTGACCTGTGCTGTGCCCAGGTATTTGAAACATCTGCAGCACAGACAGAGGAACAGGAGATGGCATCGCATCCTCTACGTCACCTTATAGCATCACTGACCTTGCACAGCCACCAGCTGCTGATCAGAACAACCTGGCAATGTTTCTGCAGCAAAAAACCCCATTCTGGGTGTTAATGTGTGCATGTACTTAAACATATGCAAAGCAGGTACTTTCAGGGGGCAGGGGGGGCATTGCCCAATTAAATCAAAATGTGCATTTAAAAATATGAAATCATCCATATCACCCATCTCACCGGTGATTGCAGGAATGTGGTGATCTCTGCATCTCACCAGGCTGCAGAGGGCTGCTTTTGCAGGCTTCTGTTTGGGTTATGAGAAAGAACAGGAGAACAGGGAGATACAGAGGTTGAGCGTTCCCTGGTTTCACCCCATGGAAACAAAGGCACTTGTTCACTGCAAATGACAAGGAGCTTGTGAGCACTACAGGCTGCAGGACTCCTGTTCAGCCTAAAGACGAGGTCTTTGCATGAAATTAGGTAACTACCTGCTCCTCTGTTTGCCTACGGAAATCCCTCATTCGTGTGCAGAAATGTGGCTGCTTTGTGTAACTGTTTGCTCACGCAAAGTTTACCTCTGGAAGTTTGTCCTGAAGAGACCTGCTGGAGAGTTACAAACCAGTGGCATGTTGTGGGAAACATGACACACAGTCCAGACCAAAACAAACCTCTGCTCTGAAGCACGTTGATATTTCATGTTCTGGTACCCATTCAGCAAACATGAAAGAGGCAGGAACCATGAGACATTTGATACAAAGGGTGTAAAATAAGGCTCAGAGGGGGAGACAGAAGAAAAAATCTCAAGTTTGACTAAATCTGTTCAGTCACTCAGTCAACAAAATGTCCTTCAAACAAACATATGCAGGCTACTTCAAAACTTCCCCAGCTCTCCCCCACAATGTTAAAATTGTAAGGGTTTGAAGCCCTGGCTGATAAAATAATTTTCTGCATTCCCCAGCTATGTACTCATCCACTTCAAAATCGCTTGGTGGGTGACAAGTTATTTTCTTAACCTCACCGTTTTCAGCTCACTGCTAAATCAGTTTTCTCATCTTCTACACACGGGCTGCTTTTCCCCTGTGCTGAATGCAAATAGCTCCATAACTTAGGACTTGTTGAACAAGTATATTTAAGTTACTACAACTCATGGAGAAGAAACATAATATGCAGTAAAAATAAACAGGACACCACATAAAACTTGTGTTATCTTCCATGTCAGCAATACTTAGGAAGAAAATTGTTTGGATAGAAAATGTTAGTTTGCATTAGGTAGCATAATGTGCGACTGAAGAAGAGTCAAATAGCCATTTTAGAGACTTGGAAGTATTGCACATTTCCAAGAGAAACAGAGCTCTGTATAACAAACCACCGTGTTGATCGACCCTGCTCCCACAGGAACTTCAGCACTGCAGGGCAGCCACTCTTGTGAGCAAAGGGTGTGATTGATAACCTGCTGAACTGGGATGGTGATTTCCACCACTGGAGGAGGCTTTCTGGCAGGAAAGACAGACTTGGCTGTCCTCCTTGCAGAATTAAAACTTGGGGAGAAGCTGTCACATCTGGGTGATTTGCACTTAGGCTCAGGTAGCACACGGACCTGCTCAAGAGCAGCCACTCCTCCCCACAGGGGTACAGGGGGACAAACACCTCCTGGAGCAGCTGCAAGCAAACCCAGAGGAGCCCAGACCTTGTGTCAGCCCAGCACGGGAGGCTCTCCAGTGAGGAGGGTTCCTGCTGGGCCCTGCTGCTGCCCAAGGAGGTGCCTCTCTGCCTGCAAGCCGCTGCGGGACTTCGGTGGGCAAGCACGGAGCTCACGGGGCTCTGCACAGTTCCTGTAGCACATGCAATGCCTGCCGAGGGGATGGAAGAGAAATTCTGGTGAACCATGAGAAAAACTGGCAAATTGCTCACAAAGAAAAGTGGAGTAGATGTAAGAAAACCTAAACCTGATACGTGTGGAGCTCGTGCGTTCCAATGTGGTATTTTTTTTGGTGTTTCTGGGTGTGGTGCTGCTTGTCCCTTACCATGAATTTCTCTTTGTTTCAGGTAGGAATGAATTGATAGCCAGATACATCAAACTTAGAACAGGGAAGACACGGACCAGGAAGCAGGTAAAATAACCCAGTGGGGAAGTATGCATGGCAATGAATGACAAAACATGGCATTTTTGGCTGCAGTGGCTGTCTGTGCTTCACCTCTGATGGGATGATGTATTGACTTCACTACTCATGCTGTTTAGAGAATATTTAAGACTCTGGGATTTATGTTGTGCTGGTGCGAGGATTCATTTTTTGTTAATCTGTCTGTAAATGAAGCTATTATCCCCTCATGTTTCATAAAAAAAATCAAAAGTTGAAGCAAAACCATAAAGCATTTTGCCTTATTTCTCTAGATAATATTATAGTTATTATTTTGAGATGGTAAATAATGGAAATTCTTAAAATTTAAGAGATTTTGGCTATATTATAGAGGTTATGATCCTTGGATATGAGAGGTAAATAAATAAAAATGACCTAGAAGAACTGATCACAATCATGCTCTCAGCTTATGACCAGGAGTTGCTACAAGATATAAAAATAATTTTAAAATTTCCCCAAGAGCCTTCAGGCTCCTGGTCTTTGACCATGGTAAGATTTCATTCATCCAAGAGTCAGAATAAACCTTAAAACCACCTTAAGATTTTTTTTCAGATGATTACCACATAACCATTAATTTATCTCATATGACTAAATCCTTTAATTTATAATATTCAGAGCAATCCGCAGCCTTGCTGAAGGCACAGTTTGTGTGGAGTTTATGCAGTGGTTACTGCACTGTTTAAAAATGCTCCACAAATGGCAGAGGTCCCTTGCTTTAAGGCCAGGTGTGAGATTCCCCTTGTCCCCCTGCACGTGTGTGACAGAGGGAAGGCTGAGGATTGCACACCTGCATGCTCTGCATGTCCTGCAGTGCAGGGAAAGGTGGCACTGGGTCACACAAAGCTGCCAGCACTCAGATTTGAAGCACTTTGGGTGCTCTTTTGCCCTGGGTGGTGTCCCCTGTCAGTCAGGAAGGAAGCGTGGATGAAAAAAGGTGTCAGAAAGGAGGTGAACTGCAGCACATGGGCAAGGAACAAACCAAAGACTGGCAAAGAAATCACAAACTAAAGGCAGAGTCCCCAGCTCTGACCTGCCTTGCCCGTGTGAGCTCCAGGAGCTGGAAGTTATGCTGGGATCATAAAGTTGCCTCAGGGGTCAAAATGCAGAGCTTGGGGTTAGATCCTTGGCCAGCATGTGCCAAGAAAGCGGGAGGGCTCTGATGGCTTACCTGTGGCAGTGTCTGCCTCTCTACTTGTACATCCCTCTAGAGAAATTCATAAATCACTTTAGACTGAGTGCCTAAAAAAGTTTGTTTGTTGCTAATCTGGAGTCTTAACCCGGCGATTAAATGTTAAGATGGTGCTTCTTGTATAACCTCTAACACCACTAATATTCCACTGGAAGCAAAACAAATGAACACGCGTGAAAACTCAGTCTAGGTGTTTGACTGCAAAATAGCTCAGTAAGCAGCAGTATAACTCTGAATTACTGCAAACGGGTTCCTGAGCTGCTTCTTGAAGGTGGCCTTCAGGGACTGCGCTCATTGCTGCATCACTGTTTGCTTCCCTCCTAAAATGCCAGCTTTTTGGTACTATTGTCACAGGATAGTCTTACAGAGGGAGGAAATCATTGTTTCTCCTTTTCTTTTGCCTTGTTCTTTCCCAGACAGGAATTGTAACTAATGTAGGAAAAACGTGCAGCACCCAATATGGCATGTCCTGGGTCAAAGGAGAATCAGAGATTTCCCTTTAGTGGTTTTTGCCATCACTGCAGGTTTTAAACCTTCACACAGAAGGCCGAAGGATACCGAGCACTACCAAGTGATGCTGGGCAGCACCATTAAACCCTCATCAGCAACAGCACAGATTCAGTACGTCCCTGGATAAACAGGAATGTGAATGTGGGCCCAGACCCTTCACTGCACAGGCAGCAACTTCTGACCAATAACTGGTCTAGTGCAGGACTGGGTTTGCACAAATTTCTGAGCCAAACAGCCACAGGTCAGACCTGAGCATCAGTCAAGCTGATGTCAAGTTGCTGGTCCCCAGTTACCCAAATGTTTTGTGGGCAGACTTGATGCTGAGATTACCAGGGAAACCTGCAGGGGTTCAGGGACCTGTGTTGTGCCAGTATTTTATCGTTCATGCCAGAATTTAAAGCATTTCAGTGGAGTCAAAATGCAGCCTGAGTCTCCTCACTGGAGCTGTGGAGCACAATAAATAATGGATACAATTTCTTGGTGCCAAGCAGTGTCTCAAGCCTAGTGGCAAATGGTCAGAATGGGCATGTGCATCCCCAGCAGATGGGGTAGAAATCCTCTGGGCTCCCCACGTGAGAGCTCAGGGCCTGGGCATGGATGGGATTGGTACCAAAGCACATGGGCTGTGTCCAGCTGGGAACTATGTCTTCCATCCTTCCATCTTGTAGCTGAATGCGCAACCTGGTGGGTTACACTTTTTTTTCCTTTCTCTTTTTTTTTTTTTTTTTTTTTTTTATTTCCTTAATCAAGTCACTGCAGTGATGACCTGTATTGTTAAGCCTCGGTGCTAAGAGCTTGGTATCTGGCTGGGAATGTGGTATCTTTAACAGCAGAGCTTACTGAAGATGCAAATAACTTCCTCCCCTCAGAAAAGTTTCTTTTTTTTCCTTTTTTTTCTTTTTTTTTCTTAAGAAAAAGAAAATAGATATTTAAAATTTGATTTGCTTTTTGTTTTTCTTTTGTTTGTTGTTTTTTTTTTTCCCCCTATAAACCTGAACAATGTAGGTGTCTAGTCACATACAGGTCTTAGCAAGAAAGAAAGTTCGAGAAATTCAAGCCGCCATTAAGGTACGTTTGGCTTGCCCAGTTGTAGGGGGCTTTTCATCTCCATGGTTACAGGCTTTTCCTTTGTTTCCTCCCTTCCCCTACCCTGCAGGTGTCTAGTCACATTCAGGTTCTTGCCAGAAGGAAATCTCGTGATTTTCATTCCAAGCTGAAGGTATGCGCTTTTCTGCTTTTGGGCTTGTGGTTGCTATGCCTGTCCCTTCCTCCTCCCCGCGGTGATGGGCGAGCCTGGGGCTGCTGTGCCTGTAACCTCCTTTTCCTGCATGTGGGAGCTGTCTGCGTCTCTTTGTGTTTAATCCCCGGGTTCTGCACTAGCATCCACATTAAAATCGTTGTTTTAACACTGTCCAAATGCCAAGTGAACTCCTCTTTGTAACAGCTCAGCACCTAAACCTGATTTTTAACCCGTTAGTCCATTTTTTGTTTTACTTTTTAACAGTTGACTGCTAGCAGTGTATTTAAATACACAGGGGTTTTGCACACTTGTGTAGATGCTTTTTATCTTTTTTTTTTCTTTTTTCTTTTTCCAGAGGGGTAATTGGGGTAATTGTTTTCCATTCCCAAATGGTTTTTTTGTCTGTGCTTCTGAACTGCTATCAGGAATACTGAAATCAGATCATTTATTCCAAGTGCCAGAGAGCACAGCTTATCCAGATTACTCTATAGTGTTTCTAGACTACAATGCAGTATCACCTCAAGTTACACACTATTTGCAAGATTCCCTGAAATTAAATTTTTTTTTTAAGTAAATTATTGACATTTAATCTTTGGAGAGCCTCAGTCAAAGTCCTGTTCAGGGAATAATTAAGTATGTTTGCTTAATCTGACATGATGAATTGTACATGTTCCCGTTTTCTCTGCCTTCCATAAAATATCTTCTAAGGCTAAAAAGAGCCTCTTGGAAATGCTTAATAGGGGTTTCTTGGATTGCTTGTTTTTTCAAGTTTTCCAGCAGAGATCTTGAGATTTTTTGGGGTTTTTTTCCACACCATTTAAAAGTGGAAGAGGGAGTCTTGCATTTTTTGCTGTCAAGTTTTTTTGTTTGTTTTGCTTTGTTTTGGGGTTTTTTTGTTTGTTTTTTTAATAAAAGGCCAAGAAACTTGTAAATCTTCTGCTTCCCTCCTATTTTTACTTTTTTTTTCTTTCAACGTGAGTAGATTTTTTTTATTTTTTCTTCACCCAGATGAGAACAAATCACGTTTTTGTTCCAGCTGGAAAGCGGAACGTTTCGGGCAGTGCTTTCCCGGTGAGCCCTGCGGATGCTCACCCCCATCCTGGAACTGCAGCATAGGAATAACAGCCTGGCTTTGTAACAGGCCTCCCTGACAGAAGCACTGGGTTTTTCATGGGCAGCATGCTGGCAAGCTTGTCTGGCTGTTGGTGGCTGGCTTTTTAGCTGCACTGGCTGAGCAGTTGGGGTTCGTAAGGAACGACTAAGACAACTTAAACGTACTGCTTTTTAACCGAGGGTGCAATAATACGGAGAAATGTAGCATTTTAAGCTCAAATTGTCAAGCCTTGATGCCTAAAATTCAGTATGTATGTAGGTGGCCTTACTTTCAGAGGTGCTCAGCACCAGCAGCTCTTGGAGTTTTAGAGGATTGGTGAGACCCTAGGGCTGCAAAAATCAGGAAGCCCACGTAGGTACCAAATATAGGCCTAGGAGCCAAACACAATTATTGGATGTACTGTTCTAAAAATATTTCCCTTTCTAAATGGCCAAAATACCTTAAAATGTGAAGACACTTACAAAGCAAGAAACATTCTTAAGTACTGCACCTGCTGTCTGATTTTTATTGAAGCTTTCCAAAGCTGAAAGAGGTAGGGAAACCCTAAGAATATTTCATCTAGCCTAGATGACATTTGCAGTAAACAGAAATCTGGAAGGAATTCTCGTTTTAAGGAGTCACCTGAAGAAGGGAAGATCTGTTTGGACAACAAACTATTTTGTAAGGGCTTCATCCCTTGTTGCCCTTTCCCACCTGCCCACGGGCTGCAGCTCCCCTGGTGCTGAGTGGAAAGTGGAGCAGCTGCCATGTCGCTGCCAGGAACTGGTGGTTTTGGGAAGATCCCCCAGCTCCAGGCCCTGACACTCTGCAGGGGTGTTTGCTTCACCTCTCTGTGGCACCACGGCGGGGACGGAATGCACACAGGTGACAGCATGGAAGAGATGAAACTTCGATTGTAAGAAGGTGCCATAAGGGAGCTGCCTTATGCAGAGCAGAGCTGTCATTCCTCTTGCCTGCTGCAGCTGCTCCCTGGAAGTGGTAGAAGCTGCTGGTTTTGAACCTGAGACAGAACTTTGCTTCTCCAGACATTTTGTTAGTGCTCGTACCCGTTTTTCTTGTTACTCCTATATTGAACCATCTGTATGGTCCACTGTCACACAGAATCAGCCAGAATCATGGACTAGTTAGGACTGAAAGGGACCTCTGGAGATCATTTAGCCCCACTCCCCCTGCTAAAGCAGTTTGCAGAAGACTTCAAAAGCTGCCTGAGAAGGGCATCACTGGTGCCGAAGGAAGAAAAGGTGGATACATTCCAGCACCCCTTGAGAGTGGAAAACAAAGTTCTCATTGTTTCAACGGGGACCAATTTTGGCAGCAGCCTGAACTGCCCCACCAATATCCTCGGGAAGATGACGGGCTCTTGCTGCCCTGGAGTGGGGGCTGTCTGCATCCCTGGTGAAGGGGTGACCAAGGAGAAGACAAGATGCAGTTTTTTACACCAGTGACTTTCTACACAAACACATAGTGACAGGACAAGGGGGAATGGCTTCAAACTGAAAGAGAGTAGTTTTAGGTTAGATATTAGGAAAAAAGAATGACTGTGAGGGTGGTGAGGCACCGCAAGAGGTTGCCCAGAGAAGCTGTGGATGTGTCAGCCCTGACAGTGTTCAAGGCTGGGCTGGATGGAGCTTAGAGCAACCTGATGTAGTGGGAGGTGGCCTTTTAAAAAGGTCCCACTAGCAGTGGGGTTGAAACTAGATGATATTTAGGGTCCCTTCCAACCCAAACCATTCTATGATTCTATGCTTCCCACCCAGGCCAACTCACCCTTTTAACAGTGAGCTGGCACTTGTAAAACCTGTGATTGGTGGTATCCAGGGAAGCATTTACTACTTAAAAAAATCCCACATGCATTTGGTGTCAATTTTCTTTTGAGATGTGTCTGATCCGATCTGCCCCATTGGCCCCAGCTCCTGGTCTCTTAGTTTGACAAAGTGTTGATACAAATAATCCTTGCTCCCCAAGTAGCTGCTGAGTTTATTTTGTGCCAAGAAATCTTACTGTCCTGCTTTGGTCTGAAACCTACTCTTGGAGAAGAGAGGACTTGTGCAAATCTTCCTTGTGTTAGTCCTCTGCAAAAATCCACGTGGATGGGAGGATTTCAGAGCTATCTGCACCCATGGAATCTTTCCTAAGAGTCTGAAATCTCACCTGCATGCCATAAAGTCTGCTTGGTCCTGCAAAGCCCCTTTTCTTCAATGAGAAGTGCCTGCAGTCACTGTGGATGGATGGATCCTTAGCCTGCAAGGAAGTGAAGTTTCGCTCATAAATGCTATTGCTGCATTTCAAGACCACCAGCAAAGAATGTCTCCTTTCCAGGGATGTCATACATTTTAATTCTCTTTACAGCAGGAAAATACACCTACTTTAGAGATTTTAATCTTAATATACTGAGGTTATTAAAATCTTCCTGAAGTTAGAGAAATTTAATCTCATGAAAACGGGAAGAGAGGCTGAGATAAAGTTGTCCTGGGAGACGGATCTGAAAGGCGGCTCCTCTTCATGGCATTTCCTCTCATGCAGAAGCTGGAGGAGGAGGCAAAGCAGAATTTTTACACTCCAGTGCTGTGTTTCTGTCAAATACACCAGTCCATAGTGCCAGGTCACAGTATTTCCCACCTTTGCACTGACAGGGAGCCAAAGTCATCTCTGTCCATTCAGGACAAAAGATGAATTGGAAGTTGTACATAAACAGGGAGTAAAGGTGTTCACAGCAGGATGTATATCTATCTTAGCCTTTCATATCAGATTTTTTTCATAGTGCAAAATTAATTAGACAGAGACAAAAAACCCCACATTAAAATACCTACAGTTTGCATGTATTACATGTTTTTAAATCCATTATTCTACATTCCGCATTTAGAGATAAAAAGAAAATATTGTTGTCAATTATAAAATGCTAAAGATAGCTCTATACTTTTTTAAATGAACAATGATAAAAGCCTTGAAAAATTCCCTTTGATGTGAATGGAGTCTTCAGCATTTTGAAATACAATAAGATGGATTAATTGCTACTCATTAGGCAGCAAGTTGGGACAGCTTTGAATGCGCATTCTCTTCTTGGCATTAGCTATTGCCTGGCTGAAATAGCCAGCTTTTGTATTTACTCCTGTCTTCTCTAATAATAAGCAAATTGGAGATCAGGGCTAGAAAAACTGAAGTGCTCTCTATCTTTTGTCCAGAACAATTGTATATTGTCATGATTTGTTTATCTTTTTTGAGCTACAGCTAATTATTGTAAAGGTTATTTGAATCAATACAAGATCCGAGCAGAAATAACATCTGCAAAATTGCTTATTAGGAAGCTATTTTATGCTAGTGTTACTGTAACATCCATTTTGTAAGCAAATTGTTGTTTCTTATGTCTTTTTTTTATTACTCTTAAATGAAAAGTTTTGCATTTTAAGTATTGGTACAGGTTTTAGGGCTTCTTGAATTAATACTGTTCTGTTGTGCTTACTTTTCCTCATACTGTCTTAGATTTTTTTTTTTCTCCCAAAGTCATAGATAACATGGTATTCAAAGCCCCATTTATCATTCTAGGATAACAGTTTTTATTTTTTGCTTAAGAACTTGTTTGAACTGATTGATTGAATTATTCATCTGTTTATGTTGGATTAAAAGAAAGTCAACCAAAAATCCTTTGGTGCTTGTCATGTAGAAGTCTTGTTTCATGCGGGGCTTTATAGATATTAGGATTTATAATTGGATGATACTGGGGAATTACTACTATCTAATTTAACTGTGTATTTTGCATTCCAAAACGAATTGTGAAAAGGAAACCTCAAGGGCCTGATTCATTAAAAGTTGTAGTCTCCTTGCATTAGACGCTTAGAGCTGACATATTCCAAAAACAAAGCGTGTGCAACTGCAGCCAGAAGCTAAAACATGAGACATCTTGATCTCCACTAGAGATGATATTTTAGGGGTTCAGTGGAACTAGACCAGTTTTCCACTGACTGTGCTCTAAATCCACCTTGGTAACATTCATTACTAATTAGGTACCACAGTGCAGAAGACTTTTATGAGTGGAGGGACAGACAGGGGTCTGAGTGCAGCCTGTTGCTCACTACACTGTCATTCCTGGGCAGCAGCAATCCCATCTGAGCTCATCAATTAGCTAGGGTCAAACCAGGTCAGGACCAGATGGGACCTATCCAAGGAATACTGTAAGCTCCAGCAGGATTTAATGATTCAGTAGGAGATTCTGTCCCCCGAAGCCTCTGCTGAACCTCAGCACGGGTCTGCAGCACGCTGGGCCAAACTTTTATTTTACTACATCAGTGTAAACCCCATTGAGCTGAAAGAAGTTGTTCCAGCTTTACAAAGCAGCACAAGTGAGAGCAAAACCAAACCCCTTCTGTCTTGGACAAGATAGGAAATCAAAATCTTAACTATTTGCAGTCATTAAAAATCCCACAATGTTCCTGTTTTAGAGTAGGGGTGTTAACCCATTTGTCCTGGCCAAATTCCAACCTGGGTAATTACTGTAATCTGCCTGTGTAAATTACCCCTGCCGTTTTAATTGGATATATTACTTCTCTTGCTGCCTCAACTGTGATGTAATACCGTTGTGTGTTATTAATCAGTTACCAAGTTTCATCCCAGAACCAGCCGCCTCACAGCGATAGGTAAAGAGCCTCATTCCCTCCTGGTTATGAGTGCTCTCTATTACAGCATGAAAAACCCCAACATATACTTGTTTTTAAGTGGCAGACAAGCTAATATTGCAATCTAAATAAACAGCTTTAAATTGTCGTTGTCCCATTTATTTTTGAAGACCATGAAGTCTGCTTGATTATACAAGCACAGGCAACCACCCTGCAGCTCTCCAAAAGTACCTGGAGCTGAAGGTACTTTTGCCAGTGGAATTCAGGACCCCTTAACTATCTGTGTTTGACTTTGAATTTGATTTCTGTCATATTTGCATGTAAAGTTTGAGAAAAGCTGATTTTCCCACTGTGCAAAGATTCCTAAGCCTCCAAAAGGTGAAAATTCTGGTTGGAGTGTATTGGCCTGATGTCCCAGATCAGATTTGTCACCAGTGGGAAGCTCTGTGGGGGTTGTTGAAATACCTCAAAACTAGTCCTGTTGCAAGGATTGCCCTTCTGAGCTGTCATTCTAAGGGTTTTTTTCTTTCCCTCCATCCTTCTGAAAATGTAATCAGTCAAAGAGGATGAGGTGAATGGCCCCACACAAAACACAAATCATTCTAGGGTGAAAAGCAGCAATTGGCAAGAAGGAAGGCACATCCCATTTCGTGTCACAAAAGAAAAGATGTTTTCTCCCTCCAAAAATCCCTGTTACTGTTCCTAAAATTCAGGATCATCAGATTCACTGTAATGGTGTCTAAGAGCTCCACAGAAGATCTTGAAGAAAGTGTAAATCTTCAAAAATTTTTCCTAGTTCATCTGCTAGGGTGGGATTTGCCTGTTGTAACTGCTGCTGGGTGTCCAGGCACCTATGCTAGTCCTTGGATGGCAATAACATTACAGATTTTAATGCACTTTAATTAGTTCCAGTTCCTCATAAGGCAGAAATAAATACATCTTCTCCTGGAGCTGCACTAACACTAGCAGGGAATTAACCAGAGACTTTAGAGGGATAAAGCAGGGCAAGATGAGCAATTTCATAGACACATAACCTACCTCGGGCTCACCCAACTCGCAGGAGTGGACTTTAATGGCCATAACAAAGCTTTAACTTTTAAATTCTCCTTTAGTTTGGATCCATGTAATGGTGGATCCAGAAGAGTTTGGGACTTTGGCAGGGGCACAGGCACTGGCTGCACCTTCCTGTGGTGGCACTGAAATGGCAGTGCAGGAGAGGAGTCTGTAGTGCCCCAGCGTGTCTGGAGAATAACACGCTAGTCACAAAAGCAGCACTCGCACCGTTTTGGAGGTTACTAGGACCCAGGGGCACATGTTCCTTGTGTCATTTATTTCAGACACAGGATACAGACCCCTGAATGTTGGTTTTTGTTACAGCAGGCTGTGTGAGGCTCTCATGGTTTGGCATTTCCAAGACAGCCCCGCTTACAAAAAAAGGGTGAAACAGTGATCTGGTAGGGCTAGATCTCCATATTGCTTAAGGACTTTCATCTTTTCATGATGGAGGGTCCTTCTTGCTGTGTGAGAGCGTAGAGGGTTCTGGAGAGCTGCATGAATCTCAGGATACTGCCACTTCTTACATCCAGCAAAGCATCTTTTTAGCCTGGTGGTCTGCAGGTATCCAAAGGCAGCCAGTAAACCATGCCATGCACAAACCCCCTGTGCCCACCCTCCCACCCTGGGACAGGCAGGGCCGAGAGCCAGGGCTGACCTCCAGCTCTTAACCAGGGAACTGGCTGTGGTTATACCAGAAAGCTACACATTTCGAGAAAGGACCGAGTTTGTCCCCATGCTGAGGGATGTGTCCCCCCAGCACAGGTGAGACCAGGGTGTTAGAGCTGCTCAGGCAACTGAGCTCAGGGCTGTCCTTGAGCCTCACAGCCTGCAGGGTGCACAGGGAGTGATGCTGAGCACAGGGGATGTTGCTGAGCACAGGGAGTGATGCTGAGCACAGGGAATGATGCTGAGCAGCACAAGGCTGTCCTTGAGCCTCACAGCCTGCAGGGTGCACAGGGAGTGATGCTGAGCACAGGGAGTGATGCTGAGCACAGGGGATGGTGCTGAGCACAGGGAGTGATGCTGAGCAGCACAAGGCTGTCCTTGAGCCTCACAGCCTGCAGGGTGCACAGGGAGTGATGCTGAGCACAGGGAGTGATGCTGAGCACAGGGGATGGTGCTGAGCACAGGGAGTGATGCTGAGCAGAGGGAGTGATGCTGAGCAGAGGGAGTGATGCTGAGCACAGGAGATGGTGCTGAGCACAGGGAGTGATGCTGAGCACAGGGAATGGTGCTGAGCACAGGGCTGTCCTTGAGCCTCACAGCCTGCAGGGTGCACAGGGAATGGTGCTGGAGCAGCTCCTGCCCTGCTGCTCTCCAGGCTGTGTCCCACAGGGGCTCCTTGCACAGCTCAGGGAAGCGCAGTCAGCAGCAATCCCTCTCCTTCAGTATCCACAGCTTTCACACAGGGAGCTGGGGGTTGTTTCTCCCCAGGGTTTCGTTGTTATTTTTTTTTATCCTTTCCCCACCCCCCCCTTTTAATGAATCAGTCCCTGGTTGAAAATAATGCATTTGTTTAAAGCTGATATATTTAATGTTGAGCAAACTGCTCTTCCTTTGTCTCTTACTATTTTGTTCATATTTTGCTAAGAGTCTGCTATTCCACACAAGCATTTTAATAAACTGTTTGTTGTTGTATCCAGGTAACAAGCATGGTAAGTATTTTGACTAAACCAAGTATTATGTACCTTAGCTGTGCTTGGCAGAATTTTTTGGCTAGCTTTTCCTGTACTTTCAGCCTGTGCTGTTTCTAAAGGAGCTATTCAAAGGAAGAAACTGCTCACCTATAGTACTACTACATACAAGCTTTAGAGGGAGCATATGTGCAAAGTCATATATCATACATAAGAGCATGCATCTCTTGCCAGCATGCTTGCTACTTTGCTTGTAAAATAAAACCAGAAAAAAAACCAAACCAAAACAAAACATCCTTGCCTAATACTGCTTGTGTCCCTTCATTCTAAGTCACACACCTAAATATTGGTACTTATTAATCCAGTACTTCTGGATGAGGAACCCTGCTTTACCAGCGTGTAACAGGCTGTTGTTTATTCATTTTCCCTGAGCTAAGACATCCTCTTGGTTAACTCTGTTGCATTAAAAGGCTTTCCCTTTCTGTCCTGTGACCATACCCGACTGGCAGTGGCTGGGACTCCAAGCGCTGCTCTAATACAAGCAACTGATAACAACCCACCTTTTCCTAAACCTGTTCCTGTGTGCTCGAAAAAAAGCAGGAATTTTATGGCTGATAGCTTTCTTTGGAAGCACTGTAAACCAGTAAAAATGCCACGATTAAAAATTTAAAATGTTATTTCCATGTTTGTGACCTAACTTCTGAAATGCTTGTCGTAATGCTGAATCCAAAATGTCTCTAAGCCCTTAAGCATGAAGAAAACTGTCCCTGTTTGTGAGTCAGCCACAGTTCTGTGTTCTCACTTTACAGTGCGATACAAAAGGCAAACTTCTCTTAGATCGAAGTGATAGAGCTCAAATCTCAGTGCTCCCTGTCCTGCAGGCAGAGCTGAGCCCTGTTTAGCCCAGCCTGATTTAAAACCAGAATTTGCCCAGATAAACAAGTGGGCAGTAGTTTGCTCTTCCAGAGCTTCCTGCGTGTTGGCAGAGCAGACTGTGAGAATTCAGGTCTACTGTGCATGTCTGAGAGGAGGTTTTGCCTTGAGGTAGTTTGAGTGTTAGCCTCCATGCTGTATTTTTATTTTTTTCCTGCATGGTTTGCTATTTTTGCATTTTCTGTGTGGCTTTTTAAGTTTTTTAGTTATGTGCTTGTAGCTGCAGTTATTTAATGTTGTTTGTTGTGCCAAATGTTTTAAGACTCCATGTAATTGTCATGTTAAAGGATCAGACAGCAAAGGACAAAGCACTCCAGCACATGGCAGCAATGTCATCAGCTCAGATAGTCTCAGCTACTGCTATTCACAACAAGCTGGGCCTGCCAGGAATTCCCCGTCCTACATTTCCTGGGGCACCTGGGGTAAGTCATTAGCCAAGTCTCAAAAAAAATCCCTGTATTCCCTAACTATGTTCAGTAGAAAACCGAGACGGAATGAATGGATTAATGCTTTGACTTGAGTTTGCAAAAAGGAATCATGCTTGTTCAAAAATACCCAAAGTCTTCCAACAAAGGGAACAACCTGTTTGTTTGTTTTTCCTCTTTCAGTTTTGGCCGGGCATGATTCAAACGGGGCAGCCTGGATCTTCGCAAGAGTAAGTCTGAAAATGCAAATAAGGTTCTACATGCACTGTGAGGGTGGCTTGTGCACTCTGTGAGGTCAGGGAAGCAAGAACTTGCAAATTTTTCCAAAAAGGAGGTAAAGATAGTTTTAGGGAAAGAAAGAGTCTTTGCAGTGATGTAAACTCATGTTCAAAAAGTTATAAGGGATCCCGAACTTCAAAACTGAGGCTGAGTACTGGATGGGCACCCTCCTTTGTGTCCCTGTAGTTCAGTGTTCTCTGGGAGTCCCAGAAGTGCCTATCCCTGGGTGCAATTCCCATCCTCTCTGTTCCCTCTGTGCTGTCTGTCTGTTAAATTTGCTCTGCAAGGGAGAGATATGTTTGGTGGGTAAAGGCCATCAGCCACCTATTTTGTGTGAGTCTGCTGGAATTTCCTGTGGCTGGCACGGTGTGTGATTTCTGTGTGCCTTTTTATTCCAGCGTCAAGCCATTCGTTCAGCAGGCCTATCCTATACAGCCATCAGTCACAGCTCCCATTTCAGGTAATTCTCCCATTTATCTTCTCCCTTAAAAATACTTGAACTTTTTGCTGAATGTGATATATTAACTTCTGACATGGGCAGAGCCACGACTCCAGATCTCGTGTTCCCTCCAGCCAAAGCAAACACCAATCCCAGTGTCCTATTATTATCTGATTAGATCTTAGGGAAAATCATTGGGTTTGGGTTTTTTTTAGGTAGGAAGCACTAATACATATGCAAGGAGTTGAGATGTGTGATTTCCAGTCAGCATTCCATATTGTAGGAATTACTGTAAAAATGAGTAATAAGATGAATGTTTCTTTTATAATAGCCATGTAACAAGAATGCACCTTAATTTATTTTAAACTTAGCCTAAAACCCCTTCCAAAATCATGTATGTTCAGCCTTAAGTATAAAACTTCTCTATGTGTCAGGTTGTTTATAACTCATCCCCTCCTGGAGGTCCTGCTTTGCCTGGTACCACTTCGATAAGTACCTGATGTTTATTCTGAATTCCATTGCTAAAATTGATCAAGCCCTTCCCATGGCTACTTCCCTGCTCCTTTTCCCAGGTTCCTTCCATGCCTAATTTCAGGAAAAGCCATTATTTCTTTGCAGATGATTTCTCATGTTACATCTCCCTTGCCAAATGACCCCAATACTTCGGACTGTGCTTGTGCTACAAGTTTTTAACTCTTACCCAGTTCTTTATGATTTTCTAACTTGCTGCTATTTAATGCTTTGAATTAAAGCTATTTTTCTTCACTCATGAGAATGCCTTTATAACATTATTTTCTAAGCCAGGTATTTTCTATCGTCTTCTTTTATTCTTCCATGTTTTCTCTCAGAATAGGAATAGTAGTGTTTCTAACTCAGACAAAACTCGTGCATGAGTTTTTGCTTCATCAGAATTCCCGTTCATGTCCAGCCAGTGACATTTGTAATTCCCTGTTTTGTACAAGCCTCACACCTCCATTGTCTAAATTTGAAGGTTGGGGTCAGGTACCACATTCCCATTATGGAATGTGGACACACACTACCTGTGACCTCTCCCTGCCTTCCCTGTGCCTTTGGCTCTCCCAGGATGAGTTTTGCCTTTGAGCTGCTGCCTTTTCCTCTTCCTTTACAGTTTTCTTTCCTTCTCATCCCATTTTCTACAATGAGGACCAAGAGATAGCATTTATTCCTTCTCTTGAGGTGAATTAGAGAGGATGGTTAACATCCCCTCTCTATCTAGATCATGTCATTCTCTATAATCAATTTAAAACCTTTTTTTTTTCTTTTTAGGGTATGATTCAGCTCTCTACAGTAATTATTTATTATTAGCTGTAGCATAATGATGCCTAAAAGCTCCAAAAGGAGTCAAGACCCAATGTGCAAATACATAGTAAGAGACAGTCCCTGCCTTGGAAACCTTGTACTCTAAATAGGAGAGGGGAATTGAGAGTGGCAGAAGAAATAGGCAAAAAGAGGGGTGATTTACTTGGAACGTGTGGCACATTAGGAGCCAGAAATGGAGGCCAGTTCTCCTGACTCCCAAGGCAGCAATGTCTCCTGTGAGCCTTGGTGACAGTTTCCAAGGAAGGGTGCAGCTGTAGGTCCAGGTGAAGTCTCTATAAATCTCTATAATCTAGTATATAATTTAACCAAAAATTCTACAGTCAGTTACAGCCCCAAGGAAACAAAGCAGTAGATCTTTCCTTTCCACCACTATTTGATTGCTGGGTTGGGACCTCTTTTTCTACATATTGGTCTGAGTTTTTCCAATTTTAACTCATCCTGAATTAATTACTTGCTAAAATTAATATAGATATCCAAGGGCTACGTGCATAATTCCCAATTATATTTAATTGAGGAAATATAAACTGAGGAAGTGTCAGTTTCTCCACGAGGATGTTTCCTTTATTTCAGGCTTTGAGCCCACATCAGCTCCAGCTCCCTCGGTCCCCGCATGGCAGGGCCGATCGATTGGTACGACCAAGCTCAGGCTGGTGGAGTTTTCAGCTTTCCTTGAGCAGCAGAGGGATCCTGAATCAGTAAGTATTTGTTGCCCTCGTGTCCACTGATTGTCAGCTTTGCTCCTTTACTCCTGATCTTCAGTTTTGCTCCTTTCGTCCTCACCCTCTGGGCATGCCTTCCAGGGTTAAATCTGGTGGAATACACCCGGTGTCTCTGTTCACTGCTGCTCTGTGCAATATTCCTTTCACCCTAGGACTGTGTTTTCCTTCCTTGCCCTCTTTTTCCCCATTTGCAGCAGCGAGAGGCCTCTGTGAGTGCAGGCAGGGTTTGCTCTGGCGCCCGTCTTGCTGCTGACCTAGTTTAGCAGGTGTACCAAATTGCATTGTGTTCTTGGCAAGAATTCAGTGCTTGAACTCTAAGTTAAAGACTGATCTATTTCCTAACCAAAACAAAATTAAGGACTTGCGCAGAAAGTGTGCATATCGCATATTGGATTTTTTTTTTTTAATGAAGTTTTTAATTTTCTTTTTAGTCCGCATACTATATCTGTGAGGATAGTCTCTGAGGTTGACTGTAATGTTTCATTTACTCCAGTAAGCCTTGAACCCTGACATTTATCACCATCTATTTACGAAGGGCATTTTTCAGTAGCCTAGCACTGATTCTACTGCGCCACAAATAAATTGAAAGAACTTCTTTCAGCTTGAACCTGAGAATTTTTTCCAAGATAATTTCTGAAAAGCAAATACTGTCCTGAATGGGTGATATGGACAGGCCATTCTTGTTCAGATTTCTGGTAAAATACAGTAGCCTGGAGAGGAGAGAAGCTATCAGTTCCTTTTTATAATCCAGCACTGGAAACCATAGCATTTATGGGCTCTGGCCAGGGGTGTTATCCAAGGCGTGTTTGCCCTGCACAATGGGGATTGGAGACATAGCCCAGAAACCTTACAACAGAGGAATGCTCCTGGCAGAGACACGTCCCAGTGAAAACACACCGTATCTCAGCTATTCACACACCAAGCACATGGCAGTGTGCTGGTTTGCTAAATGTCTCACTTTGCCAGGCCAAATTAGCTTTGAGGTGCAGGAAATGTTTGGCTCCAGGTACGGTTCTCTCAGTGCTTACCTGACTGTTGGGCATCTGTGATTTCCCTGGAATCCCTTTGCCTTCCCATGGTCTCATGGCAGTCCTGGCTCTGGTGGGCTTCACTTTAGTGTGCTCCAGACCTCTCTGAAACGCCTCCTCCACTCCAAGCCCTGAGTCAGTCCAGGCAGCGCTTTGTATTTCAGCTGCCAAAGCACAACATCCAGGTTTCCCCATCAGTCACCCTTATCCATGCGCAGATTTCCCAGCCCTGGGCCTGCTGACCCCGTGTGAAATGTCCTGCTGATTTATGGGCTCTGCCATCCCCAGCCTGCCGCACGCCAGGATGTGAGTGTGGGCTCCAGGTCACTGGGAAAACAGGATGCGCCACATGACGCTCAGCATTTCTGTCTCTGTGTGAATGAAATCTCATCTCATAACGGCTCTTTGGCCACTATGCCACCTAATTGTCCCTTTTCCATAGGCTTTTATTACATAAATCTATATACAAAACCCGTGGGCTAACACGGTGTAGTGCTTCTGTATCTCTGGGGTTTTATTTAAAAGGGAGCAAACAGGGGCTGAGCAAGTGAGTAGGTTTGGCATTGACGAGAATGAGTGGTTACCCAGGATGGCCCCACAAGTACTGCAAAGCCTTCTTTGGAGTAAATGATATTCCAAATATCATTTGGAATTTCTGAGGGTGCAGAGGCCCACTGGATCTTGTCCCAGCTTGCAAGAAGACTGCTGAGAAACCCACCTTTTAAATGCACTTGTGCGGGAGGTTTACAGGACAAGCAAGAGCATCAAACTACCCAGACTTGTTTTAAAAAGAGCAGCTACTCGTGTGCTGTAACGCTGCAAAAATGAGACTCAGTTCCCAATTTAGTTCATTCTTGCATCCAAGTGGGGCAGTGCTCTGCACAGGGGCAGCCTGGACTGTCCAGGCTGTCAGCATCACTGCCTGGCAAAGGGGAGTCAGGAGAAGGGGAAGTGTTGCTCAGACCCAATTAAGTAAATTTGATTATTTGGCATTGAAAAAAAACCCCAAGGCAGTGTGACCGGTTTCCAGGGCAAAGGGAGGAGGATGTTTGCTGGAGAGGCGCTGGACAGAGGCACTGGGGTGCAGGGACAGCTCTTTGCCCTGTCTGCAGTGCACAGACCTCTCCAACAACCACCAGGAGTTCTCCTTGGAAGGGAGAGCAAACCTGGCCTCCTGTAGTGCCATTGCAGAAAATGTGAATTCTGCCTGCAGCTTTGCACACCTTCCTTTGTGTGGCTGAGATGGTTTATTGCAGGTACGGTTTGCACAGCAGAGAATGGATGGGGTTTTATTATTTTTCAAATAAAATCAGCAAGGCAGGTGATGTGTGTTTGCACAATGTGCACATGAAGTCGTGTAGGCACGTGCTGTGATTGCAGCACCTCCTTTGTGCCTTTGCTGACCTCAGAAACAAATGTATTTATGTGCTGCTACAGGAGAGATGTGTAGGAGTTCTCATGTGTCTTCTGAAAAAAGACAGTTATATATTCATTACATTGCTGACTTTACACAGAAAATGACATAAAATATTATCTTCATCAAATGTGCTTCCAGCATTTTAGTAAAAAAGGTGACCCTTCCTCCTTCTCTCTCCCAACACAAAATCAGGCCAGAAAGCCTCATGGTAGTGGGAGCAAATAGACCATAAAATATAACCTGGAAGTTTATTGAAAAACGTTTATTTGGCATGGCATCTGGGGACAGGACTTGATCCTGGCAGGCCCCTTGCAGTCCGTATTCTTGCATGGAAATTAGAAATTGGGGTTTCTCAGCCATGGTGAATCCCAGTACCTGCAGTGGGGCTGTGCCTGGGCACAAAGGTCCACCCACAGGGAAGGAATTCCTTGTAGGAGTGGGGTGTTCAGCATTTCTCTGGCTCTTCCAATGGCAGTTGGTGTTTAAAAGTACAAAAGCTGCTCAATGCCAGGCAGTTTTTGTTAGTTCAGAGTGGGCATTCTGGAGGGTTGGAAATCTGCTCTATAGAGTCCTGTCATTTGTGGATGGCTGTTGATCTTTTTCCTTGTCTAGACACAAAATTGTTCCATTTACCGAAGAGAAAAACATAGAAAGGAAACGATAAACAACCCTCACTGTAACTCTGCATGGCAGAAGATAGTCTGGGGAACACAAGATGCAACAGTTGCAAAATATTGGAATACTGACCCTGCAGCTGAGGATGGGTAAAACTGCTCCTCCTTTTACAGGAAAATCAATTCAGTTTACAAATGTCAAGCTGTATTTTCCTTTTGTGGCATTTTGTGCTCAGTTACAATTCCTCAATGGTGCATAGAAGTTTCCCTTGCAGGTCCAAGCAGCAGCATTTCAGTTACCTTTGATTATTGCCTGCTCTATATAACTCTGTTCTCAGCAGATGAAGCAGTGTTTGTGCCCATCTGTTGCTTCCAAGACAGGTTTTCCTTAATGGGGGCTTTCCATTTTTATTGGAGTGGTTCTGTGAAAGTTCAGGACAAATGCTTAAACCAAGTAATCCCATGTTCCCTAACAAATATAAACTGAGCATACAAGCAGATTAGAAAGCATCTAAGCAATTGACTGCTACACAAGTAGATATAAAGTTCAAAGACTGTAACAGAAATGAGAATAATTCAAATTCATATACATATATATATATATTCAAGCTTGATTTTCAGTCAGAGAAAAAAACCCTATCACCACCCAACAAAAAAACCCTTTCTTCTCTTCCTTTTTGAGGTTTCTCACTCTTGCTGTCACATTTATTTAAATTGTGAGCACTTCAGACAGCTTTACCTTTAAAATATCTATATAGGGCTATAAAGAACATGGCTGATGGACATTTTCAGTATTAGTCCACCCATCCAAACTGTCAGATTGTGTTAGGTCCAAATGTCAAAAAGTATTTTAAAAAGTGCTGAAGAAATAAAACATTCTTTATGTTTTAATTCAGGTTTTATTGTTGTTGTAAAAGGACTTTGTGAGCCCGGGGAGAATTGTGCCTGAGAACCAGAAAGGGAAAGCAATTGCTCAAGGGCCATAAAAACAGCCTGCCATCATTAGCCAAATGCAGTAAAATTCACCAAAGTTAATCAAACCACCTAAGTGATGAAAAATAAATGAGATCTTCTCAAAAGAAGCCCTCCATCCTTGAACAATATCCATTGTTGCCATGATTGTTTATCCTTTCTGTATTCCCTGTAAACAGTATAAAAAGCAGTCCAGCATTTCACTCACAAGGAAGTCCTTGGTTTAGTGTCTTTGTGATGCCAAAGGACAAGAAAGCAAACTCACATTAGGATGAATGTCTCGGAGACACAGACTCGGGATTTGAGGTCATTTTAATCTGGAATCAGAAAAGGTTTTACCAAACACAAGGCTCATTTATTTTGCTGTGCTGGAGAGCTGCATGTTGGCCCTGGGATGCAAATGCCATACTCTGTGAAATGCTCATTTTTGAGTGCCCGTAGTTAGAAGTCCCAAGAAAACACTTTAAGACAGTCCAGTATTGCCACAGGCTCCAGTCTTGAAACTGTGGTGTGGCAGCAGATTTCCCATCCAGTGGCATTCCCTGGAGATCCCAAGGAGATGTGATGGAAATGCCAGGCCAGCTTCCCCAGCCCAGTTGTAGCAGGACATGGACTTTCCTGGGGCCAGAACGTGGTTCTGTGTTTTGGGAGACCAGCACCATTTATCCCCCAAAGCCAGCCCACGGGTGGAAAGCCTCCTGGGGCCTGGCTATGCTCCCACTGCTGCCTTCATGGACCTCTCTTCCTTTCCTCAAATCCCACCGCTGCTGGGGAAATTCCCCAGCCAAATGGGAAGTGCAGGGGACACGTGGGGTGGGCTGGCACTGGGGTGGGGTGGGCTGTGGCTGTGAATTCCCCACTCTGCCTGCCCCAAGCACGCGTCCTGCCTCACCCCAAGGGCTTTGCACCTGGCTGTGCTTCTGCCCTGCATCTCCCCAACTTGTCCAACAGCTTCCCCCACCCCTACAGCCACCCCAAAACCGCCTGGCCTGGCTGCAGGGCCAGGCTCTCAGAGGTTGGGAAATATCCCCCCGTGCCTGCTCTGCAGAGAGCAGATAATGACGTGCTCACATGTTTATTTGTTCCTCTGCTGCATTCAGTGGAGATGTAGATGGCCCTTCTTTGATAAGCAACTATTCAGTAGTTTGTTTTCTTCTGCTGTTGAAATGTGTGGCCCCGTGCCCTGCTCGCTGTGCACTGTCTAACCTCCCTTCCAAATGGAATTAATAATTCCCTCCATTTGCATTTCACAGATGTGCTGGTGCAGTCTCTTTAGATTAAGGAGCATTATTACTCACAATTGACAAACCAAGAAGTTCAGGTGCAAAAGAATGAATGGACCACTGATTTTGAGGGTCCCCTTTTATTTGTCATGAGCCTGATTTTGCAGAATACTTAATGTTATTGAGAGCTTCCTATAGTCAGGCATAATTTTCCCATCTGAGCACTCAGCACTTCTGGAACTGGGACCGCAGGGTCTTAAATCAGGCAGGCCAGAACTGAAAGATGCATCTTTCCTGTTGCAGAAAAGCTGATGGAAACGTTGTGTAAGTACCTTGCCCAACCAGCAAGTCCCAGTTTCACACTGGGACTGCTGTGGCAGTAGCTGGGAAATGCTGCGTAACATTAAGGTGTCAGAGAACTGCCCTCCCTCATCACCTACTTCTCCATTCCTGCAACCATAAAGTCACCCAAAATCCCCTTTTACTTTGTATTTCTGATTCAAACCCTGAGCAGATCCAGGCAGGAGTCTGAATGCATGGAGGTCCATGAAGGACCAGGTTGCCCATACAGCTGTATCGTAGCATACAGCACAGAAAGTTCAATTAACATTTCAGAGGAAAGTGTTAAAAACCTTAACAACAGGAGTTGGTACAGGCTTCGGTTATAGCATTAAAATGTCAGGTTTATAACTCCCAATCTGCTTCAGCTGAGGACAACAGCAGCAGGAATTAAATATCCAGTTACTAGCGTTTTGGTAGAAATAAGAAAACTTGTTGGCAGCCCAAGTGATTTTCTTACATCAGCAGGAAATTAAAGAGTTTCAGATTTACGAGATAGGGCAGAGCTGAGGCTGGGCAAGGTGCAGTTAGAGCTGCACAGAGACTGCTGATACCCCAGTGCCTGGGTTCCAGGCAGCCCACCCCAGCTGGCTCCTGTCCCCCCAGAAGCACCATCGCTGCTCAGGCAGGTGACTCCCAGCAGTGTCAGTGGGATTTGGGAGGGCTGAATCACGGCTGTGCCCCGGGGTGCAGCCCCCTTGCACTCGGGGTGCTGTGCCCGTGAGCAAGATCATTCCCACAGAAACAGCTGCTGCCTCTCAGGCCACCTGCCTTCCACCTTCTCAGCATCTCCATCACCCTGTGGATGGGCAGCCATTCACCCCCCCC
>WEKY01010874.1:9927-58196 GCA_013390045.1 Picathartes gymnocephalus | reverse complement strand
TTGATACAGGCCTTCAAAGGGACTGAAGGTCATTTGTTAATTTTTTTTTTTCCAGGCAAATTCTGAACATTCCAAAGAAGTTTTGAAGCCATCATTAAGAAATGCCTCTATGTAAAGAAAATGGCAGAGAATGAAAATATTTAATTAGACAAAGAAATAGAAATACCAGCTATATTGAAAGACCTTATTATTTCCTGGACTATGGACAAAGAAAAAAAAAAAAGTAGAAAACAATTATGGAAAATATACTGAGGAGTATGAAAATATTCATTTTCCCCCCTAAAATTAGTGAAAAAAAAATTCATTATATTAATCCTGACCTATTGCTCAAATCTGTGAAAAATTTTTTTTATTCATGATGTTAATCCTGAGGTATTGCTCAACTTCTTGAAATATGGATTTTTTTTTTTCATTACCTTCTTCCAAACTTTGGANAAAGAAAAAAAAAAAAGTAGAAAACAATTATGGAAAATATACTGAGGAGTATGAAAATATTCATTTTCCCCCCTAAAATTAGTGAAAAAAAAATTCATTATATTAATCCTGACCTATTGCTCAAATCTGTGAAAAATTTTTTTTATTCATGATGTTAATCCTGAGGTATTGCTCAACTTCTTGAAATATGGATTTTTTTTTCTCATTTACCTCATACAAACTTTTGAAAAAGCAGGTTCAGTAATGAGTAGATTCAACAGTCAACATATAAATTCCAAGCTAAAAGAACTATCTGACTCTTCCTTTTTTTCATATGGAGATGAATAGAATAGTTACCACATTGCTGCAGTCTTCCGCGAACATACCTTCTGCAATTCTCCCCAGAAGAATGTGAGCAGTCTCACACAGCTGATGTGTAATTGGAAAGGGAGAAAAAAGAACTGAGAGGGCTCTACTAGAATCTACAATTCATATGTAGAGACACAATAACAGAAGGCAGGACTTCTCCCAGTTTCAGCTAGGCGTGTATAATATACTATAATTCTTCAAGCATTTGTAATTCCTATTTTCCTGTTTTCCACCTCAATCAGCTGGTGATCAGATTCTGGTGCCAGTACCTGTGATAAACTTCATAGTTGAGGCAGGGGCTTAAAATGACTACAAATAATAGCAGCTGAGAAGGCTGCTAGAAAAGTAGAAAGCAGAGTTTTACTTTTCAAGAAAACTAGCAAGGCAATTGGGTGACATAAATGTGTAGAGGAAGTAAAAACCCAATGCAATTAACCACTGAGTTAAACAACACTGTCACTTTAGTATCTTTGTTAACTCAAAAATCTGGCTTTTATCAGACATGAGGAATGGATGAACTATTTGGCAATGGAATTACACAAAGGGACACGGCTATTCTTATCATAATTCTGAAACAAAATTTCATTACACAGAAAACTATAGAAAATTTGAATATGTGTTTGCTAGATCACCACTTACCACAGTTTGCAAAGAGCAGATTCAGTTCATTACTATGAATCCTTATAAAGCAGGCAGAAAATTAAAGAGCTGGGACAAAAACTGTGTATGTCACCAAGGACACACAGCTACTCTTAGAAGCATCAAAATATCAGGGAGATATAAATCATTATTATGTATAGGTACAAGATGTATGGGTTTCCTTGTCTTTGGACAGATTACAAGGATCATCCTCTTGGAAGGAAAGGAGAACTAAAAATATTTCGTGCTAGCTGTGTCTTCTGTTAATAAATGGTGGGCTATTTCTGTCTATAGAATCTCAAAAAGGACTGTATTGTTCATCAGAAATTATAGTTTGCTTATGACCCGAAAGTATAAACATTGTAAAGTTTAAGTTATAAGGACAACATTGGATGTGCTCAGCTGTATAGAGCACTATATTTTTAAAATCAGTTCAGGTGTGCTAATTTACACTTCAAAATTTGACCTTCTGTCTCTACAACAGAAGTGACAAAAAGTTTAACTCCTGAAGAGGTGTAGTATGATTTTCTGATAAAATAATCTTCTGATAACATTTAGACTGAAAAAGAAATATGCTGTAGTCCTCCCTCTGTTACAAAATCAAGTCACTTAATCTGCTTGGTTGAGATTCACTTCCATTCTGCAACAGATTTATGCACCCTCTGAGACTGAACTTAGGAAGTTAGTGATGCACAGACCTGAGCGAATTTGCCCTCTTAGTCAGCTCCTTGTCTGGAAATCTGGAATAACAGCTTTTCTACCAGCAAGATTCTTCTAGTAATATTCTTCATCCTCCTCACATTGCAGATATTGGAGAACATTCTTTGTGTAAGGTTTGTGATCTGCTCCGCAACTATGTGAATAATATCATATAACTGATTAATATATTTTAATGCAAATTGCAACAGAATGTATTGTTTACTTAAGGTTGTTTTATCTTGAGTCTGAACATCTCTAATCATTGAGTATGGATACAAGCATGCTACTTAAAACATTTTTAGTACTATGTTTTTGTTAGTGAAACCTTCAGCATTGTGCAGCTAACTCACGTGCACTCTTTCTGGGCCGAATTGATACAATTTGTGTTTCCCTCCTCATGCTGAAGCATTGCTTGAACTGTTGTGACTTGCCGAACTTTAAATATTCCTTGTCTTCTGTCTCTGAGAAAAATCCAAGGCCATCAGATAATGTGGCAGCCATTAATTCTGCAACAAAGCATGTGGCTCTGTTGCAGAGATGGAAGATTTAGCACAAGAAACACTCCTAACATTCTTGAGGAGTACTAGCAGCCCACTGCTGATATTACCCTGAAATGAATGTGCTGTCTTTATTCATTATTCACTCCTTTCCCTTTTAACTAAAGTCAGTTTAGGGGGGAGTGTGTGTGGGGAATAATAAAAAGAAAAGACAGTCTTCCCTTGATAGGTCTTATTTCATCACTGACAGACTTTGATTCAAACCTTTGTGTTGTGAAGTCTGTTATTTTCCATTTGACTTAAAGAGGATTTTTGCTGTAACCTTATTAAGAGTCTTTCTGAATTCTAAACTCTTCACTTAATGCTTCCCATGGAAATGAATTTTGTAATCTGATTTTTCACACAACCAACATTTACTTGTTCTGTGTTTGGTAATTTTCATTGTATTCAATGATTCCTTTGCTCTTAATATTTTAGAATATTACCCCATCTACTAAATCTATATATCCTCATATCCAGTCTTTACTGTATTACTTTACTAAGTTAGGTTTGACTGTTGCTATCTCTGGGAAATTCCTGTCCATGTCTATTCCTACCTTGAAGAATTTTTTCTTATATCCAATCAAAATATTCCTTTGTGTGAGTTGTGTCCATTGCCATCTGTCTTTTGCTGTGCACCTTTGAGTGGAATCTGGCACTGTTTTTTTTAAAACCAATTATTAGGTAAACAAAAACTACAGTAAGAATTCCTTCTCTCCCCCACTGCAAACAAATTTATTTTCTTCAGTTTCTCAGTGTACTCTTGCATTCTAAACAGAATCAAAATAATTTAGGCAAATAACTCGCATCTCAAAACAGTATCACTCCCATGGATGGATGCAGAGAATTGAAAAGTACTTGGGAAATCTTAATCCATTATGCATGCATGTACACAAATGTACATACACACACATACTTCTAGTGAACCACTGCTCTGAAGAATGAATTTTCAATGACCATAAAACAAGAATGTGTGCACATTCTGGTCATTGAAGAAGAAGATACTGGAATACCCTGAGGCTACTTGAAAGCCAGTCCTGGGACAACAAGATAAAGTATCTTAAAAAAGAAATGTTAAGACACATTCGAAAAATGTGAATATGCTACCAAGGAATTAAATCTTCCTGGATGTTAAAGTAAAGGAGGCATATACAGAAATTATAGCAGAGAACCATATCTTGAAGAGTGCAGAATAAAAACAGAAACCTATTTTGGGAAAATCTCTCTACCACTGTATTGGTATTCCTTAACAAAATCAAGTATAATATAAATTTATATAAGTTATAATAATTAAAAATATTATTTATTATGCAACTTATTGATAATAAATAAAATATATTATTATAAGTATATAAACTTTTGGTTTTCCAAAAGTGATAACATAGATCAAATTGTCTTCAGATTGCTTATATGAGATTGCAACATAAACTAGTAACTGTCTGGGCTTTGCTGCTTCAAGACAGAGTAAGCAGAGCTGATCATTATGGTTTCCTGCAATTTTACCTCTGTAAGTGCTATCTCAGAGGAAACACATCCATCACTTTTTGTTCATCTGTTACCTTCACACTTGTCACTTGATTGTACTTTTTTGCAACTCTTACATAGTCCAGTTTCCTTTACATCCTATTTACCCCCTGCAAAATCTCCAGTCAATCTTTCAATCTAGGGTCTAAGAGAGAACACAGCATCCAAGATGTGGTCTCAGAAGTGTCAGGTAGAGATAAATAATCATTTCTCTTGACCCATGCTCTTGCTAATGCAGTCCAGCACACAGCTAGCCATCACTGAGAGGTTGTTGCCCAGATCATACAGATGCATGCTATCGTCTGGGAACTCCCTGTTCATCTAGGAAGGCCTCCGGGCATTTTCACCTGTCTTCTTCTTTGTTGCAATTAATTGCTCCTAATCTTTGTATATTAATCATCTTCCCTTCATGGCTTTATGCCAAGTAACAATGAAGCAGATCCCTAAAGAGGCCAAAATCTGTTCTCCTGAAGTCCAGGTTAGTGAGCTTGCTCTGTGCTCTGTGACCTCCTTTCATGGTCACTGCAAGGCTTCCCTTGATCTTCATATTCCTCGTCATTCCTCATGACCTTGCTATGGTGAGAACAAAGTCCACCATAGCACCTCTCCTCATGGGCTCCTTTATGTCTTAGGGAAGCAAGTTACCATCAACATGTTCCAGGAACCTCCTGGACTGCTTGTGCCCTACTGTGTTGTCCCTCCAAGAGATATTCAGGTGGTTGAAGTCCCCCACAAGCAAGAGGACTTACAAATATAAGGCTGCTCCTATCTTTCAATAGAGAGCCTCCTCTGATCAGTTTCCTGGGCCATGGGACCTGTAGCAGACTCCTAGTAAAATCTAACCTGATTCTGCCCTCGTTTTAATCCTGACCCTTAATCTCTCAGTCAGTGCCTTTTTCATTCCCTCATGGAATTCACTGTTTTCCTCAATAATAAAATGACTTATCAAAACCAGTATTATGTTCAAATCCCCTCTATGTAAAAAAAAGACCATTTTGACATTCTAGTAGTGAAATTCGAAGGAAATTAAGGTTTATCTGTTTTATTTACACAGGAGCCAGTATTCCATGTGAATTGACAGTGAGTTTCACAGGTTTTGTTTGAAAGGTAAGTGACCTCAATTTTTCCTTCTTTTGTGTCAAAATAAGTACAATTAGTCAAAGTTTGGGGGATTTTTAAGTGCAACCGCCCCTTACCAATATAAAGGAATTTCCCTCAAAAATTTGTTTTGATGAACAGAAATCCAGGAAAGGTCAAACCACTGGGCAGCCACCATTCTGCAAGAGGACAACTAGATCACTTACTGATTTGCATCCGTGTGCCAACTGAAACCTGCTGTTCAGAGCAGAGTACAGAAACTGTCCCTGATTTAGGATATCTATACATGCTCTTTCCCAGTAGGAAATTTGTTTAGTAACTCAAAGAAGTATGATATACAAGTTTTCCTAGTGTGACTTCAGAAGTGTAATAAACACATTTCCAAAAAAGGTACTAGTCATCCTTTTTACAAGAATTATTTTAGGATTTATATTATGCATGGGAATAAGCAGTAAAACTTTGCATAATTTGTATACCTTCAAGAGCAAATGTGAGCAAATACTTATAACTGGTAATAAAAAGCTACATACATTTCCTATACCTCCAGCTTAATCTTTCCTTGCCTATCAAAAAGGATCAATTTACATTTCAAATAGTAAGCTTTCCTTGCTTCCTGCAGCTCCTGGCAGAGGCAGCAATTTTTCAGTCTGAATTAATGGAAGTGACAAAGAAACAAATGCCATTCTATCACTTTATAATCCAGTGAGTCAAGGATGATCCCTACAATGGGAAACTTTTGCAGATATCTGTTGCTAAGGCATGCTCTACTACAAAATAAATTATACTGAAAAGATACAGCTAATTTTGTATACTGGATACTGGAATCTCCTCTAATTCCTGCAGTTTTTGTGCTACAGTTTTAATTCAAAAGGTAAGCAATCAGTCAACAGGAAATGGCTGAAGCTGTGTGTTTAAAATGAAGTTGGCACCTTCCTTAAGATACACACAGAGAGTTCAGAGCCTTACACCAGGCTTAGTACTTGGACTGACTGATTCCCCAAACTGTTATCCTTCCTAACATTTGTTCAGCTTTATTGACATCAGTGACCTTGGATGGATTCTTAATTAGGCATTCATTAGATCCGCTCTGAGCACAATAAAATGACACCATATTAAAACTGTAAGCAACAGCCTCATTATGCTAAGGCTCCATAGGCTGGCATCACCAGTTAAGGGGAACAGATGTTTCGAGCAGAAGAACCTGAGAAAAGAAAATGACAAAAAAAAACATCCAGTGAAATTGGGCCACGGGTTTATTTCATTTTTAAAAATATTTTGTCACCTTATGTCTCACTGTAATATTGCATTTCTAAAACAAGATCTTTCAAACACTGTTGTTTTTTGAAGCCAGGTATTCACTTTCTTGTGACCTTAATGTATGTTAGAGTTTCAGTAAGGAGCTACTTTCTGCAACTGGGGCACAAGAGGATGAGACAGTCTTGAGAGACACTCTTCTTTAGCATCACTGAATTCAAGGTCTCTCAACCTCCTTTTCACTGTACCACAAATGACACAAGTCAGTGTCACTACGATGCTATTACTTTTATCTTTGATTTTACATGGATGCAGCAACTATTGGATAATTCAAAAGGAAAATGAAGACCTTGAGTTAGTTTAGTAAGTCAGAGAACTGTGGTAATAATATTGTGAGTTTGATCCTCTTATGGGCCATTCTCTTAAGAGCTGGACTTGGTTATCCTGGGTCCCTTTCAGCTCAGATTACTTCTGTGATACTTCTCTTTGTTGGAGAAACGCTCATTTTATGTAATCAGAATAATCTTCTCTGTCACTGCATTTTATGAAAGCAGAGGAGTGATAGAAATATATGTAGAAGATACAACACAGCATAAAAATTAGGTAACATATATGTGATTCCTAACATAAAATGTATAATATATAATATTCAGTGGATAATATAATTTGAATGTAATGTATACAATGATTTTTTATATTTTAACTCATAGCATCACAACTCTGTTTAACACTTTTCAGAGTTCTGTCTTTATTCCATATATTTATATTGCTTTTAATGAAGGAGAATGAAATGCTAAATAAAATTTCCTGAGTACCACTCAGTCCTATTTTCATTACTGAGCTAACTGTATGGTGCAGTTAACAGTACAAGAAAAATATTTTTGCTGGCCTCGTACATTCACAAACTTCATTCCCACTTATTCATTTCTCACTAAAACAGGACTTATTCTGTCCACTGAAGGCAAAGAAGGGATTACAGTACTGTGGACAGAAACTAAATAAAATATTAGGACATGAGCCACAGAGTCCTCAATCATTCTGGACTGCACATATACAAATATACCTGCCTTCCACCTTCACAGAGTTAGCTAGCCAAGGCAAGAGCAAAATGCAGATTCCACAGTAAGACTGATATCAGAGGAAAATGTATCCTCCACTCCATTTCAACAGGTCTTCAAAAATGAAAAACTTGAGGACCTTGGCCCATTGTCGGTATCCACTGTGACTTGCCTTTTCATAAAAAACAAAGACAAAACTACCCCTTTGTACAATTTAATTTCTCTTTACAGTTTTAATTTTAAAAACTTGGGCTAGAATTTAATTGGGACCACTGGGATTTTAGTAATGCCACCAGTATCTGAATCAGAGGTATTTTATAACATAAGACGATGATATCTTTTATTATAATTTTTTTTTAAAATTTAAATAGTGCTTACATTCAATCTCCACTGATTTTGTCTTTAAATGTATTTTCTGGAAGACCTTTTTAAGAATTAAGGAAAAGCTATATTTGACTAGATGTCTGTCTAAAGCCATATTTTAAAAGAAGAGAACTCTTTCAATTGTAATCAGTATGATATGAATCATATCAAGTTTAGAAAGCCCTTTTATAGGCAGGTAAGAAGCAATTTAGCCTCAAGGAGTTTCTTCTTTGGTCAAATGTCTGGTTGGTGCTTTAAAGATCAGCTTCAAATTACTTAAAAACCTTTATTAAATATTACTTTAGTATCAAAAAAAGTTTAAATATCTTGAAATCCTACTAATTTCTTTGCCTCATTTCAACATTCTGGCAATAGAAGCTGCTGATTAATTACACATTTAGAAAAAAAGATGCACTCCTTTTAGCTATTTCTGAGCAAGTAAATTGCACCACAGGAGTCAAGATCTGAGTCTCCTTTCTATTCTAACTTCTTCATGTTGAAAAACTGAATACAAAAGATGTAATGCAGTGGGAAAGTAAGCCCCAGTCTAACAATGACAAAAGCATAAATTACTGCCTCACTCAGAAATGGTGACAAAGACAAAAGAATTCTTTGTGGGCCAAAATCCAAAGAGAGCAGCGCTGTCTAGTATTATCTCTAACAGTTTAAATGCAGCAGGGAATCCTTTGGGCATGTTACACTAATCACCTAACTAATAAGGATCCCCTTTGATATCAACACTATTTACTCCGTTATCTCCTGTGGCCTAACAGCAATATCTTTACCTTGTGTGAAAGTGCCCTCATTTTACTCAGCAAAAGTGTAGGAGTGTAGGACACCCTGATATCTACCCTCCCAAAGAAGATTGGTTTCTTCAACATTAACGAGCACTGAGAGACACCAGCCTCCTTTGTAGATGCACTGTAGCTCCTTAGGCAGAGACACTGCAGAAGGGCAGTCTCTAATATTCCTTCTAGGTCTCCCCAAGGAGGAAAGAAAGAAAGAGAGAAAAAGAGAAAGAGAGGGAGAAAAAGAGAGAAAGAGAGAGAGAGAGAGAGAGAGAGAAAGAAAGAAAGAAAGAAAGAAAGAAAGAAAGAAAGAAAGAAAGAAAGAAAGAAAGAAAAAGAAAGAAAGAAAGAAAGAAAGATCACTCTTCCACATTAATCTCTTCAATTAATCTTCTGATTGGATATCAATGTAACAAAATCACTAGATATATGCAAATGAAAACATTTGTTTAAATGGTTTGGAAATAAAACTGAATTAATCATTACCAAGTGCAATGCTGTTTGAACATGCATGGCTATTTCGAACATCACAAAGCATGAGGAAAGAATATGAAGATTTGAAGTAGACTGAAACAACCTGCTGTCCCACCAAGGCATAACTGTTTATATTACACTTTTCTTCTGTTTTCTCCAAGTCCAGAAGCATTTAATTAACACCCCATGCAAAAGACCTGTGGAATAACTCCACAACATGTGAGTTGCAAAGTAGGTGTGTTTATTGCAGCGCTGGGTGCATGGGGGACCACTCCTCCAAAGACATGCGCACCATCAGCAGCCTTTGTCTCTGTATATATCCTCTAAACAGTTACATGTGTACTAAGTTACACAATACGCCCATACATATTCATAACCTATCCCAGCTTTGCATTATAATGAGCTCAAAAGCCATTTCCATATGCCCGTGCTTGCGCAGTGCCTCCTGGTGCTCGTGGGCCGGGGTCTCTGGGAGGCAGTAAGGGGTCTCCATCTTGGTGGCTTTCTTTGAACTCGCCTTCTGGGCAGATGTTCCAGGTTAGCTTGCCCTGGCCAAAACCACAAGCCTGACTCTTGCTGGCTCGGGCTCGTTCTGGGGTCTGAAAGCAGGATCCTTGGTCATGGTTTCTTCTCTTTATCAATGGTCCTCCATCCTCCCTTACATCTTTCTTTTCTGCTTGTCAAGCACAGTAAATGTTAAACCAGCATAAATGTTAAGCAAGCAATATCTAGCAAGCAGCTGCTAGATTTAGCAATACCTGTGATCAGCAACTAACTCTTAAAGCTCCAAGCCCCCTATATCAACAATCTTTGAAGTCATAGCACTAATAAAATCAATGGCAAAGCTGTCAGCAGCTTTGTAAGAGACACGGTTTTACTAGTGGCTCCTCCAGAAGTTCTGAATTACATTTTTCTTCAATTTCCTGTTTTTTGTTGTTTTTATTGTTGCTATTTTTTTTATTATTATTGCAATTAAATATTAATTATTTTTTCTGAACAACACTTCAAATAATATCTCTATCTTTCATTATTCATGAAAGAAAAGAAATTTAGCAGGGTACGCAGTAAGCATATGTGGAATGAGAGAGCATCTTCTTTATGGAAGTGATCCCATCAAGGAACTCTTCAGTGCAAAGGGAATAATAAAATAAGGTGGAAGTGTTAAATAAGAAGACACAGAGACACGAAGCCAACAGACAAGAGACAGCAGTCATTACCAGGGACAAAAAGTCTTCAGTTACAAGCCAAAGGCCCATTAAGAAACTACAGGCACAGCTTTGGAGAGGAACAGCCTGGGCTTTTTTCAGTTATACGAAGGAAACAAGTACATGGGGATCTGTGATGTTCAAGGGCTGTGTCATTGGCACCACACATGACTTAGGAGGGAGCGTGTTGGGTGGGGAAGGAGGTGGAAAGCAGCTACAGGGTAAGGGACAGACAAGACTTTGTACAGAATGGTCCAGCTCTGTGCAGGCCATGGCCCATCAGCAGTTTATCTCCCAGCCCAGCAGCTGTGTTCTCCCTAAATCCTGTGGTAGATCTCCCTGTGCCTCCTCATTTGTTATCCTGTGCAAGTGTAAGAACAAGAGGACTTAGATAGTTTTATCCATGTATATGAACACCGGAAGGGAGGGTGCCAAGAGGATGGAGTCAAGCTCCTCTCATTGGTGCCAAGCAATAGGATGAGAGGCAATGGACAGAAACTGGAATACAGGAAATTTCACCTGAAGATGCTAAAGAACTTCTTTACTCTGCAGATGACAAGTACTGGAAGAGGTTGTCCAGAGAGGTTTTGAAGTCTCCTTCTTTGGAGATAATTAAAAGTGGTCTGGACACAATCCTGAGCAATGTGCTCTAGGAGACCCAGCTGCAGCAGGGAGGTTGGACCATATGAGCTCTAGCCATTCTGTGACTCTGTGACTCTGTGAGGACCTGGTTATTGTAGGTGTGAGTGGACTGCGACCAGACAGTACAGTGAGATGGGTGTACAGGATTCTTGGGATGGTGATGCCAGCAGGCTGGAGCCAGTGGAGTCTCAGGGACACCAGCTGGAGGCAGCCGGGGGACTTGGCCTCAGCTGCATTGGTAAGTGGTGCATTTTAGGAAAATCAGCTACCAGGGGGCCAGGTGAGTGAGGTGAGTGAGGGGCTGAGTGTGGGGTGCCTGCTGCTGGCTGCTGGGATTGGAGACAAATATCTCCCCTAACCCTGGTACTAGGCAGGGGCACCAGTCAGACAGCAGGGCTGAGCACCTGCATGTGAACCAGGGGCCTGTGGGGCAGGTAAGGGATCCTAGGATCCATGAGCACATACCAGATGGACAGAGGCGCAATATCAGTACTCAGGGGATCCACAAATGTGCGTGTGCTTGCAATAGGAGAGTGGCAGATGTGTGTGTGTCTGTGTGTGTGCCCATGCACTTACTTGCACTGGTGACCTTCAATCCTAACCGAGACACAGCTGGCTGTCTGCACTGGTGTTTGTGTGAGCATTACATCTGGGTGCTGCTTGTCTGAGGCAGTATGTGCAACTAGACCTGTGTGTCTGTGGGTGTACAGATGTGTCTGTCTGTGTGTTCTTGGGGTACCTGCTCAGCTTTGCTACCGACTGAACCTGCAAACACCTCCCAGCCTAGGCAGAGACCCTGGCTCCTGGGCGTGGGAGTTACTGGAGGCAGTGTCAGTTTACAACATTCCTTAGACAAAAGAAAAGCGGGAAAAAAAGATACTTGTTAAAATTATGTTTTTTCTATTCTTTGAAGAATTTCAGCAAGAAAAATATACAAATTATCCAATAAGTGGAGTTAATAAATGTTAATGTGATCACCAGACCCCCACTTCTCTCATTTACCTCTCATTTAATCCTGTCTCAGGGACATCACCATCATTGAATCATAGAATCAGAGTGTGTTTTTTTATTGAAAGGGGCCTTAAAGATTATCTAGTTCCACTCCCTCTGCAATGTGGAGGGATACCTTCTGCTAGATCAGATTACCTAGGGCCCGATCCAACCTGGCCTTTAACACTTCCAGGCATGGGGCATCCACAGCTACTCTTGGCAACCTTTTTCAGTGCCTTACCACCCTCACAATAGAGAATTTCTGTCTAATATCTTTCAATTTAAAGCCATCACACCTTGTTCTATCACTGCACAGCCCAGTAAAAAGCCACCCTTCAGCTTTTTTGTAGGCCACTTTATGTACTGAAGGGCCACAACAGTCACCTTGGAGCCTTCTCTTCTCCAGTCTGAACAGCCCCAGCTGTCTCAGCCTTCCCTTGTAGTAGAGGTGCTCCATTCCTCTAATCATCTGCCTGGCCCTTCATAACTGCCTTGAATCCATAGATTTCCTCTGATGATTTTCTATCTTAAATTTCCCCCAGATATTACCACACTCGTCTACAGTACTTGTCCCATGGCTTATGTGGTCTCTGCAGTACTTCAGTAATTTTTACCTTCTTTTGTGTTTCCTTTTTTTCTTTTTTTTTTTCTCTCTCTTTTTTGCCACCTAGCAACCTCACAGGGAACATATAATATCTCCCTTAGAAAGTCAAAAAGTGAAGGGGGACCCCCATACTTTTACCTTCAATTTTTTGTGTATTCCTATTTGAATTGTGTTGAAATGGAAAAAATGTTGGTAGAACTCCAGCACAAATTCACGTGCAGTATGTTTTTTCTGTATCTCGACTAAAAGGTCCTCAATTCAAGGCTGTTTTGTAGCTACTTGAAAAACCATTGTGTTGTGTCATTTGCACAACATATAGGCAGATTTAAATACATAGTAGAAATGTGACTCCTCTGAGGGATACAAAGATAAACAAATAGAGACAATACATGGAGATCATGGTACAAGATATACCCATTTCTGTTATCTCTAGGTGATATTTCAAAAAGCCAGACATTCACTGGCATGGGCTTGTCTTGATTGAACAACAGAAAAAAAAAATCAGGTATTTTACATTAAGAGTACTTCAATCAAGAAACATGACAGGTTTGACATTTAAAAAGCGAATGATGTGACAGTCACACCAAGATACATCTACAGCTACATCAGTGGATTTATACATTTGCAAGAAGTCTGAATTATGTCTTCATGAGCAGGTGTTGTTTTCAACCTGAAACTCTTCCAAAGCTATCACTCACTTGACAAAAAATATATAATTTCTTAGCTGACAGGTTTTGTAACAAGTGCTGCTTGAGAGCAGGCAAAGATCTGATAAAACATCATGCAACAGGTCATATCTAGGTATATCTCCAGATGCTTACCATGGTAAACTGCCAAGACAGTTTTGTAAGTGGACAAAGTAAAGGGTTTTTTGAGTGTATGTGTGCCCTGATTTCAGCTGGGATAGAATAAATTTCTTCTCAGTAGCCAGTACATTGCTGTGTTTTGGATTCATAATGATAATAATGCTGATAACACAATGATGTTTTGTTTTTTCCTAAGTTGACTTTATCCTAAGTCAAGGACCATTTTGTTTTGTGTCTCATGCTCTGCTAGTCAGGAGGTACACAAAAAAAGGTACACAAAAAAAAAGTGAGAGAGAGCATAGCTGGGACAAATGACCCAACTGGCCAAAGAGATATTCTGCAACTAGAGAACATCTTGCCCAGTACATAAATTGGAAGAGTTACCCAGCAGGGAGGCCCATCTGGCATAGGTCAGGAGGTGGTAAGCAACTGTGTTGTGAATAATTTTTTTGGTTTTTTCCCCTTCCCATTATTATTTATTATTATTGTTATTTATTTCCCCTGTTATTATTGTATATAACTTTATTTTTATTTAATAAACTGCTCTTATTTCAATCTACAAGTTTTACTTTTGATTCCCCTCCCCATTTCACCAGGGTGAGGGGGAGAAAAGGGGGTTGAGTGAGTGGCTCTGTGGTGCTTAATTTCCATCTGGGAAAACATGACAATGTGTTGCTGTTTTCATGTTAATGACATATTTTTCTTTTAAGGAAAGAAGAAACAAGATAACACATTTATTTTTCAGGAGGTTTTTTATTTGTCACAAATGGGATACAAATTCCATCTTCTTGTAAAATCTAACCAAATAAAAATCACCATTTTCTCATTATCAATGAGAAATTATGTAATGATGTAAGAACAACCAGTTTGAGATGTCTAATTCCAGTAATGCAGTAATGCAATAACACCTAAAGTAGAACACGGACATAAATTAAAAATCTAAATACCAAATTTTCACCCAAAAACATTCTCAATCATTGACTAAGTCCATAAGTATTTACACATTATATGCACTCTACTACCAATGTCTAGTGTAATCTACTTAATTCTGTTGAAGTTATTCCATCCTGCTGCCAGTCTGGTACATAACTATTGTTCCAAAAACACATATTGTATTCTAAGGACAGACATATAATAACTGAAATGTTTTTGTAATATGTAGGTAAAATTTCAGATGTGTGAGGCCTGGAAAGTGCTTTAAAATGGACAAGACTGATGAAGTGATAGGGAAAAATAGTAAGGGAAGTTATATGGGAGTTATTATATCATAACGGCATCAAAATAGAAAATTTATTTCTATTGTGGAAGATGTGATCTGATAATATCTCTTCTGAAAGATGTGATACGTGACACATCAGATTTGTAACATTTAAACTTATTAAGACTGTCAAACTGAAGATGACCTAACAGGATGATATAATTGAATAATCTTAAAAATGAGATATTTGAGAACTTGCATGGGTCTTGAAAGATATGAGCAGAGAAGGGTGGGTGCATATGGGAAGGAGTCATATAAACAAAGGTCTATTAGTCTTGATGAAATATTCCAAGGTACTTTGAAACTAATTTTGAAAAAAAATGATACAGGCAAAGGTAAGTGGGAAAAAACACCTCCAGACCCCGTAAAATGCTATGTGTAATTTATGAGATCATAAAAGAGAAAAGAGAAAGTTCATGCCAAATTTTAAAAGTTAGTTCATTTTCTAGAGAAGAATGACTAATATTAGTCAAATATCTAATCTCTTCATGGGAAATTTTAAGTGAAGTCTCTGAATATGGGGGTTGGCACCAGAATGTTTAACACTATCGAAATTGAGGAACTGGAAATGACTGTGATATCTGTTGGAACAGTACCAGACTAGGAGAAAATATATACTGGAAGTTTTCATGTGTCTATTTTGGGACACATCTTACTGAATATTTTCTCACTGATTTAAGATTAACTGCAAGAACTTAATTTTCTTCATGGCATAAGTTTAGGAGATATTATTAAAACAGAGGAAGACTCAAATTTTGCACAGAAATCTTAAAATGAGCTTAAAAGACTGCAATCATATATGTTTTATATGTATAAAGAACAGCATGTAGCTGTGGACGTAGAAGAGGAGGTATGTGCAACTGTTACACTGAATTAATTTTTTGTGCAGATTCTCTTAAACTGGCCTTCAGAGAAAAAGAATTAATGGGGTCACATACCACACTAACATCAGAAAGATTTTTTTTCATACCTAAGGCACCTCTTAACTGATAAGTTCTCAGGAGGGCAAAATTTCATGTGTCTGATCTGTACATACCTGCCAACATCCAGGGTTCATGTCAACAACATTTACATAAATGTCTAAAAACTTCTTTGAATTATAGTGAAATGAAGCTAGTTATGTTCCAGAACTGATGTGAATGCTGTACTTTATAACAGAATTTTAGAGCATGCAAATTGCAGGGGAAAATAGAAAGAGAACAGATTCATGCACCTGTCTCTCTGTGAATATTATTGTTTGTTGGACTGCGAGTTATCTGCGTACCTCCCTCACTCTCGGCGTTGCAGTGAATGAGCAGGCTTTGATTTTTGCCCTGCTCCAAAAGCATTGGTAGCAGATGAGAAAGCTCCTAAAGTGGCACAGTCCTTAATTACTGATTATTTCCCAAATACATTTGCTTCCCCTCTAATATTGCCTCGTGAATATACTGCTACTGAGGGTTGTTAAGAAAATATAGACTGATTTCATAGTAGACAAACATCTCTGCTACTGGTTCGCTTGACACTTTTCTAGGCAAGAGGCTAAAGTTTATGAACTCTAGCAGTAAAATATTTTTACTGATCATGCCAATAAATTGGGGGTTACTTCTCACATTTGGGACATCTTTAGTATTTTGTGGACTGGCTCTGCAAAGTTAGCACTAGGTTTTCAGAATTAAGATTCTAAATTCAGATCTCTGTATTTATCATGAGCAGATATATTTATTTAACAAAAAGAATATGTCTAAGTATCTAGATGAATTTTATCTAAAATAGGTGATACAATGTTGTCTATATTTTTTCCTTTTTTTATGATAAAATCAAATCTATTGATTTTATTACAGAAAGAATATGGTTTTTAGAATAATGACCCAACCTAATTTTAGTTATAGAAGTTTCTGAGAATTAAATATATGATTAAATTTCTTGAGCAGTCAGGGTTGGTAGTTGGGGGGAAATAGCTCTCCAGAGCTATTTAATATGCTATTTTAAGAGTATGATGAAACTTTGGTCTCTCTCATTCCTATGTTTTTATATTCCCACTAAGTTTACTTTTGAATTTAACGACACCATTTCAAACAACTTCACTTATGCTTTAATGTAAGTTTTGCATTTCTTTGCATTGGTAAAAAATACCAATTTTCTATTGGTATAATGGAATACAGACCATTGCACCCCAAAATCCACTACCTACTTAAAAAGATAATTAAGTAATGGTGGTGTTCCTTTTGAAATACATGGGCTTCCACGTTACCCATTCAATGAAAGACAAGAAAATTAAATAACAGTTTTACTGTCTTACAGTGTACTTTATTATAAATGTTACATTTTTTTTTTTACTAGGTCCGTTGAGGTGCACCTGTCTCTTAAAGGCCTCCCTCACTCACAAAAAATAAAATAAAATAAAAGAATATATAGAAATAAAAAAAAAAATAGAGCATTTTTTTGTAAAATTTTCTTATTTCAAGAGAGGAAGATATTTTGTGTTGCGCCTTTTTTTTTTCCTGACCTTGGTAAAACCTAAGTTAAAAAAAGAAAAAAAGAATCGAACAGGTGTCATTCTCACTGAACCTCACAAATAATTCTGAAATCTTAAGCAAATCTCACTCAATGTCAGTTTTCATTACCAGCTGGAGGTCTACTGCATTTTTAAAAATACTAGGTTGAGGTTCATAACCACTTTAAGATCCTTGACCCTACCCTAGAGAATGCTTTTATTTGGTTTTTTTTTGCTAGGAGATGTGTTTACTGATGAAATATTAAAGGAAGAAGGCCTACCTCCCCCTGCTCCTGAACATTTTAATTGATTTCTGTCTTCCATCTGTTTTCTGTCCTTTGGGAACAGAAAAATGCACAGCATTTAACATCCTACCAACACTGACTACTGCTGTAAAGCAGTAGAAGGTTTCAGTGCAAGTCACTGGGGACAAGCAGCATTTCAAGCCTACATAACATGCTGAGAAGTACACCAAAATAAAGTGCAGGTGTGCGTTTCGTGGTTATTTACATCAACATATGTGTGTATGTTCATGCTTGAGAGAGATCAAAGGACAGGAGATTTTTTTACTCTGGAAATATTTTATGAATTGAGAAATTCTTATCAGTACTGAAGAAATAACTTCATATATAAATGCACGTTTTTCTATGACCTAGATTTTTGTATCTTCTAAACAACTATTAATAGCACTTATCGATAATAGAACAGCACTTTTTCCTTCCTTTACTTCCTAATAATCATAGAACCCCATCAATCCAATCTTTCCTACTGAACATTAATTATTTTTAAAAACCAGATAGCAATAAAACTGTAACTACATAGCAAAATGATTAATCTCTAGAACCCAAAAGACATGCTTTTTAGTGACTGACTGCTTACCTGATTTCTGTTTGAGGAGTCCAGATAAAATTCTGGTTCAGAAGAAAATCTCTGACTAAAAAAATGCATAAACTGATTTACTGAATAAATTACTCAAACAAAGAGAGCATTGTAACTTCGAAAAGAACATACTTTTCCACATATGTGGTATCAGATGCTTTAAGTAAGAAAAGTGGGCTAGAGTAGGTAGTATGTAGAAAACAGCCTAAAGTTACATTATTGTAGTCTTTAATGCCATTTACTTTCATCCTACAGCTTCATGAATGTGGCAGCAGGCCAGCTAACCTCATACAGCTGTGAAGAGTATATAGGATATAGTATGTGTCTCATGTAATGAATTGCATCTCTCCCCTTTTCTTTCACCCTCATGGCAAAAACGCTAATGATGTCCTGTTTTTCTAGAGGTATTAACTACAGTTTTGTCAATGATAGATTACATGTAAGTGCTGTTGTCAAATAACACAGAAATTAATAACAAGTTAATTGCAGATATCATATGCAAAAGCTAAGCATTTGTTTAAAAGGTGGGGTAAGTACCTCTTTTGAGACCTGATCCACTGATTAAAAAAAAAGACCCAAATAAACAAAAGGGTCAAATCTGCATTAGTTACTCTGACAAGAACGAATGTTTGGAAACACAATGAGCGGAGACTATTTCTTCACACCACAGAGCTAATATGAGGATCAAACTTTCATTTAATGTAGACATTTTTGTTATTGAAGTGCTAGTCTTGTTAATAAAAGAAAATTCTTCAGACTTTCCATTCTTAGGGACGTGCAAATTGCCTTTTTAAAATAACAAGCTAAAATGTGTTATTAAAGGTCTAACTTGAATATTTTTTTGCCTGTTTTTATTTTTTTAAAACTTTTTTTGCTGTGGTCATAAAAGATTCCCAGTATTTTCATTTCCCACAGGCTCACCTTGGATAGACTGTGGTAGAGTCTTGTGTTTTTGTGAGACAGATATAAATAATTCTTGCTCTCCTTTTCTAGCAAAACCATATGTGGTATCTGGTAAGAAGAAAAAGCTAGGACAGAAATGAAAGCAGATTATTTTGCCTTTAATTAGATTGCTATTACAACAGTAGGTAGTGAATACATCTATTGGCATGTTTTAAAATATTTGGTTTAGAAGTTTTCCTGGATTCCTAAATAACAATCATCTTCATTTCTTAGTATTACCCACACATTCTATGACATTGAATTGGAATATTGTGATATTGATATGAACGTGAGGAACTCCCTTGTAAATATTAAACTTTAAATCAGAATTCATAGCCATATGTTACAAAATCACTAGTATTATTAGCATAAGAAATTGTCAACATTATGGAATTTGGGGTAGACTCACTTTAATGTCATAATCTATAATTCAAATTACTTTCATAATTTTTTTCTAAACACTGTTTAAATTAAAAATATGCAAGATTTGTGTGGAAAATAATTAAATTGTATTTAAGTTGGTTTTAAATTAAATTGTTTTAAAGTGTTTCTGTAATTTAAACTGAAACACAACTAACTATGAGAAGGGAGAAAAGAGATCCTATTTTGCTGCAGAATATTTTAGAAATTAAAGGATGGAAAATGGGATTGATGCAAGCTCAGGTCCATCTCAGTACACCAAACGTCCTTCAGACTTCCTACGTTCAGGCTACACAGGATTATTAGAAATTATAGAAATATTAGAACATTACACACTTGCAGGATTTTTGGTGTTGTAGCCCAAAGGACTTATCCATAACGACTGCAGCAAAACCATCTTTTCTCATTACATTCTACCTATTTAAAAGATGATTACTACCACCATTTTCCCACATTTTTCTACCTTTTTCTACTTTTCATTTAGTCTACCTTTGACCATGAATATTAGGATCTAGAAAGTGTTCTTTTCGTTTTAGTTATACATCATACTACTGTCTCTGCTAAAGAGGTCTTTTCTCTTGCAATGTTCCAACTGCACATACTTTTCCTACCTCCTCCACCAAATGTGGAGGGACCTTCACATGAATCATAGCTGGTGCAATCCAGAGTTGTTAATTTTTCACATATTTAGTATGTTAGAAATTACCACAACCTTTACACAATCTCCAAGATTCCCAAGACTGTTCCAATATTTCTTCTACACTCCATTTGTCTACAAGGTGTTACTTTAATGATTTTCAGTTGAAAAACATCAGTGAATAAAACTAGAGAAATATCTCTAGTGTTTAAATTCTTTGAAAATGCCATACATTGAAGAGAAAATTCTAGGATTTAACTTTCTCACTGATTTTTTTTTTCAAACCTGGCTTTTCTTTTGTACTTACATCATCAAGGCAACTATGATATTATCTACCTGCTGAAAAATGTATTCAGAAAACTTTTTTCACATTTATCAACAAATTGAGTCAATTTCATCAATGTTTTTATATAAAAATGAAAATATTAGCTTACCCTTATAGCCCTCTTTTTAGAAGGTACTATGGTTGAATATCAGAGTGATCTGAAAATCTTCACAGCCAGAGTAGTTGAATATTTGTAGTGATCTATCCAGAGCATAGGACAAATCCTGAAAGTCAAGTTTAGTTGACTTAAAGAAGAGACGGAACTTGTCATAACCCTCATATAACATGATTTTTTCACCAGTAAATAATCATACTAAGCCACTGAGAAATCCCTTAATTATTAGATAGGTCATTTTCTTGTTTTCCATCATAAAGACTTTAACAATAAAATGAGTGTAGTATTCTAATGAATTGTCCTTAATAAAATAATGCAGATGTTTTAAAAATTTCTTCTCTAAACAAAAAATTAATAGGAATTTTTGTTTTCTCCTTTTTCAGTAGGTAATGGAAAACATTTTTTTTGTTTTATTTCATAATTTAGAAACAAGCAATTCTGTTACATATTTATATAATGTTTTAAAGAATGAAAAAGTAAATTTTACTTGGGCCTTGTCTGGAAAATTGTTCTTTTTCTCCTTAGTACCTGAGTTACTACACATGAGTTCCACAATCTGAATATGGCTATATAGGTTTGCTAAAAAAGACAAGCCACATCAGTAAAGTATCTGCTAGGCACCACTAAATACTACAGCATGATAAGATAAACCAATATCATACGAAGTCTGATACTTGTTTCAGAGCAGCTACTCAATAAGCCTTTCTATTGTTGCACCATTTGCCATTAATATGTTCATTCTTTCTGGTCAAGCAGTCAGGGCTCTCCTTTTTAACCAAGGTGAAAGACAAACATATTTATTTCTTCCATATCCCTATGTATGTATGGCATATAAATTAATATTCCCACCAATATTAAGTCTAGAAGTAAAAATTATGTTTTTTCCCATTATAAGCTGGTCTTTCTTAGTTTTTGTGGTTCTTGCAGGTTCTCCTTCTTTTGCATCCTTTGTGGTGCTGACTATGCAATACCTCTTTGAGGATCCAGGATGAAATTCTAAATTATGACAGACTTTCTCAGTGTTACGAAAATTTTACATTTTATTCTAGCTTTTAGGAAAGGTTACAGACACCTTGCAGTTCAGACTGACAAATTATTGCCACCATTTAGAGTATATGCAATGGCTAAATTAATGTAGAAAATATCTTGTCACACTACGTTCTTATAGCTGATAAAATAAATTACAACTTGCTGAAAGCCAAGGAGAAAGGACATAAAATTTACACCACAAATTATCAGATCTCTGTCTTTTTCTTTGTGATGACCAGACCATATATATTTGCCACATTAGGATGTTAATTTAATTTCATATATGTTGAAGTATCATGGCAGCACTTAAACCCAAGATGTCACATGTGAACATCCTGAAATTAGCAACTGGACAGGTAGAAAGACAATAATAGCTAAAGTGTAGCTGAGAGAGGTTGATGATTACTCATTTCAATTTTCTGATGCTCGGGCTACCTTAGGGGCATCTATTATTGCCAATGAAGTTAACATAAAAGTTGGCAAATTCCTCTGTGTTTGACAAAATAAACGTTTAAAGACAGTTGGAAATCTAAATTATAAGTGGTAGAATTTATTTTTATTCATACCTGTGTGTAAATGTGACAAAAAATTAAAATAAGGAAGCTGAATGAATGGTTTTATAGTCATTTTTGTAACAACTGTAATTACCTAACCAAGGAAACAAAATTTAAAAGTAATTTAGGGAAGAATATTCCTTAGGCTGTCATCAGCATCAGTCAGACCTTACTACAGACTCATGACCTGTCTTCCATTCCCCCCACTCAACACCTACTTCAGCAATTAATCATTTTCACAGCTTCTTTCACATTCAGCCTGCTTCTTTTATTCAGTGTCCCAGAAGCAAGATCTTATACTGTATCCATCTGTCTTTCCCACTTGTATTCTCAATAATATTGGGAATAAAAGAGCAACAATGCCCTCTGTTCCAATTCTGGTAACCATCCTGGTGATCTCTTGCTTGCTAGATACACATATTTCATGCTAAGTCTCATTCACCCGGTTCAGCTCTATACCGAAACACTGATGATGAAGTTTGTGTAAATAATTAATCTCCTAGAATGTACTGAAATTCCCTCTGCAGTTTTGAATATTGAGATTTTATTAAGTTTCATGTCTTGCTTAAATGAGTGTAGAATTCCTGAAGAATAGTAAAAATTATGTCAGGCTACCTTGACCACCTGCCATTAAACAGTAAATTTTGTTTCTGTTGATATTGGCAATTTTTTTCAAATGTACAAACCATTTATTTTCCACAATATCAGGCTGCATTATTGTAATAAAATAGGTGTTGTAGAATAGTGTACTGGGTTGAACCTGGATGCATGCCAGACACCTACCAAAGCCCCTCTATCACTCCGCTCCACAACTGAACAGGGGACAGAAAGAATTACAAAGGGTTCGTGAGTTACCATAAGGACTGGGAGAGATCACTCATCAAATACCATCATGTGCAAAACAGACTGAAGTTAAGGAAATCAAGGGAACTTGATTCCAACAAAATCAGAGCAGGATAATGAGAAGTAAAATAAATCTTAAAAATACCTTTTGCCCATCCCTTCTTCCTTCTCAGGCTCTATCTTCTCCCCCTACAGTGGCTCAGGGAGACAGGGAATGGAGGTTATGGTCAGTCCATCACATATTATTCCTGCCTCTGCTTAGGAAGAAAAATCCTTCCCCTGCTCCAGCATGGGGTATCTCCCATGGAAGACAGTATTCCATGAATTTCTCCAATGTTAATCCATCCCAAGGGAGACAGTTCTCCATGAACCTGCTCCAGCACGGGTCACTTTTTTTCACAGGGTGCAGTCCTTCAGGCACAGCCGTCTCCAAAGTGGATCCCCCACAGGGTCACAAAGTCCTGACAGCAAATCTCCAGTGTGGGCTCCTCTCACCATGGGTCTGCAGGTGCCTGCCGGTGGCCTCTTCCAGCACAGGTTTCCCCTACCTTCACGGGCTCTCTCAGGCATCCACCTCCTCCAGCATGCCGGTGTCCTCCAGGGGCTGCAGGTGGATCTCTGCACCTGTGTGGTGCTCCATGGGCTGCAGGGGCTGCCTCACCACGGGCTTCACCACAGGCTGCAGAGGAATCAGCTCCGGCACCTGGAGCACCTCCTGCCCATCCTTCTCCCTGACCTGCAGAGCTGTCCCTCTCACATGATCTCACTCTCCTCTCCTCTGGCCACAATTACATCTGCACAATAACTTTTTTGCCTTCCTACATGTGTTATCACAGAGGCCTTGCTACTACCTCTGATCAGCTTGGCCTCGGCTGGCAGCAGGCCCGTCCTGGAGCCAGCTGCCATTGGTTGTGCCAGACATGGAGGAAGCTCCAGGCAGCTTCTCATAAAAGCCACCCCTGTATCCACCCCGCTACCAAAACCTGGCCATGCAAACCCAAAGAAAAACTTAAAAGACAAAGTTCACATTGTAGCAGTTCGACTTAGGGCTGATTCCTAACCTAAAAATTATTCAAATTTTTTAAGATAACTACAGTATAAAGAATGAAAATTTGATCTTTTAATAGAAAATCAAAAGAATCATTAACAGCAAGTAGTATTATAAGTAGTATTATTTAGGTAGTGCCTAAAATGGATATTACAGCAGTTAAGTTACAAAAACATAGACTTTTGTTTATTCTGTACACCTGCTGTTCTGGATTGAATTCATTCATTTCTTATGAAAAAAACCAGGATGGGAACTGAGCATGAAAATTTTGTATGGAGTAGTGGAAAGAATTGGTAATATAAGATACATTAGAAAAGAAGAAAAAGAAGACAAATGAGGAAGAAATATAATGAAGCTAAGACAAAGTGGCAAAACAAAGTGGGAACTGAAAAGGTTGACATTTGCAGAAATAAAATTATATAGGATGTGATTTCATTATCTAACTTTTTTTGTCATTTGACAAAAAGCTGTGTCAGATCAGAAGATCTGCTGCTGAAATAAATAAGCCTTGGGGTATAATAGAAAATGAAAATCAAGATGAACAAGAGATGAAATATTGTAGGTATTGTCCACAATTATGATGCAGTAATTGTCTGCTCTGTCTTCAAGATTTGTCTCTGTTGAGAGTGCTCAGTTTCCATATTATATACCCAGCTTGTGCCCCAGGCATAAAATTTTTACTTGTTGTCACTTATTTGTAGAATATACCTTCCTTAGATATGTAAGATGCTTTCAGATTCTCTGAAACCAAATTCTATTTACTAGTAGGCTGAATGCCATGTCTTGATAAACAATACCTTATGCATTGTTAATTTTCTTCAGAGATCTCACTATAACAGATGAATCATTGTGAGCCAACAAGAATATTCAATTATTAGTACAGAAGTTATGGTGACAATATAATTTTACTTCAATGTTTGGGGTTTTTAATCCTAAAATGGGTAATACTTGGGTTGCATTAGGCAGCATTAACTCAGAACTGCCACCAGAAGAATTAAAGAAAAATTTTAGAAGAGCAATTCTTTCTAACTAAATGCAGACAGGCTCACAGAATAAGAGACATAAGAATGTTGTTAATTGTAGTGTAATTACCAATGAATTGAAGAATGTTGCCTCTCTGCTGCATAGTAGAACCCAATTGTCCCTTCAGTGCACGCACATCTAGAAGGGAAGAAGAAATATCTGTGAAATATTTCTAATGGTGTGGTTTGAAAACATTTATAATGCAAGGGCTTATACACTTATATTTGTACTTATCTCTTCCTTCAAAAGAAAGGTCTAGCCTTCTATGACCTAGGAAACAGGAGAAAGCCGAAGAACAGGACATACAATCCCAGTGTTTCTGTTAAATCAGTCTTCCTGGCTACTAAAGGCTCAACGGAAGTACTGCTCAAACTACAATAATTACATTGCTGTGCATGCAATTTTTTCATTAACTTCACATTTTTAACAGTCTGAGATGACTACAAGTTGTCCATGTCAGTAGCTTAAAAGTTTAACCTCCAAAATTGATGCCATACAAGTATTTTGAAAGGTATTGATATTTTCCAGTGTGAACTCACATTAAGGAAATCCAGATGACTTAGATTGAGGCAAGGCTATCTACTTTATCAAATGCTTTATAAAGGCAAACTGCAGAAGAAAAATGTATTTCTGTAATATGATATAGCTAGCAACCTATTTGCAAGGACATTAAGTAATCAGAAGAATTTTCTTTAGCATGTATATCAGCGAGACATCTATTTCACATTTCTGTGTGAGTTTTCACTTCTTGTGTTTGCTGCCTCATCATCTAGACCTTTATCTGCACCAAACAACTTTCATTTCTAGTCTTTCACATCCTGAAGATGAAAATAAGATGAAAAAGGGTCATATTTAAGCAGCAAGTAGATTGACATTTTTTCTGGGACAACAACTATATATATAACTTTCAGACAGAAAATAAGGAATTTTAGCTTCTCCTAGATGCACAAAGTACTTTTCTGAACTTCCAATTTGTTCTTTTTTAATATTTTTGTTCTTGGAGCACAGAGAGGAGTTAGTGCTGGTCAAAAAAACAAGGAGAGTTTATGCACATTTTTCTATGTGTGGAGAGTCCACAATACGTAAAATTTTGTTCTCATAAGTCCTGCAAGAAAACAGAAACAAGTGCATTTCTGCCATGCTTCAAATTTCATTTGTTTACATATAAAATGATTTAAATTTATACTCATTCATTTTATTATTGCAATATTTTGTTTCTTTATAAGAATACAAATCAGCACTAAAAATAAATAGTCTGAATGGAAACGTGCCTGAAGTTTTATGAAGTGAAACAGAAACCAAATGTTCTCTGATGTAAATCTTAATCACAGCTATTTTGCAAATATTAAAGTCATAGTTAACAAAATGTAAAATGTAAAAGCCTGTAAGTAATCAAAGACATTAGCTAAGTCTCTGAACTATTAACAAAAAAATGTTTCCACTCTTTATATGTAGTCACATAAGACGATACACTTACAAAAATGTGTTGCTTTTAAAACACCTAGTATATAACTATATTTTGATAGCCTCAATTCAAAGTCTTAAAAAAAAAAAAATCACAAAAAGTGTTTCTGACTAGGGTACACTGTCTTGAGCTTAGAATTTAAGCATCACATTTTATGGGGATTGGATTTCATATCTCTTCATCGCCTTATAATAATGTTGCTATCAGACAATTTTCTTATTTTACTTTTTAGTAGACATTCATTTCAACACGATAGAGGTTTTAACTTCAGTTGTAAATCCTACAATAAATGTGAATAAATATGTATTTTACTGTTTCTTAATCTGTTAAATTTCTGTCAGGTTGGATTTCAAATTTTCCTTCTCTGTATATTAAATAAGTAAAATGTTTTCTTAGTTGTTGACTCACTAATTTTCTGAACTCCAGAACCCATTTGAAACTCATTTCTGCAGTGTTGTAAATAACTTTCCATTTATCCCAGTGCATTGAAAATACGTACTGAAAAATTATTTTAAACACCTGTGAATAAAAGAGAACATCATAATTTTAATATGTAAAATTGCAAAAGCTACATTAGTTTCTCTACTGGATCCATGGGTATCAATAGCAGAAATTGGAGATGATTCTATTAATTTATTCTGAAATCCAAGTTCCCCAGTGCTTTGAAATAAACTAGCAGAAATTCTTCATGGACTAAACTCCTTACAACCAGCCAATAGGTTTAAACCCTCCTCTACAAGCAAAAAGTTTTTAGCAGAAAATGAACTGAACTAGACATTTTAAATTACATCTTTCAAAGATATTAGGTCAGCTTAGAAATAAAGGAAGATTTCATTTATAACAGCTTTCTTCCTGCTTATTCTGTCCTTCAGAAAGAGTTAATGCCTTCATGTTCCATTTCATTAACGAATGTTAGCAAACCTCCACACAATCATCTCCTAGGAATTTCTTAGGAAGGGGCTTCCTTCAATAGCATCCAAGACAGAGCTGTTTATTTTTTACAGATTTCAGCAATCTCTTAATCTATGAGCAAGAATTTTCAGCTCTTCCCTCTTATTTTCCCTCCTTTCTTCTACCTTTCAAAGGGAAACCAAACTGCTTCTTTGGCCTTCTTCAAGGACCATCTTTCAAAACCAAAGAATTACTTGGCATACAGATTGCTACTTGAGTGGAACTTGCAAATGTACTGGTCTAAAACCTAGAAGATTTTTTTTTCCTAGGAATTGTTTTTTCTCTCTATTCATTTTAAGACTGGGAAAACAACCCTTGCTTTACTTAAACTTCATACATATTCATGATAATATATTTACAGGGTATCAATTGGTGTATGTCTGTAATGAATTATAATAATTAAATCTAGTAATCAAATGTTTTGTCTTCTCTGTTCATGTTTCTGTAATAAGAAAGGCCTTTGACCCCAAGGTCTAAATACCTCATGCTTATGTTCCATATGGCTTAATATAAAACTGAAACATGATATCTTGCCTAAACTGAAGGATTTAGATCCGCTGTGATGTAAGAGAATGGACTAAAAAAGACTTGCTTGTGTCCTGGAATTTTTTTTCTGGTGAAATATTTCCACCACATGTAAAGTGTAAGACCCTTAATAGTTCAAGGTGCAAGCCTCTCAAAGTCAAAAAAATCCCAAACCCTAGTGCTTGTTAAAAATAGTCCATCATTGTTATAAATGTTACTGAAATTATGTTAATCTCCATTGACATCACAACAAATGAATAAAAGTTAACTACTAATCAAAATTTAAATAATATCTAGAAAACGTGCTATACATGCTACAAACTGTCTTTTGAGATATCTACCTGCAGCTAGACTATACATCATATAATATACACAAAGGTACCCATTTTTTTCAAAGTAATTCCCCATAAATGTAAAAAATTACATATTGCATTATAGCATTATTCATTAGTGACAAGAAAATAATGCATTCTTTTTTCATATTTTCATTTCTTGCTGTAAACCATGAGAACAATTTAATGTGAAATAGTCAATACCAAAGTTCCATTTAATACATAATCATAAAATATTATTTTATTTGGTGTCTTTTTTCCACCATATTCTAAGATATTCAGTGAGGATTAAAATTTCCTTTTTTCATGTCAGATAAAAAAAACCAAACAACTTTATTGTTCTTCTTTTAAAATTATTTTGCAATGAGAGTTAATAGTGCATATTTCACACCGTGGTGTTTGTCACATACAAACTACTTCATTAATTTAGTGCAATTCTTTAAGCCTGGTCTCCATCTTACAACAAATATTCCAGTAAAGAATAAAAAAATCCATAAGTAATTTTTTAATGGAAAAGCTGATTTCCCATTTCATATAAAGAAATGTGATGTTGTATATAACTTAAGACATTAATGAAGATACATAAAAACCAGAAATTATGAATACGCTTCCCAATGAGTACTCAGACAAATATTTTTCAAGACAATTAAAACATTTGCATGGTTGAAACTAATATTCAAACAAAAATGGACAAAGTTGAAGAGTCTGATGTTTATAAGTTATACCAAGCACAGATAAACTTGAGGTCAGACTCATTATCTTTAGCCTCTTGAAAAGGCTCCTGACTAATACTTGCCAAAAGGCACAGGGCTCTGTAAATTGACAGCTTGTGACAATGGTTGGGCAGAATCACAGTGAGTTCCTAAACATTCAGGTAGAAATACTGGAAATAGATCAGTATTTTTGCAGGAAAACCAAACAATGTGGAACAGAATGTTCTTGGGAAAGGAAAGTGCAAAAATTATTTAGTAACTCAGTGTCAGCTTTATTTAAAAAAAAAAGCCAACAGAAATTCCTTAGCTGGGAAATGTTATTTTTAATGAGGCAATGGGCCAAAGTTCTAAAATGACAAAACAAAACCTCATCAAGATTCTATATAACTGATTTTTTTTCTCCTATTTTTTGTGCATTTCAGATGGATTATGAGTTTCCCCACTTAACAAGTTCAAGGTGAGAGGGAGGGGGTTGAGAGGTTTCAGGGGTTTGTATTGGTTCTTCTTAGACATATCTTTAGGTGTAAATTGGCCAACAAAATAACAAGGACGTGAGGATCTAGATTATCTTTAGTGCAAGTAAAACCATCCTTTCCATCCTCTGTATCTTTCTTGTCACGGAGTTCAAGAAATGGAATATTTCACCAAAATTTAGGAAATAATGTTTTACTTTTCCTTGGTGTATAGCTTAATTCAGATTGTTCTGGATTTGAGCTTCGTGAAAAAAATATTGTATAGTTTTTATAATTAACCATTCTATGGCTCAAGAATTACAGCATTTTATTTGCAGAACTTTCTCCGTGGTACATGTGAGCTTTAAGAACAAAAACATCTCTGAATATGGCAGTTCAAAGAGTATACATTTTTATTAGAACAGGGTAAGCATCCTTGCAGCACTGCGAATCAAAGTGAAAGCACAGAAATCAACAGTTAACCATTGTTTTCCTTGTTTGAATATGTCCAAATATTTCTTTAACTAGAACAAACAGATTCACCTGCTGAAATGGGCATTTCCTTTGCAATTACAGATGAAGTCTGTGACAATGTTCAGAACAGCCTAAAACTTCATTTCACAAGTTAACAGAAAAAGAGTGATGCGTTTTAGGGAGGTCAAATATATTATGTCATGAAAAAAAACAGAAAAGCTTTATCACATACCTTGTTTAGTGTACTTATCTAAAAAAAAAAAATACGGTTGGGTGCATTAAGAAAAAAGTTATTTTGTTTTGCCACTGAGGAGTGAAGTGGCAAATAAGTAAGATAGATGTGTAGCAGTGACAGAGTTATTCTTAGTTCCAAAAATACCATGAAAATAAATGAAGAGAATTACAAGTCACTGTGGTGAGAATAAAATGCATCAGGACTGCCTACAGGTAGTCATATCACAGTCCTCTGGACTGCAATAATGTGGTCATTGTTTTTCCCTCTACATCCTGTAGCTTGGGATTGTGACAGGATCCTGAGATGCTCAGAGCTGTGAGGTACCTGTGCTGAGGCATCTCCCCACAGGACACCACAAGAGGTTTAAAATAAGGACAGCCAAATTTTACTGAGACAAGAATGAGAAACATGACTCTTTACGTAGAAAAAAATCTCAAGGCAATTAGGCCAAGAAAACCAGAAAATAATCAGAATGCAGAAAGCCCTATGCACAGCTGTGTCCTACGGGGGCAGTCACTTCTCCCACCTCAATGCCACCCCTGCCTCAGCTGCCAGCCCTACCTGCACCAACCTGTGTCAACATCTGTGGCAGTGCCCATGACACTCTCCCAGGGAAGGGGCAGTCTCCCTCTCCTTCCACAGAATCTATTTGAGCTTCCTGGTCCTTTCAACCAGCAGGGAAATGTAGGGAACAAGGAAGTGGATAGCCAAATATGGTCCATTACTGCAGGAAATCACTAATGCACAACTAAAGGATAACAACTAGCATCAACTTCAACATAAATCATGAGTATTAAGGGATTTAATATAATCTGTCACCCTTTATACAAAAGAAACTATTTAATGCTTTTAGAGTTAACACCTTTCTCTACTAAGATAGTCAATTTGGCTGCATATATTTCAAGCTATAGAATTCTTATAAAATATTTTGTCTATGAAGGTTTTCTTTTGTTTTGCTTGCATGTGTGTATAAAATTCATATTAGGAAAAGAAATTCCATGATGCATATAAACAAGCTTACTTGCAGAAAAAATTTTCCTGACCCTCTGTGTTTGTATTGATTTGATCTTGCTGCTAGTATAATGCATCAAATTTAAGCAAAGTAAGCAAATTTTGTTCCATAAATAATTTGTCATATCATATACTATATTACCAAGTACTTCCAAACAGTCTGCATACAAAATGATGAGAGAAAAAAAATTTTAGAAGGAAACCTAGATTCTATTTACTTATGGTAAAGAAATTAGTGGATAAAATATAAAATAAAAGATAAACCCCCAAGTAAATATTTTTCCTTGCATAAAACAGAGATTTGATTAACTCTAACATTCAGAGATGCAAAAAACTTAAAGCTGGGTGGGTTTTTATAATTAAAAAATATATTTAAACTGTACCATTCTTTATAGTAATAGATATAATAGAAAACATCAAATATATAGAAAATATCAAAACCCCTAAATATATTTTATTAAATGTTCCTCTTTTTCTACCAGAAATGAATGTGTTACATGCAGTTTTGTGGTACAAGAAAACTTATAAATGTTTTATACATTATTGAAAAAAAATAAAGAGAGAGAAAATTATAAATTTGTTGGCTGTACTCCACCTAAAACTTGTAATCTGGGAACATGCTAAGATCTCCAGGACTGATTTTTCTGTACCTTATAATTTTGGTTTATAATAAAAATGATTCCACTGTGACCTGAAACTGTGGGAGGTTAACTTGCCTCCATATTTATTTATTACATCTTGGATTACATCTCTTAAGGAAGATTTAAAAACAAATAAGTTAGTCATAGTATTTTATATTCAAACAGAATAGCAATAGTAACGGAAAGCTGAAGGAAAGCCAAATGGAAGTAATAAGGTGAGACAATAAATTCAGGCTTAATTATTGTCCTTGTTTTCTATATGTTTTGAGCAAAGTTTTGTTAATGCAAAATCATACTAGATAAGATTGTTGTTTGGCCTTTCAATGTGAATCAGGAGGTCACCTATAGGAGGTTATTTCTGTTAAACAAAACAGAAAGTCATAGCTAGAGATACCATGTGGCCTGGACTAAATTCTTAGGCCATTTCTTTTTAACTGACTTTTAGTATTGAAACACTTTTCTGGGCAATTGTGCCACCGTGGCAGATACCTTATGGCTTCCAGGATTCAGGCGTGCTCCCTGGTATCTCTGTGGACACCAAAACATACCTGTGGCTGTACAACATCAGAGGGCCATAGACGTGCTATGCCATCACTACCCACCCTCTTGCGGTGGCAGCTTTCTTCTTGACTCATGCAGGTAAAAGGAGAGCCTGCTGTGTTAAACTTTGTGAGACCAAGAACATTGTGGTGGGATTAACACAGATTGTAAGGTATCCTGTACTCATGGATTTACCACCCCATTTGGCATTATCCAACCGCTACTTAGTTGCATAAAACTCTACACTGAATTGATGGTTAGTCTTTTCACCTTTCTTTTTCTTTGATTTGAGTGTGTTTTGTGAATACTCATTGGAAGCTTCTCTGACAGCCCAGGTACAGCTGGATGCATTTGTCTTCATACCCAATATTTCCTGGTAACAACATGACTCCAAATTGACTTGACTATACTGGAATTAAGACCAAAATGTGTTTGTTTATTTTTTCTGTTTATATATGTTTTGCCCTGGAGGTGCAATATAGGTAAGGATCACTTTTTATTTCTGATTAACCTAATGAAACTGCTATAGATTCTGACATATACCATCCAGCCACACATACCATCAAAACCACGCTGATTTATCAACAGAAATTTCCTTCAGCTATCATGAAGAAATATTATGGTGTAATCAATCTCCAAAATCCTACAATGAAGGATCAGAGAAGATGATCACAGAGAATATGCTTGTGTTACTCAGGGAAAAGTACAGGGAGTGACAAGAGCTGTTTTAAGGAAAGCTGAACTTAAAACCAAAAAAGAACAGATGGTGACCTTTCTTTTAGTCAAATGTTTGAGCTGGTCAACTGACTGTGTAAATGACCTTAATGGTTTTAGCATCTTCCTGAGCCAGCCAGACCAACATGGGGGAAGTGCATTTGTGGCTCAGCCCAACACAGAGTAAAAAAGCTGAGCAGCCAACAGGATAAACTTTGAAAAACAGCAACAGACTTGAGCTCCCCTATGCCCTTTCCAGGGACTGAGGGTGCCCAGCACTGTCACAGCACATGTATAGGAGTTGATGATGGGAATTTTGTTTGTAATGTGATCCAGGTAAATACTTCCATTGCTATACCGTGCTTGTGTTAGGACCTCAGTATGCTGCTGCAGACCCTGCTAAATCAAAAATCCCATGTAATGTCCAATATCTTCAAATAAGTAAATTTGGTATTAAAACTTTAAACCTTCTTTGTGCAGAGTATCTGAAAGAGCCTGGTCAGAGAGTATTGGATCCTGACACAAGAGTGAGTCTGTTGACATATTTGTTAGCTGCAGTGTAGGAAGTCTACTTACTGGAATGATCTTCTCATGACATTGCTGAGAATTAGTCTGCTTTGAAAAGGTCAAAAGATGTGTTTGGTTGGCATAGAGAGTATGATATTTTCAACGATTCTCTCATGAAACTCCCCCTATGAATATATTAAAGTTCTGGATTTTGCTGTGCCCCATCAGATTGGATTAAACTGTATCTGAATTTCCATTTCTCATTTTCACAGTTTCTTAAAAGCTACTGGCCTGATCTTGCTCATTTTCTTTTTGACAGCATTCACATCTACAAGCTTGTATTTATTTCTAATGTTTAGAATAATGGAGGGGGTGAGGGGGGGGTTGGGAGAGGGAAGTAGGTTATCCTTTTTGGATAAAATTTTTATTTAAAAAATATATTGCATATATGATTTTTTTTTACATTTTCAGAATAGCAGTTCTCCCTACCTGAGACTCACTTTCTGAATGGACAGAAGTAATAATAATTTCATTGATTTTGTTGGTGCAGAATGCAGCTTAATTTCCTGTTCACAAGGACTATTAATGTCTTGGCACCAATGACTTGGCCTGCTCTGCAACTCGGAGCCAATACATTAATACTCAGAGTGATGCTGTGCCAGTTAGAAAATGCAGTACAGGATCTGAGCCCAGGTGGACAGTGCCCAAAAATGCCACCTGTTGGTGTCTTTAATTCTTGGCTATTCACAAACTGGAACACATGCCTGGTCTCTTTATTGCCAGTGTTCTACCTCAACATATTCCCACTACAGGGAGTAGGACAGGAATCTAGGTGTGTCTACATCAGCTGAGTTCTGTCTTTCAGTAAGGCAAGTTCTGTGGAAAGTTGCCCTGCAGAAAAAGGAATAGAGCAGACTGTGCACATTACAAAATTGATTTATATGAGACAAAAATTTTGAGTTTTCTCAAGATTTGATTTGATCTTTTTTATTTTACATTTCATTACCACCCATCCCCACCTCTGAAAATTCCCAAATAGTAGGAGTCTGTTCTTTGTAGTGTAAAGGCTATTTATGTTAATATATCCTGATGATTTGATTTTAATTAAAGGTTTGATTTTTTCATAGGAAAATTCTCCTTTATTTGTTTGCATCCCATGTGGTGTATAGTACACAGAGATGTTACTAGTATGACCTAGTTCCATACTTTTTAATTTGTTGATGTCCATTGCTTTTTTTTGGTGGTAGAAATATCCATAACTTGCCAAAAAAAGAATTTAAAAAAGACATATGAGTGATTAAAGCAAAGTCACTTAAAGTAAAACAAGAGCTAAACTATCTGGAATGTAAGCAATTAATTGCAGTATAGCTAACTAGTCTATCAGAGGAAATTAATCTTACAAGAAAATTTCTCTAACCATATTACATGATCTAATCTGAACTATGTAGGAAACAAAAAATCATACAGTTCGTAGTAATGATTAGCTATTCTTCCAAAACTGAAACAAAAATAGACCATAATAACAGAGGTTTATAAGAACCTGGGTACATGGAGATTTGTATTAATTATGGAGTTCAGAAATAATTTTAATTCTCTTTTAAAGGAATTTATTTTCTTTTATAGATACTTTTGTGAAGAAAGTAACTTGTATGTATTAGCTCTTCATGCAGCTATAGGTTTGTGGGCATCAGAATGCATGGAAACACATAAATTATACTGTCATACTTTCTGTATTCCAGGATACATGTGCATAACAAGATACTTATGCAAGTTTAATTTCCCAGAGACACCTGAAAGTGTGGTTTTCAAAGTAGGGGGAAGCAAATGCAACTGGAGTTGTATTACAAGAAGTAGAGTCATAAGTTACCAGAAAAAAATCCTCCACCACCACCACCACAGTTCAGGACCTACTGCTACTCCAGACATAATGTTGGACAGCAGCACTGTATATTACAAACTTCTAACGTCTCTCTTGGAAAACAGGCAGTTTCCACACATTTGCAGTTTGAATACTAAACTAGTTTGGTCAGGATTAGACCATGATGATACACACAGAGAAACATGAAATTCTTAGGTCTTTCTCCCTATGCAGTACTAGATTTTTTACATGTACAATGAGGTCCATGCCCTTCATTCTGCCAATTTTGATCAGATTTCCTATTATCTGGAAGCTGAAAAGGTGATTACTTGGCCCTGGCTCTAGAGCTGTTGGTGATAACTGGTATTTTCAGCATCCATTCTTTGCTCGGTCTGTGTAGCATATATGATGCACATGCAGTCCCAATGTGACTTTTCAGAACCCCACAGTTGATTGTGAAATTGTAATGCACTTGTACGCTTATGAATCTCTCATAAAGGGACAATTTTGGGAAGTAAGAGACTGCTAAAATAGTCATGTAATAAATAATTAAAAGATCCATCTTGATATTCTACTAAATCTTGTTTATATACATACTCAAGGACATAAAAAATAGATGACATTGTCTCACCCAAGTTTGCAGAATGATAAGATCTTGTCTGTACTTCATAGAAAAACAGACAAGTAGTTCAAAAGGAAGGGAAGTGTGTTACTTGCATGTAAAGCACACACCAAATATGAAAACTAAGCCCTTTGACTAAACGTCTTTGAAGTCAGTGTCAGGTTTTTTTGTGAAGTTAATGAGTAAAAACAGCTAATTGGTGGCAATTGAGGGGATAGGAGGGATTAAATTCTTTTCTTGAACCAGTACACATTCACAGATGACCAGCAAAAGTGGTCATGATTCAGAAGTAACAGAGGTCAGAGAGAAGAATTCATTATGAAATGAGAGTGGAGGAAGGCAGACTTTGTTCTGTATTTTGCAGATTAAAGTAAATTAAACACACTGAGTAAATATGAAGTAAACAATGACTGTAACATTACAGATCTTTTCTTTCTAACAATGAGCTAAGGATGAAACAGAAATCCTTATTTCATGAAGAAAAGGATATCAAATTATTTCTCTTTCCATCAGTTTTTGTTGGAAAAACAGTCTTTGTTTTTAAAGCAAACAAAGAATCTTGAGGGCTATATCCAGTAAGCATCTAAAGTCTGCAGACACTAAACTGATGGCAAAAGCAAAAAAATATAAAGTACTAGTTGTGCCTTGCTCACGGCTTGAGGGAATTTTGTCAATGAAAAAATGTTACTAAAATGCTATGTAGAAATCTGCACTTCTTGCAGCGGAAATGACCTTTAACATACATTTTTGTCTCTTGGAGAAATGCTTCATTTAATAGAGGAACATTTTAGTAACAAGAAAGCTATCACTAGAAATAGATGTGTTTGTGTTGTATTTGGTATAATTACTGTGATATGCTTGCAAAGCAAATTTGAGAACAAAGCATGCACTCAGGCATTCTAATGAGGATGGTAGTCTCTTGGTTTAGGTACTGTAAAAACACTGAGACATCTAGCCAGAGAACAGAGTCTGTATCAAGTAAATATATTTTTTTTCCCCCTTATGTTTTAGGCTGAAGATTTTCTTTCCTATTTAGATTTTGCTTCAGTTTCAAAGTTATTATTCCACTACAAGACAAAATCAGAGCAAGAATGGCAACGGGTAAACTGGACATAGTATTACCTCTTGTGATAAGAAGCCTTGGTCAATGAATTTACAAAAACAATTATATTTTATCTAAGACTATCTAATTTCTTAATTTTTTTTCTCAGTATTAGAAATTATGCTTGTCTCTTTATATATTAAAAAAACTGTAGTGATTATGTGCCCTACATGCCTAGGCACTTCGTCTCAGTTAATAATTTCTATGTCTCCTCTTATTCAATTTTTGCTGCATCACAATTTGCATAATAGTCAAGAAAATCAGATCTCTTTGTTTTGTAATCAAAATATTGTTATGGAAAAAAACAACATGCCTTATAAAGAAAGCAAAATATATATTATCAATAGTAACAACAGTTAAAATCATTATGTGCACATGTTTATGTATACCCTTGCAAAGCCACATTACATCTTAATTTGTTATGTATTTCTCATGTACATCAGAAATTTGTTCTTTGTTTCTTGCCCAGGTCCCAAGACTGCATTTCTCTTACTGAGCAGTTGTGAGCTATTTATAGTCCCAAGGTTGCCTGTGACAACCTGTGCCTTTGCTTGGTGTTTTTTTGTTGTTTGCTGTTTGTCAGTTTTCTTCTTCTATATTCACCCCATGTTTACAGTTTTCTGCAGTGTGCAGAGAAACATATCTGTCTGTATATGTAATAAAAGCCGAGATACTTCCTCTACAACCAGGTCACTTGAAGGAGCAATTAGTAGATGAAAATATAACAATATATTTTACAGTCTCTCAGGACATCAGGGAAACTTGCACTGCAGCTTAAATACTGTCACAGAAAAGCTGGTATAACCTTTACAGTGACCTTTCTCTGTTGTTTAATAAAAAGCAACTATAACTAGATAGAAAACAACATTAGCATGCACATAATAATAAACAGTATAATGGCTCTTTAGCTGCATTGGCTACATTAATATCTTGCAAGAAGATATAACTTACATTAAAATTTCACAACTGCTGCAGATGCCAATGTCATTCCCACAAACCCAGACACAAGGAGGCACAAACATAGTGGAGTTTATGTTTTCAGTATCACACACTGACGTACATTGAACAGGAGTTTATAGCAGAGTCTTTTGCAGGGTTATAGAAGAGTAGATATGCAAATCCTACTTATTCTCACTTGAATTTAAGGTATATGTTTTCACAAAAATTTACATTTTACCCATCGATTTGCAACTTTATCTTTGAGGAAGACAGAATGTTTTCTCACTAAAGGGGAAAAAAAGCCTGGTTGATGTGGGTGAACTGAGTACTTATATATTTGTGTGACAAGTACAAGTAAGCCTGTAATATCTCTCTTATCCATGGGATTCAATGCATTTGAAACTAGATATTTATTAGTGGAAGAGTCTACAGAGATGTCACAACTTGAGATTATATTTAGCTTATTTATACAGATTTACTTTCTGATTATTTTATTTCTACTCTTCCTCACAGTCTTCTCTATTCAAATTGCAAGCTACAGAGAGGATGGGAAAAATCAAAATACTACACCTTCATAATTTTCACTGCCAGTAAGCCAGTAAGCACTAAGTCCTGTGTCTCAGTCCTTAGAAACAAACTTCTGCAAAATTTGTGGCCCTGTAGTGGTACTCAGGTGTCAAGTACCCAGTAACATTGTGGGCAAGTGCACAGTAGCAAGCAACCAGACAGGCTTTCTTCAGAAGTCCCTTTGGCCTGCATTACAGATTTATCCAGAAAGGAAAAGGATAGATTTTTTTTCTTCTGGATGACAAAAGTACCTGTTTCACTGTACATGACACCTTGTTTCAGAGCTAATTAAGCCTGACCAGTCAAGTCGACTTTCCATCTTCAAGTAAAAAATTGCCACAGACTCAGAGATGTTCTGACACTTATTTGCTAATACTTAGGATAAAAAGACCATCTGTGGAAACTAACATTTGTCATAATAAACTATAATAATACTTGTTATAGGTGCTGTAATAAAGGAAATATTTCCTTCTTGTTTGGTATCTGAACCTACATTAGTATTAAAAAAGTCAACAGATTTCTTAAATTTCATCAGAGAGAACCTGGTCTTCACACACTCATTGGGTTTACTTCCTGCTGTCCTTTTTTGTACCGCTTACCTCTACAACCTTCTAGGGAAAGAGACCATCTTGCTATGAAGACATTAGTTCTTCAAGTGAAAATTATCTCTGGGGAGATGGAAATTCACTCTTTCTGACAGAAGGTATAGGAATTGATTATTCAAGATGATGGGATTGTCATAAATGGGACAGAAGATATTAAAAATTGCCATGGTTTCACTGATAAGGTAATATTACATCACAGGTTGGACTCAATGATCTCAAGGGTCTTTTCCAACCTAGTCTATTCTGTAATTCTATAAAAATGAAGAGGAAGTCATTCTTGAAAACTTTGGATTAGAAGAAGGTTATGGTGTTTTGGAGAAAAGTGATGACCAAAAAAAGGAAGACAACTTCAAGAATGGCAGGAAAAGAAATTTAGAAAGGAGACATTATCTTGTACATACATGTGAGGCAAATTTTGATGTATATAATACCATCAGATATTTTGACAAGGGAAATGGAATCACCTTTCATCATAACTAAACAGATAAGATGTCCTTTATCGATTTCAGGTTCATGGCTCTTGTTTTCTGGTACAGGGACAAAATCTGCATTAAAATGGCATAGTTGTACAATGCCTCCAAATTGATATTTCTCATTGGCAATTCTTATTTAAGAAAAATAATATTTACTCCACTTCTACCTCCACCTGGTTTCTCACTTAAGTTGTCCGCTCAACTGCTTTGACTTCATCATTTATAGCAAGATTTATACTAACAAAAGAATATGATGGGATAGCATAGAATAGAATAGAATAGAATAGAATAGAATAGAATAGAATATTTCGGTTGGAAGTGATGTAGTAATGATCATCTAGTCCAGCTGCTTGACTAATTTGGGGCTGACCACAAGTTCAAGTATGTTGTTAAGGGCCTTGTTCAAATGCCTCAGACTCTGATAGGTTTGGGACATCGACTACCACTCTAGGAAGTCTGTAACCAGTATTTGACCAGCCTCTCAGTAAAGAAATGTTTCATAACATCAACTCTGAACATCCCTCAAAGCATTTTGGAGCCACTGTTATAAGTCCTTGATCTCAGATAGAAAAATTCAGCATGTCCTTTTCCACCTCCCCTTCTCAGGAATTTGTACAAAGCTATAAGGTTTCTAGAAAAACATTTCCTTATAAAATGGCTCTGTGTCTGGAAACTTGCATTTTGTGCCAACCTACATGCAGAGAGTGTTTCTGAGATAGTATGAGACTGATGTGCAGTTCATGAGAGATCCTGACTTGTGATTAAATGCAGTGGGAAGTAACTGGTTTGAGTGATATAGAGATGAGAGAAGCTTGTTTTTTAGACACTGCTATACTGTTATTTTTACACTTTGAGCATAATTTCATCATAGAGCAGCTAACAAAAAACAAAAAACAAAAAAAAAAACCACCTCAGAAAATTGTGTTAGTGATAAGTATATAGGGTAATCTGCAGGCTAACTTACTGTAACCAATACTTTTACACTGTCTAGCAAGAAAAGTCACAGGTGCAGTGATTTAATTACTGATCAGTCATTTTGCATTGATTCAGTCAGCAACAACATATCCTTTCCAGGAACTATTTTGGAATAATTTTATAGCCATTGTTTCAGCTGCCCTAGGTGTAGTGTTCAGAATCAAATTCAAAATGTCAGACACACACATAGAGAAGAAAATTTGCATGAAAGAAGTTGATGAATTTATTTCTTTGGCAAAAAACCGAGTGTGGCAGGGCATAGTGGATGAGAATATAGAGTTAAGGGTGTTAGTTATTTAAATGGAATTCTGATCAATATACTTTAAAAAAAATTTTCTTCTTTTCTAAGAAAAAATAATGAAAAAAAAGATACTATGAATTGATATTGCTCAAACCTGAGAGAAATAGATCAGTTCTATATCCTGAAACACCAGTCTGGTTGGCAGTAATACATAATGAGATTCTTCCAGGCACTTAATCCGTAACAACCCTCTCCACATGCACACAAATGTTGGGGCACAGCACCACTTGAGGTCAGAGGGAATAGAAATCTACATTCTAGACAGAATTGCTAGATAGAGCCAATAATAAGTTGTATCCATTTTCTCTTTTATTGTTTCAGTGTCATCTGAGTATTTCTGATCCTTTCAGATTGGTCGGTTTGTTTGCTGGTCTGGATGTGGGGATTTTTATTGTTGTTGCTTTTTTGGTTTTTGTTTAATTTCTTTTCCATTTAGGAGCATCAGTATATCTTGGGAGTCTATATCATTGAGTTCATTGTGAAAACACAGTTGTCTTCAACCATCTTTCATATTTCTGCATGATACCTCGAATGGGTTCCCCCAAAGTCAGTGTTTTATCACCACTCATAGCATGCAAACTCCTTTACACTAGAAAGTACTTTTGTGCAGTTTGGCTTTTTCTATTAAATTTTTGGGTTATGACATGGAGCTCCCAAGCCTTTGAATTGTCCCAGAAACAGTCACTCTTAAATTCACAGTGGTCTTTGGCTTACTTCAAAATCTGCATAATTTCCTGCTGTTTATTGGTGATATTTTTACATTGTATTTAATGGGGGTATTTAAAGACTTTCTGGGTTAAGCAAAACTTCCCAGGCTGATATCAGGCTAAAGTTTATCCATAATTTTTCTATCTGTATCCAAAGAATTCTTCCCCACACACATACTTTTACTTTTCTTTCAAGAAAGGCGAGTATCTTTTAAAACACAAAGACAAAAGTAAAGGCAAGATGTTTTGTCTTTTTTGTCACCATTCAGTATAGGTTACCTTATAAACAGGATAATGCCAGAGCTTCTGGCCAAGCTACCCAGAGGCAGTCTATGTGTAGTAATGTCCGATATCTTGTCGGATACTCCAGCTGTTCCTCCCTTTAGTGGACTCCTGAGATTGGAAACTAAAAAGTTTTACCTCCCTTATGGTAAAACCTTATTTCACACCCGCTTTTCAGCTTTATTAATAGAGCTGCATCCCATCCTGTTAAAAGTATGATGAGAGTACTGAATACGAAAAATTCATGCCAAAAGGCTGCAGTAACATAGCAAATAGTAATCTTTATAAATGACTAAATTCTGCCTTCTGGTCATTGCATGTGCCCTCACTGTACTGGTAAAGTATTCAAAGTAAAGCTTGTTTGAGGTAAGCAAGTTGCTGAGATTCTTTTTATAACTGCATTGTTGAAACCTGGTTTGTTCTGGAGCTAGAAACTGAAGCAGATTAACTACCATATGAGAGAAAATTTTCAAGAGATGTAGTCGTAATTGGCTTTAGAAGTTATGATGAAGACATAAACAGGCTTTTTATTACTAAAGTAAAATATGCACTAGATGGAATTGTTATATATATACTGCATGGATGACTAGTATGCTTGGGGTTATTATGGAAATGCAAAAGGTAAGTAAATTGTATGTGAATATATATTATATAATATAGGAATGTTTACATGATACAGTGATTTTTTTTTTTTTTAAGCATTGCGGTTTTTAAACTTAATGCCTAAATAAAAAGGCCTGTTATGACCTTGTGTAGATTTTAGAAATCATTTTGGAAAATGCTTTACATATACACATAATTAACTTAATGAATCAAATTTACTGTTCTGTCTCGGAGGGGCACTAAAAATTCACCTCTGAGTAAGTGAGGTGTTTTAAATGCTGTTCCATTTATAATTTCTTTATGGATTTAAGGCCAGTGACTGAGACACCATGACACAAAATAACCGTTTGAATAACAGCCAATATTTGAGGCTGGAAATGTACAGTAATTTTACTAGGAAAAAATATATTTAAAACAGAAGGAGTCTTAAAGTTGATTACATTTTAAACTAGAATTTTATTTTTTTTTTAATTTCATACGAACTGGTGCTTCCGAGTCTTGAAAACATACTTATTTCACCTGAGTTATATTGTGTTATAACAATGATAGGTGTTAACAATAACCTAAAAATTGCCCTCAAAATTCAGCTTGTCTGTTGCTGAATTGACCTATGATGGTCTGGAGACAAGATGCAGCTCTGGGGATACTGCACATAAAAGTAAACTACTTTAGGGCTCTAAGTGTCCTTCCATGATGTGTAATTTTTAAAATTTTGTCAGCTTGTTAAGTACAAGTCAAAAGAGGAAAAATGTGTGACTTCAAGGAAATGACTGGATATTTCAAATGTGTATAGATTATACAAAAGGATTTTCTTTTAAAAGGCTTACATAGAATGAATACTCTGCTTTCAGTGAATGAGAGTTTTTGTCTGATCTACCACCAAAAACTGTTATCTACAGATGGTCATAGTTTTCATTAAAATAAAAATAATTGGAGGGAAACCTTTTTAAGAACTAAGATTGATGAGAGTGATTTTACTGCTTATTTAAAAGCTAGAAAAGGTCAGGAATTTTTAAATTATTTTCTGTAACTATTTTCTATTCATTTATAAATAATTTAGTAACTATGTAACAAAAACCTTGTTTTGTTTTGTCAAAGGTTTTTCTTTAAATGACACTGAAAATATTACGTGGAGAATAAAAGTAAATTCAGATTGCAGTATTAAAAATTTTAGAAAAATCAGAACTTAAATTTATTGCCCAATCTGTTCTGTTTTTAGTAGCAATTTAGCTGTCTATAAGATGCACATGTTAAACAATCTAATAGGGAGATTGATTTTGCCACCTTATGTTTTAAATGAGATTCATCAAGTTTTTGCTTGTTTTGCTTGCTCGTTTTAAATAATTTTTAGGCTTATTTTAACTGCATTTCAGATATACTTCCCCCAGATTTACACTCAGTTTTAACTCCTAGATTTTGCCTGTTGTTTCTTATTTTTACTTAGCAGCAAAATTTCTGTTAAAAAATGTTTTTTTATTAGATACTCTTTTCTGCTATGTGCATGTACTGAATATGAATATGTGCTGCAGCATCATTCAACCCTGTGCCTCCTGTAGAATCATCAGCCCACATCTATAACTCATGTTTGATATAGTGAATAAGTAGTTTATAGTCAAAACACATTCTTCAAAGCCACTCATTCAACTGTCAAGACTGGCTAAAACTTATTTGTTCAAATTAAAAAAAAAAAAATTGTATTATATTAATGAAATTTTGTAAATCTACCAATCACTTTAAATATTATGGTTTTTTCTCATGAATAGATCAAGAAACTAATTTTCAGAACTGTTAATTCAGATTTCTTCTATTCATTCAAATGTCAGCATTTTTTAAATTTTACTGTTTTATGCAATGTGAGCAGGCAAGAGCCATACTTTGCACTTTCAAAAATCATGCTTTTACTTAATGTGTTTTGCTGGTTGGGTTTTTTTCTTGCCTTCTGTACAATGATAACACTTAGAGACAATTAATAGCAAATGAATCCCCAAGCTTAAATTGAATCAGAGGAATACAAATTAGTAATTTTTTACTTATTTTAAACAAAAAGGTCAGTTGTTTAGCTCCCATTCCCCTTACAGAGTTGTAGACATGCATATAGCTGAGGGTAACTGCACCAGCACAAGGGCAGCAGCACAACGTGACATTACAACATAGCTTGCTGCAGACCTTTCATTTCACAACACGAGCCAGCTGTATGATTATTCATGGTCTTCCAACTCAGAAGCCAAGAGGAATTATATTCTGAGGGTTAGGCACTACCAGCAGAGCACTTATGGAGCGATGGGTGTTTACTGACAATAATGCCTCGGTAAGTACTGTCCTGCTTTGATTACACATAAACAGAAGGAATTAATAATGGACTTTAAAGCCTGACATATGAAGCAGAAAATGAAATTTAGAGATACAATGAAAGAGCCAATGCATTTAGTGTTTGGGCCATCTAAGGAAGTTGAGATTAACAAGAGAAGTGAGATCATGAGCTGGTGCGGCAGCGGGCTGTTGGTAAGGTGCCACAACCTTCTGGAAGCGTCTCCAGCAAGGAGCCACTCAGTGTCACAGACACACTTCCCACGAACACACACACACCGGATAGCTCTGTAATCCTCCGATGAAGAGAAACAAGAAGGGTTCTCATGTGGAGTTCCATGGGGTTTATTGCAGCCACACACAAAGGAATCCAGTGACCGAGAACAAGAACAGTGGGAGCATACAGGGGTTTTATACAGGGAATGCAGGGGCGGGGAGAGCATCAGGGTCCAATGGTCTGAGGGCTCAGGGGTGGCACTCAGGAGGGGCCAGGGTGTGCGGGCCAACGGGGGACAGGGAAGGGGTGGCTGGGGGGACAGGGATCAATGGGGAACCGAGGGAGGGAGAACAGGGGGGAAAAGGGGCAGGGAGACAGAGAACCAATCGGGGAGGTGAAACTGGGGTACGTCTGCAGAAGAGTGCAGGGCATCCTGGGAGAGGCCTTTCCTGTCACCACAGCTGAGGAGTTGGTTCTTGCCCTAGGGTTCATCTCTCCAAGTGTCCACAGCTGACCCTGGTTCCATGAGATCATAGTCCTCCTCAATGAGTCCTCCTATCATTTTTTTCATGATAGTCAAACTTTTGGATTACAAGATGCTAATGAATGTTATTTATCACCTCATAATACTATTATTTTTCAACTTCGTGGGACATTTAATTAATTTTCAAGTGCTTCGTTATCTATTTCAGTCTCATGACATGTCTGATATTCAGACAAATAATCTTATTTCGTAAAGCTTGAGTGATCTAAGGATGTAATTTGAGGTAGGAAAATACACAAAAGAGATGTGAAAGGGTCATACAAACAGTAGAGTCATCATATTTCATAATACATTTAGTGAATAAATTATGGTTTTAATGTATTCTTATGCTCCATCCCTTGCATCCCATCTTATAGTGAGATGTTGTATAGAAACCCTAAATAATTGAACTGAAAGAAAAACAAAAAGGAAAACAAAAAGAGGTTTACCCTAATTATACAAGTATTCCCAAGTATTAGCACATATAAAATATGCAAGATAAGTCTAGCCATGCAAGTCTACAGTCAAATTAGACCATTTATCAAAAATAATGTCTTAAAAATGAGAGGGAAAAATGGAAAAAAAGCATCACTAATTCTAAACTGAAAAGAAATTACGTTATCTGCCAAAGGAAATGAGTGTGTAAGCAAACCTGAGATACATAGGTAAATAAATGTGTTTGTGTGCACAACCAGCTCTCTCTAATCTCTTTATAAATGGGCACAATAAATAATACCAGTAAAACAAGATGGAATGATCCTTCTCTGCTTTGTAGAGCACTTTGGTACCTATTGGGTGGAGAATATTCTTGAACCACAAGATTTCATTGGGTCCACATTATCAGTAGTGACTGAATGTGATTGCTTCATGTCATTGGCCCCAAGCAAGTGTCTGAATCATAGTTAGTAGGAAAATGTTTATTTGTACGAATATTTTATAGCAAATTTGTTATAGCAAATGAGCTCAAAATTGACTTATACACCACAGAAGAACGAAAAATAGTTATTGTAATGTAGGAACACTAGAGGTAAACATAAGAAATATGTCAGAAAAATGTTATAATATTTTAAAAAATGCAATTTAAAATTATTAACATGATTCATGATATTTTGAAGGGGAAGAAGTCCCATATAGAGATAAAGATGAGCTTTGTATAGTGTGCCCAAAATTAGAAACTCAAAGCTTCAGCTCCAATGTCACAGCACAAAATCAGATCTGCAGTAAAACTACTATTCAGCTTCGTACCATTAAACTGAGTTCTTCCATGTTCTTTTTGACCTTTCAACTCAGGATTCTTTTATTTCATCATTTGTTTTCATTTTCAAATGAAATCAAAATTTAAGCAGTTTAAGGTAGTACTGAAGAAGTACTGTAGCACAGTATGCTTATTGGCTGGATAAATTAAGTAATAAAATCTCTGGTGGTCCCAAAGAAAGTGTTCTTTTTTTTTTTTTTCCCTTATTTTTTTCCTCTTGTCTTCACTAAGCTCCATAATCAAGCCATAATTGCTATGGCATGTTGATCCTGGCCAATTGCCAGATGGCCACTCAACAGTTCTTTCACAACACCTACTCAGAATAGAAAATAAAATGGAAAACTCATAGTTCTAGGTAAAGACAGAGGGATTATATCCTGCTTACCATCACAGAAAAAATCTAGTTGATTTTGGGAAAACTAGCTCATCTCAGATTTACATTAGAGACTGAATTTTCAGTTTATCTTTGATGTGTAATTTTCTGGTATAGTATGCATCAATGTATGTGGCATATCTATTGAAAAGTTGTGGAAAACTGACACAGGTCATAGAGTAAAGGGATATAAATGAAAGATTCAGATTCATGGACTATAGAAAGAGAACTTAGTACCTAAATTCATAAATTAATGTCACAATGCAAATTTCATTGAAAGAAAGCCATTTCCATAGTGCTGGTCATACTCACTTCTGTTTGCAGCAGGGTGAAGAGCTTAATGAGTAGATCTTATAAGGAAAACATATAGACTTCCTGTGGGGATTTCAATACATAGGACAGTAATCAGGAATAAATTTTCAGTAATTTCTGAGGCACAAATTTATATTTTGTTCAATAGGAATCTTAAGAAGATTTTTTTAAAATATTTATTTCACATACATAAGCAAGGACAGATATTCCAATGAAAATTACGGAATCTGAAGCAGAAGGCATTGGGTGATAATACATAGCAGAAGAAAAGAAGGTTTTACAGATTTCATGAATCCACATGTATATATCAAAGTGCATACATTGTATTGTGCTTGAACTTAGGGTCCTTTCCATCCTGAGATATTTTATGATTCTAGGATTCGAATATGCATGGATTTCAAAAAGAAGCAAATAAAAATATCTATCAAAACAATGAGGAAAAATAATAAAATAAAAATATAGAAAATAATGAAAAAGAGATATATAGCTTTAAACATGAAAGAAAGGATTTTTTAAAAAACATCATGAAGGCCACAAAAAGTTAAAAGAGGCATAGGAAATATTCAGAAAGAATACAAACTGGGCTGGAAAGTAAAATAAAACTCAGCAAGAATGGGAGAAAGAAGGGGAAAAATATAAAATGGAAACAGAACTATAAACAATCTAAAATATAAAA